>LR738711.1:345270304-345301204 GCA_902687465.1 Secale cereale
GCGGCTTAGCTGCTACCCCGTACTCTCCTAAGTTTCAAAAACACTCCGAGTGAAGTGCAACCCTCTCACTCGAGGGCTTAGCTGCGACCCCGTACTCGCGTATATTTAAAAAACACTCCAAGTGAAGAGCAACCCTCTCACTCGAGGGTTTAGCTGCGACCCCGTACTCGCCTAAATTTCAAAAACACTCTGAGTGAAGAGTAACCCTCTCACTCGTGGGCTGAGCTGCGACCCTGTACTCGCTTAAGTTTCTAAAACACTCCGAGTGAAGAGCAACCCTCTCACTGGGGATTTAGCTGCGACCCCGTACTCGCCTAAGTTTTGAAATACACTCCTAGTGAAGAGCAAACCTCTCATTCGGGGGCTTAGCTGTGACCCCGCACTTGCCTAAGTTTCGAAAGACACTCCGAGTGAAGAGAAACCCTTTCACTCGGGGACTTGGTCACAGTCTGAGCTGCGTCACAAGTACAACGTATGGTTGCATTCTAATCTGTGCCACAAGTACAACATACGGTTGCACTTCGAGCTGCGCCACAACTACAATGACCGGTTGTACTCCGAGCTGCGCCACAAGTACAACGTACGTTTGCACTCCGAGTTGCGCCACAAGTACAACGTCTGTTCCTAGTGAAGAACCAAGATCCACTCGGAATTAAAAGAACTGGAAGTGGCGAAAACAAAGAAATCATATTCCAAGGAAAACCAAGTTCAGATAAATACCGAAAGGTTCGGGCGGAAGTACTCGGAGATCTGGCCCGAAATAGTTTAATGGTTAAATAATCAATCGACATTCCGAGGCAAATTTAATCTAAGCATAATGTTGTTCACTCCGCGGGATGATGGCTCGTAGGCCCAACAAATTCATCCAGGTCGATTCTGTCAGCAATGCGGGTGGCAGTGTCGATGAAGGTCTCCATGAATGACTGGAATTGAAGCTTCTTGGTGTTGGCGACCTTGAGAGCTGCCAGCTTCTATTCCTTAGCCTCCTTGCAATGAACATGGACCAGAGACAGAGCCACGTCAGCACCGCACCGAGCAGACGACTTCTTCCATTCCTGGACTCGACCAGGATCTCATTAAGTCAAGTCATCAGAGACTCGAGGTCATTTTGGAGTACCGCTCCCCGCCCGAGTGCCGTGTCGATGCGCGACACCGCCACCTTCAGTCGTGCAAGATAGCTCATAACGCTGGTGAGGCGAGATTCTAATTGCGTCACATTCGTTGCAACTTCATCCTTGATTGGGAGTTGATGGTTTCCAGACGCGTCTCAATCCGCCCAGTCTCGTCCTCGAAGTTTTGACAGTATTCTGCACATACAAAAAGATAGTGAGTCAACAGTTGGCTGGCGAACATCTTCTTGGCGAGTCCTCCCAGATAATTCTCCGGCTAGTCCCTCTTCTGGGTGAGATTTCAAACTTTGTCGTCCGGAGCCAACTTGTCCTTCGTCATCCGCGTCACTCCATTGTTGGCTTTGTCGAGGGCAGTCTTTTGCTTAATGTTTTATTCTTCTAAGTTGCCGACTGAAGCCAGCTACTGGTTGGCAAGTTCTGTTTTCTAGAACCAAGGTACCAATCCAGTAGGAGACTACGCGCGAGTCCCTCGCACGTGGCATAAGTATTTCCCTCGGTTTTTTAGAACCAAGGTACCAATCCAGTAGGAGACCACGCGCCAGTCCCTCGCACCTGCACAAACAAATAAGAACTTCACAGCCAACATGATAAGGGGTTGTCAATCCCTTTACGGTCACTTACGAAAGTGAGATCTGAAAGAGATGATAGTTTGATATTTTTGGTATTTTTGGTTATAAAAACAGAAAGTAAAAGCGGAAAAGTATAGTATATTGCATATTGATATGTTGAGAATAGACCCGGGGGCCATAGTGTTCTCTAGTGGCTTCTCTCATGATAGCGATATTCTACGGTGGGTGAACAAATCACTATCAAGCAATTGATAGAAAAGCGAATAATTATGAGACTATCTAGGCATGATCATTATATATAGGCATCACGTCCGAGACAAGTAGACCAAAACGATTCTGCATCTACTACTATTACTCCACACATCGACCGCTATCCAACATGCACCTAGAGTATTAAGTTCATAAGAACAGAGTAACGCCTTAAGCAAGATGACATGATATAGAGGGATAAACTCAAACATAGTGATATAAACCCCATCTTTTTATCCTCGATGGAAACAATACAATACGTGCCTTGCTGCCCCTACTGTCAGTGGGAAAGGACAGCGCAAGATTGAACCCAAAGCAGAGCACTTCTCCCATTGCAAGAACTATAGATCTAGTAGGCCAAACCAAACCAATAATTCGAAGAGACTTGCAAGGATATTATAATCATAGATGAAGAATTCAGAAAAGAACCAAATATTTCTCATAGATAATCTTGATCATAAACCGAAAATTCATCGGATCTCGACAAACACACCGCAAAAAGAGATTACATCGAATAGATCTCCTTGAAGACCGAGGAAAACTTGGTATTGAGATCCAAAGAGAGAGAAGAAGCCATCTAGATACTAGCTATGGACCCGAAGGTCTGTGGTAAACTACTCACTACTCATGGTGAGCCGATGATGATGATGAAGAAGTACTCCATGGAAGATCCCCCCTCCGGGGGAGCTCCGGAACAGGCCCCAAGATGGGATCTCCCTGGAACAGAAGGTTGCGGCGGTGGAACTAGGGTTTTTTCTGTTCGTCTGATGTTTTCTGGGTACGTAGGTATATATAGGAGGAAGGAGGGCACCGGGGGCCAGACGGGGTGCCCACTAGGCAGGGGGCGCGCCCTATAGGGGGCGCCCCCACCCTCGTGGACGACACGTCAGCCCTACTCTGCGGTTCTCAAGTCTCCCGTGCATATTTTGCTCTAAAAATATCTCTCCCAAAGGTTTCATTCCGTTTGGGCTCCGTTTGATATTCTGTTTCTGTAAAACCCTAAAACAGGCTAAAAACTGCAATCTGGATTGGGCCTTTAGGTTAGTAGGTTAGTCCCAAAAATAATATAAAAGTGTATGACAAAGCCCATTAAACATCCAAAACATCATAAATAATAGCATGGAACAATTGAAAATTATAGATACGTTGGAGATGTGTCACTCCAGAGCTTGCTTCATTTGATCTACAAGAAATAATGCTCATCAGACAAGCTTGGACTTGTCGGTATTCACTATGTACATCTATTGAAAGATAGTAGACAAGTTCTGTACCTTTCATACCAGATGCTTCATCCTTGGCCTTCTGCAAATTATCCTTGGGCAGCTCCAGGTCGAGATTGAGTTGGATCTGCTTCTTCTTAAATTCAGCAAACTAAGCGCCGAACTCACAAGATTTCTAAAGTCAAAAAATAAGATAAGTCAGTCGACAAGAGACAGAGACAGTCGCTTCCGAGCGATAAGGTGCAGAGATAGAATTATTATGCCAAAAGTGTTCTAAGACTACTGCTAAATCAAACATTGAACAGTAGTCTCCGGGACTACACCTAGTGGGTGCACTTGGCGTGCCCCCACTGGTTCCATTCGACGCGACCCGTCTCGTACGAGTGAAAGGAGCAAAAAAAATGGCCCTATTCTTAGCCCACAGTCGATCATTGTCTCGGGGACTACACCCAATAGGTGCACTTAGCGTGGCCCCACTGGTTCAAGAAACAACAACAACAACATTCGTTCTTTGACCACAGCTGACTGCGCGCACTCGACCATGGTCTCGGGGACTACACCCAGTGGGTGCACTCTGCGTGCCCCCACTGATTCAAGGATACATTTGACAAGACCTGGTCGACTCAAGTACAAGAACTATACAACAAAAGCTAAAACACCAGTGGGTGAATGGAGCTGAGAGCAGACTCATGATAGATGCTCAGTAAAGGTTTCAAACGCTCATCCATGGACATCATCGTACGAACAAAGCAGCAGTTTTCAGGTAGAATATCCTATCAGACCAACGATCAGTCAGAAAAGAACACACCTGGACATTGATTCGAAGGGCAGAGCTGGTATTGTAGGCAGCCATGCTAGCCTCGTCCGCCACCTTCATTTGTTCCATCATCGGTACTGCTTTGTGCATAGCCTCCTTAGCCGCGCTCACTAGGTCCTTTGGGACATGGTGGGTAGCGAAGAGAGAAGTTGATGGAATAGTCGAAGCATCCAGAGGATCTGAAGCTTGGAGTTGCACGGACGGGACAAGAACTTGGGTAGTCGATGCCGATGGACGACCAGTCAACACAGGAACAACGAAGAAAACAGAAGCCCGAACTTGGTCACCCTGTTGCTGGACGGCTGAAGCAGCAGGCACCTTCCTGTCCCTCCTTCCTATGCTCCTTTGGGGCACTTCTTCATACTCATCATCATCATCTGGTAGTTCGATGACATTGGGTGGTGCTACAAAACATTTGACCGAAAGAACAGTCAGACGACCGACAGAGTAACCAGCGACGTAAGGGCATGTTCATGGAGATATACCTGCGCTGGAAGTGGCCGCATCTTCAGTCTCCTCGTCATTGTGACCCTTGTAAATTTCCATGGACGTCCCAGAGGCAGCAGCACTAGAAGTTTTAGAATTCACTTGGTCCGACAGGCAGATGAATCGGCAACATGCGTAGAATTTCTCGAACAAAATAAGAGCAGAGAAGAGGAACACTTACGTAGAGGCAATCGGAACGTCCACCTTGATCTTTGGCAGAGCCTTCCGAGGCTTCACAGGCATGACCTTGAGCTGATTAGGGGCCTTCTCAGTCGGATCAGGTGAAGATGTCCGAGTGCGCTTTGCTACCTGCGTACTTGGCAGAGCAGCTTTGCCGCATGGACCTTCTGGATCGTGTATCAGCTTGGAACGCCTCTCGGAACGAGGTGGTGATTCGACCTCCTCACCACTTCTAGAGTCCTCACTTTCTTCCTCGCTTTCATCGTCAGATCTCCAGTCGGTAACCTCACCTACGCCTTGGCAGTGAGTACATCTCAGTATAAATCTGCAAGGTAAAGATTTGAACAAACAGCACTCAGATTCAAAGACAGCTACATGTCAGAACATAAATGACACTCGGTAATGAAGGTCAAACCTTGGCTGGCTCATGGGTTGCGTCGAATGGATGAACACTCCTCGCCCCCCCTGGGTTGTCCTTGTTTTCGATGATGCTCCGCAACCACTGTTACACCGTCTTCTCAGGGACCTCCCCGGATGGACCAGAGCGGTGTCATTGGTGCCCGAGTACATCCACATTGGATTATCACGGACTATGCGTGTATGGGGGTGTGCGTTATCCAATCTTCCAACCCTATCAATGGTTGCCATGGGCCTCCTTTTATAGATAAAGGGGTCACGACAGTGGCAAAGTAGTCATTATGCACTGATACGATAGCAACAGTGCTGTCATACCTAACTCTGCGGGCTGACAGGATGCATTAAATGCACCGCTTAATGTCACATCACTGGTTGCTCGGCAAGGCTTGCCGGGCTATCTCGCCAGCTTAGCGCATGCTTGCTTGACACATCGCAGGACAGGTGTCATCTGTCGGTTCTTCCTGTAGGTAGAGGCTGCAATGTGGCTAATGGTTGTCACTTAGACACTTTGAGGCTTGACACTGCACTGATCGACGACGTGAGTCGTGGAGGAGAGGCTGGTGAGGTGGTAAGCCTCCGCGAGGCCCAGTAGGCTCTGCCGAGGCGCCTTGGTTATCTTCTTTTGGGGGTGGCCTCGCCCCTTGCCAGGCTCGCCTGCCTGGCAAGGGAGACCATTCTCTTAGCGATATCTTGCTTCCATGGCTCGGCCTTGGTCTTTCTGATCTGCTTGCTGGTTCCTCGAACCTCTTGGTCCCTTGTACTCTGATTTGGGTTGCTGCCTCAATCTTGCTCCCGTGCCTCTGCACAGTCAGGGCAATAGACCCAGGGTTTGCTGCTCTGACAGAAGCCCCCGGGCCTGCCCCGAACATGCTGCCGAGCGTCGTGGGGGTAGGGCCTAATAAGTACATAGGCGGGGTTGCTGAAGAGGCTGTTTTCTTGAGGTCTTCTTTCCTTCTTCATGAGTATTGAATCCGGGCCAGTTTCTAGTTTTTCCGCGGGTCGTGCGCAACGTTTCGGAAAAACTTTGATCGTGGCCTACAGATTCTCCTCGCCCCACAATCATGAGGTGGAAACTGCCATCCCACTTGCCTCCCGTTTCGCACCCGCCCGCAACATGTTCCACGTGGTAGGTGGTGGATGCGAAGGGCACAGCGAGGACAACCATGGCCGAAAATCGGGAGCTGATGGTTGGCGCAGAGGGTCCGCCTTCATTCTAAGAGTCGCAGACGGTAGCTCACGAGTAAATGTAGGGCAGCCAACGAACTTGCCACAGCTCATGAGTAAAGGCAGGGCAGCCAACCTCGAAAGGTAGGCACACGCCGATATCGACTGCGGGCTTGTCGATGTCGAGGATGTCATACCCGTCGGTCTGGTGGAGGTTGCCGGGGCATTGCTCAACAGCAGCGCATGCGTCTCCTCTCCGCCTATCCTTCGGGGCTCGACGTTGGCCTGGACGCGCTCGAGAGTCAGAAGAGTCCATTGATGAAGGAAATATTCCCTAGAGGCAATAGTAAAGTTGTTATTTGTATTTCCTTATATCATGATAAATGTTTATTATTCATGCTAGAATTGTATTAACCAGAAACATAGTACATGTGTGAATACATAGACGAAACAGAGTGTCCCTAGTATGCCTCCACTAGACTAGCTCATTGATCAAAGATGGTTATGTTTCCTAACCATAGACATGAGTTGTCAATTGATCAACATGATCACATCATTAGGAGAATGATGTGATGGACAAGACCCATCCGTTAGCTTAGCAAATTGATCGTTTAGTTTTACTGCTATTGCTTTCTTCAAGACTTATACATGTTCCCATGACTATGAGATTATGCAACTCCCGAATACAGAAGGAACACCTTGTGTTCTATCAAATGTCACAACGCAACTGGGTGATTATAGAGATGCTCAACAGGTGTCTCCGAAGGTGTTACTGGTGTTGGCATAGATCGATAATAGGATTTGTCACTCCGAGTTTCGGAGAGGTATCTTTGGGCCCTCTCGGTAATACACATCGTAATAAGCCTTGCAATCAAACGA
This sequence comes from Secale cereale, assembly GCA_902687465.1. NCBI lineage: Eukaryota > Viridiplantae > Streptophyta > Magnoliopsida > Poales > Poaceae > Secale > Secale cereale. The sequence goes on from LR738711.1 coordinate 345,277,416, forward strand.
CTAATGAGTTAGTCACAAGATGATGCATTACGGAATTAATAATAATACAAGAAATATGGCAACTTATGACCTTATGTCACTGACCCGAAGAATTGGTCATAAATCTACAACTATTTGAGACCCATTGGTCAAAAGCTGCTCGGGGGGCTCCAAACCCTAAAATATAACGACCATTTTGGTCAGAAAGGTCATAATTTCCTTACATGAAATGGTCATAAAGCAGACAACACAGGTCAGCTGCCTTATTTCTAGTGGATCATGACCTATATAGATGGTCATATCCTTGTAAGTTGTGGGGGATTGCTATGACTAGGCGCCACCTCATCAGTTTTTCCTATGTGTCATGTACATCTGTCAATTTTTGCCCTAGGTTGTGAAGTAACCTATATTTTTGTCATTCCAAAAATTCCCACAAAAATCTCATAAATTCTTTGGGTCATATATTCATAAACTATGTAGAAAACCTTTATGGCATAGTTTAAAATTAATTCAACAATATTCATTTTCCTATTCTGTTCGGAACAACACTTTGTGAAGGAAGTGCTATTTCTTTATTCTTGATTGCCCTCAAAAATTTTGGGCACTCTTTCCTATCCAAATCGTTGCCTCATGACAAAATTAAGCTCCATTTGCATAGTAAATGTTCCTCGGCAAATTTCCAAAGTATTTGTTCAGCTAGAAGCTTTGTGAAGGAAGTACTAGCTATGCATGTCCAAATGGCATGAAATTTATACAGTGCCTTCATATGCCCAAATTATCACCCTCCTTCAAATTGCAGGTCAATCAATCATCTATGTGAGCCCATCTTTAACTTTTTATATTCTGTCTAGATTGGCACATTGCAAAGCTAGTGCTATCTATACCACTCCTATTGCCCCAAACTTTTTGGTCAATCTTCCATATTCAAATCATTGCCACATGTCAATATTCAGCTCCATTTGACTGTTAAATCTTCCTAAATTTCCAAAGTTTATATCCAGAGAGAAGCTTTGTGAAGGAAGTATAAGCTAGGATTATCCAAATGGTATAAATTTTTACAGTGTTTTCCTATGCCCAAATGACCATACTCCACAAAATTTCAGCTCAATACATTTATTCATTTGAGCCCAGCTTCAATATTCATATTTCTGCCCGATGTGGTACTTTGCAAAACAAGTGCCATCTACCCTCCTCCATTTGAGCTGAAAATTTGCCAAGCCAGTCTCCCTAGTAGATGATCATCCCCAGCCAAAATTCTGGACCATTGGCCATGTGCATTTCCCGTATCGCTAATCAAACACTTGGCTGCTAATTCATACTTGAGCATAGTTCGGTCTCCTCGTGAGAGTCTTCTGTTGTCATTTTCTTCCTAGCACTTACCTTGGGAGTGCCCAACCCACTAGACAATGCTAGGCCACCCAGAACACATGGCAACACCACGGTCATGTGGTGACCACGCGGTGGGTATGCGAGCTTACGCGCTTTGGAGTTGGGGCCCTGGGCCACCGTCCAAACCTATCGCCACCAAACCATGCATTTCTGCTTAAATAGATACTTATGTAACTAGAAATTATTTTTGGAAAAAATAAATCGCAAACTATAAGGCAGATGCAGTTCAAATTTGACCTGCTTCCAACTGGATCGGCCGAAATTTGTCTTTTTCACCAGAGGTGGGTCGAAACTTTTGACACCCAACCATTTTGTCAATTGTGCATTAAATATGGCCTAGTATTTTAGAAAATTGATTTGGTATAATTTTGCAAAAAATAAATGGTAGGTCCTTCACAAAAAACTCATTTTGGGCACTAAAAAAATGGAAAATGAATTTTTCATCGAAAGAAAATGAAAACTTCCTTAAGCAACATTGTTTGCCATTCCAAGATGCACCCTTTTGCACGATATGAGATCATTTGAATAAACTGTGTCATGGATGTGGCCATAAGTTTGATCATTTCGCTTGAAAGCCATGAATCACACATGACAGCTCATTTCCGATAACAATTTCTAAAAATAATAACACTATTACAATTTTATTATTTTTTCCGGTAACTTGGTCACATATAATGATACAATGCAATGGTTTTCCATTTTTTTAATATTTTTGAATTTTTTATGCCCATTTCAAAATGCGGTCAAAACGGCGGGCTTGACCATTCCTAGCTAGTGCTTGAATTTTGGAAAACTTTTGGTGTTTCTCTGACTATGAGGCATCTGCAGTTCAAATTTGACTAGCTTTCTTCTGAATCAGCAAAAAAATGTCTTTTTCACGAGAGGTGGATCAAAACTTTTGACACCCAACCATTTTGTCAATTGGGCATTAAATATGGCCTAACATTTTATAAAATTGATTTAGTACAATTTTGCAACAAATATATGGTAGGTCCTTCACAAAAAAACTCATTTTGGGCACTCAAAAATGGAAAATGAATTTTCCGTCCAAAGAAAGTGAAAACTTTCTTAGGAAACATTGTTTGCCATTCCAAGATGCACACTTGTGCACGATATGAGACCATTTACACAAACTATGTCATGAATGTGGCCATAAGATTGATCATTTGGCTTGAAAGCCATGAATCTTCACACATGATAGCTTATTTCTGAGAACACTTTTTTAAAATGATTACAGTATTACAAGTTTATTATTTTTCCTAGTAACTTGGTCACATATAATGACACAATGCAAAGGTTTTCCAATTTTTTGTTTTTTCTGAATTTTTTATGCCCATTTGAAAATGCGGTCAAAAATGGGGTCAATATGGTCTCATCAACTATGCTTAACTATGTTTTGTCCTCTCACAGCTCAAGAATGCAGGTGACAAGTCAGAGCACAAGAAGAGGAAGACGAGGTCTTGAACATTTCTCCCGCACATGGTAGATACCACTGGCGTTGCCTTGTAGTAATTAAGCTGGCGCTGTGCCACCCTTGTGTACATGTTTTTGATTGTATTGTGTATCTGTTTTTGATTGTATGTGCACTTGTTCATCGTGCAGACGTGTATTTGCTCTTGTGAGTATTTGTCTTGATGAATTCTGGATTTAATCAGTTAATTGAGAGATTTATTGATATTTTGCTATTCCAATGTGTAAATTGAAATATGTGAATGAAAAAGACCTAATGTTCTACTTGACAAAATAATATTTGGGCTCTAAAAAGGCCGCGACCCAGAACTATAGTGGATTGGGACGTTGTGCATTTCTCAAAAACCAGGCTTAATGAAATGGTCCGCAGAAAGCCCACGGCCCGAAAATAGAAAGCCTGCAATGTTGGGCTTGGCCCATCAAGCCGAGCAGAATTAACATGGGAAAATATAATAAATGGACAAAATTAATGGGCTCGGTCCATATAGACACCTAATCGGACCGGGTTGTTTCTTGTCAATGACCGTTTCATTTGTCGCAATTTTGCCACGTCAGCTTGCCACGTCGGATCCGACGTGGCCTGGGTAGACAGGTAGCGACCAAAACAAAAGGTTGTTGAACCAATGACCTTTTGTTTTCGTCGTAAACATCTTTCATCATTCCAGAAGAAAGGTTGTTAATTTCAGTTTACGTCGGCCAGCATTTAACCATCTATTTTTGGTCACAAAATGGTGACAAATGAAAAACACTGACCATTCAGTGACCAATAGTGATGGTCGCAACTTGACGTATATATTGTAGTGTAAAGAGACTTTCCGGTAACGAGATTGAACTACGTATGATGATACCGACGATCGAATCTCGGGCAAGTGACATACCGATGACAAAGGGAACAACGTATGTTGTTATGCGATTTGACCGATAAAGATCTTTGTTGAACATGTAGGAAACAATATGAGCAATCAGGTTCTGCTATTGGTTATTGACAGGAGATGTGTCTTGGTCATGTCTACATAGTTCTCGAACCCGTAGGGTCCGCGCGCTTAACGTACGATGACGATCGTTATTATGAGTTTATGTGTTTTCATGTACCGAAGGTAGTTTGGAGTCCCGGATGTGATCACAGACATGACGAGGAGTCTCGAAATGGTCGAGACAGAAAGATCAATATATTGGAAGCATATGTTTGGACATCAAAATGGTTCCGGGTGAGTTCGGCCATTTACCGGAGTACAGGGGGGCTACTGGAACCCCCCAAGGAGTGTATGGGCCTTATTGGGCCTTAGTGGAATAGAGGAGGAGGCAGCCAAGGTGAGGGGCATCCCCCCAAGCCCAATTCGAATTGGGTGGGGGCCGGCCCCCTTTCCTTCTTCCCTCTCTCCTCCTTCTTTCCTCTCCTACTCCAGCTAGGGAAGGGGGGAATCCTACTCCCGGTGGGAGTAGGACTCCCCTAGGGCGCCGCCATTGAGAGGGCTGGCCCCTCCCCTCCTCCACTCATTTATATACGTGGGGAGGGGCAACCCATAGACACACAAGTTGATTTCTTAGCCATGTGCAGTGCCCCTCCCCACAGCAACACACCTTAGTCATATCATTGCAGTGCTTAGGGAAAGCACTGCGCCGGTAGATTCGTCATCACCGTCACCACTCCGTTGTGCTGACAAAACTCTCCTGTGATGCTCAACTGGATCAAGAGCTCGTGGGACATCATCGAGCTGAACGTCTGCTGAACGTGGAGGTGCCGACATTCGGTGCTTGGATCGGTTGGATCGCGAAGACGTTCGACTACATCAACCGCGTCACTAGACGCTTCCGCTTTCGGTCTACGAGGGTACGTAGACACACTCTCCCCGCTCGTTCCTATGCTTCTCCTAGATAGATCTTGCTAGATCGTAGAATTTTTTTTGAAGTACTATGTTCCCCAACAGTGGCTTCATGAGCCAGGTCTATGCGTAGATGATATGCACAAGTAGAACACAATGAATTGTGGGCGATAATAGTCATACTGCTTACCAGCATGTCGTACTTTGATTCGGCGGTATTGTGAGATGAAGCGGCCGGGACCGACATTACGCGTACGCTTACAAGAGGGTGGTTTCACCGTTACGAACACTAGTTTCTTAAAGGTAACCGGCGGGTGTCTGCCTCTCTCACTTTAGTTGAACCGAGTGTGGCTACGCCCGGTCCTTGTGAAGGTTAAAACAACACACTTGATGAAATAACGTTGTGGTTTTGTATGTGTAGGTAAGAACGATTCTTGCTATACCTTTAGCAGCCACGTAAAACTTGCAACAACAAAGTAGAGGACGTCTAACTTGTTTTTTCAAGGCACGTTGTGATGTGATATGGTCAAGACGTGATGAGTTATACATTATTGTATGAGATGAACATGTTTTGTAAATTATCGGCTACCAAAAGGAGCCTTATGGTTCTCTCTTTATTGAATGAATTTCGAAGGCCATGTAATTTTGAAAAGCTTCAACCTGATAAGCTCGAACCAACGTCGGAGAAATGTGTCTCCATAGGATACCCAAAGGAAACTGTTGAGTACACCTTCTATGTCATATCCGAAGGCAAGATATTCGTTGCTAAGAATGGATCCTTTCTAGAGAAGGAGTTTCTCTCGAAAGAAATGAGTGGGAGGAAAGTGGAACTTGATGAGGTAATTGTACCTTCTCCCGAATTGGAAAGTATTACATCACAGATACTAGTTCCAGTGATTCCTACACAAATCAGCGAGGAAGCTAATGATGATGATCATGAAACTTCGGATCAAGTTACTACTGAACCTCGTAGGTCAACCAGAATACGTACCGCACCAGAATGGTACGGTAACCCGGTTCTGGAAGTCATGTCACTAGACCTTGATGAACCTACGAACTATGAGGAAGTGATGATGAGCCCAGATTCCGCAAAATGGCTTGAGGACATGAAATCTGAGATGGGATCCATGTATGAGAACAAAGTTTGGACTTTGGTTGACTTGCCGATGATCAGCAAGCCATTGAAAATAAATGGATTTTTAAGACTGACGCTGACGGTATTGTTATTGTCTACAATGCTCGACTCGTTGCGAAAGGTTTTCGAAATGTTCATGGAGTTGACTATGATGAGACTTTCTCATCCGTAGCGATGCTTAAGTCTGTCCAAATCATGTTAGCAATTCTTTCATTTTACGATTATGAAATCTGGCAAATGGATGTCAGAACTGGATTCCTTAATGGATACCTCAAATAGGAGTTGTATATGATGCAAATAGAAGGTTTTGTCGATCCTAAAGGTGCTAACAAAGTGTGCAAGTTCCAGCGATCCATCTATGGACTGGTGCAAGCATCTCGGAGTTGGAATATACGCTTTGATGAGGTGATCAAAGCATATGATTTTATACAGACTTTTGGAGAAGCCTGTATTTACAAGAAAGTGAGTGGGAGCTCTGTAGAATTTCTTATATTATATGTGGATGGCATATTATTGATTGGAAATGATATAGAATTTCTGGATGGCATAAAAGGATACTTGAATAAGAATTTTTCAATGAAAGACCTCGGTGAAGCTGCTTATATATTAGGCATCAAGATCTATAGAGATAGATCAAGACGCTTAATTGGACTTTCACAAAGCACATACCTTGATAAAGTTTGAAGATGTTGAAAATGGATCAGTCAAAGCAAGGGTTCTTGCCTATGTTACAAGGTGTGAAGTTGAGTATGTCTCAATGCCCTTACCCTTAAGAAGATAGAGAGAAAATGAAAGTCATTCCCTATGCCTCAGCCATAGGATCTATCATGTATGCAATGCTGTGTACCAGACCTGATGTGTGTCTTGCTACAAGTTTAGTAGGGACGTACCAAAGTAATCCCGGAGTGGATCACTAGACAATGGTCAAGAACATCCTAAAGTACCTGAAAAGGACAAAGGATATGTTTCTCGATTATGGAGGTGACAAAGAGCTCGTCGTAAATGGTTACGTCGATTCAATCTTTGACACTAATCGGGATGACTCTAAGTCACAAACCGGATATGTATGTTTATTGAACAATGGAGCTGTCATTTGGTGTAGTTCCAAGCAGAGCGTCGTGGCAGGATCTACGTGTGAAGCAGAGTACATAGCTGCTTTGGAAGCAGCACGAAGGAGTCTGGCAGAAGGAGTTCATATCCGATCAAGGTGTAATACCTAGTGCATCGGGTCCAATGAAAATGTTTTGTGACAACACTGGAGCAATAGCCTTGGCGAAAGAATCCAGGTTTCACAAGAGAACGAAGCACATCAAGAGACGCTTCAATTCCATCCGCAATCAAGTCAAGGAGGGAGACATAGAAATTTGGAAGATACATACCGATCTGAATGTCGCAGACCCGTTGACTAAGCCTCTTCCATGAGCAAAACATGATCAGCACCAAGACTCCATGGGTGTTAGAATCATTACTATGCAATCTAGATTATTGACTCTAGTTCAAGTGGGAGACTGAAGGAAATATGCCCTAGAGGCAATAATTAAGTTGTTATTTGTATTTCCTTATATCATGATAAATGTTTATTATTCATGCTAGAATTGCATTAACCGGAAACTTAGTACATGTGTGAATACATAGACGAAACTAAGTGTCCCTAGACATGATGAAAGATGGTTATGTTTCCTAACCATAGACATGAGTTGTCATTTGATCACTGTCGGTGTACAAAAGTAGGGGCGCTCTTCTTTACCCCTATGGCAGTCAGAGCCACGCGTATGACCAGACATAACGTAGCAGAGGAGGGAAGCCAGAGACGCAGGGTTACCAGTGCAACGCCAAGACAGTGGCACGAGAATACCAAGCAAGGAGAAAGGCTCTCCCCCGACAAGGACTCTTGCCAGGGCGGCCTGCGCGCCCCCGACGAGAACCCTTGCCGGGGCGATCCACCCAAACTCCTCCGTCGCAGTCACCCTTGAGCCCATGAGCTCCAATGTCATCAACATCATTTGAACCAAGGCTCAAGAAGCGCCCACGTGATGGCATGCAGATCTTTGTGAAGACAAAGATCTATGGCTACCAAGATGAGAATCAGAAGACATGACGATCGCGAGGCTCCTTGCCGAGGATGGCCATGAGGCCCAGGCAATGGTCCTTGCTGAAGACACCCCGGAGCCCCGGCAAGCCTCTTGCCGAGGGACACTCACAGAGGCTCCGGAAAGACCCTTGCCGGGAATTGACGTAAGACTGCAGCAAGCCCTTACTGCCCCGTCGTCGCCCCAGCTCGACGGCCGACCCGCTGGCCCATGTAGGCACCCACGTGGCGATACGTGGTTCCTGGTCCAGCTAATCAAGCACCTGCGTGGTGGCATGCAGATCTTCGTGAAGATCCTACCACCACGCCACCTCAGCTGCCTGCCCCGCTGGCCTGGACGAGTGTCGGGACCAGACGGAGCGGCCATGGACGGGACGGGCTTCTTTTCCATCTCCAATAAAGCAAATAGCACCTAAGCAGTGCATTTAATGCGTCATGACCCTTAATGGCATATGATGAGGCTATGCACTTTACACCTTTCCACCTCCTGTGTGCCACTATGGCAGCCCCTTTTGGACTATAAAAGGAGGCTCGCGGCATACTGGAGAAGGATTCAGAGCTTGGAAAGGGAGACAAGCACCGTAGCTAGCTCAAGAACTCAAGAACACTCAAATATACACCAAAGCAGGACTAGGGTATTACGCATCGTCGCCGCCCGAACCTGGGTAAATGATATTTGTGCTGACTCATAGTCCCGCTTTTTGCATAGCCTCGCGCCCGCCAACCGTATAAGGGATTCCGGTGATCTCATAGGTGTCGTTTTGTACTGACATCTTTGGCACGCCAGGTAGGGGGGCACAGTTGTGATAATCCGGTTTAGCAGTTAGTGTAGCGTTTCTCCGTGGCCATAATTTCTAAATAGAGAAATGACCAAGTGCGGGGCATCATCAACAAATACGATGGACGACCACGCAACCACAAAAAAGATAATTCACGCAATACTTTGAATAATTCCTTTTTACATAAGGTTACTCCCCTCAGAGATCTTGCTCTCTGTATGATAAACATGTATGCAATGGGACCCTTCCACTATTGGTGAGGCCCCTCGTCCTATTTCGAGTCTGCTCAACAGTTCGAGTGGCCGCGTCGAGAACGGCAGGGTAGCCTTTCTGCTACCGGCAACGCTTTTGTCCTGTTTTGGTCCGCTCTACAGTTCAAATAGCCGCGCTAAGAACGGTAAGGCGGTTTTCCAGGCTGCAAGCACACCCGGCAGGCTATTGAGGAACCGTCCTCAAAGCGCCGCGGCCTGGGTTTACGCGCTGGCAATCCTATCCAATTAAGCATAGGGTGGACATACAAAGAGAAATCAAATAGGAAAGTAGCGCGCATTATTTTAAGATACTGCAGAGTTATGATACATCAATTGTTGCTATGGTTCTAACTAAAGATAAAAATCGTCTTGCTAATGAACCTGCAGCGGTGGTAAGAAACAGGGTGCCTAATCCCGATGCTGGCCCTCTATCCTCTAAATTCGGCCGACGCAATTGATGATGGGCTTGATACGCTCCTTGAGCGCCGTGAGATCTACATCATCCGGCAGGCTATCCAGCACGGCGTCGAAGTCGAGGTTGGGGTTCCGGTAGATCACCTTGGTGAGGACCTTGGTTAAGGCGGCCCGGCAAAGCCTCCGGGATTCGTCGACTAGATAAGCTGCCCGGTCGGAGTGGAGCTTTTCCAAGGCGTCAAGAATGAATTCGAAGAACATGGTCCGGCTAGTGTGGATGGAGCGGTTCACCTCCCGGGAAAACCTGAAGTTTGGCATGCCCATCGCGGCCATCTACGCAGTGAGTTTCTCCGCGATGGCGATGAGGCAGCTGATGCAGAGGTTCTCGCCCTTTACGTACTCTGTGTAGCCACCGGCGTCATCCTTCCGCAGCCGTTTCTCATCCTCCGGGCCCTTGTTCAGAGGCTCCTCCCGAGCTTTGGCCTCTGCGAGCATCCCCTTGAGGCCCTCCAATTCTAGCTTCAGATTTTTTATGGAATCCTGGGCTGTGGCGAGCTGCTCGGCCTTGCCGAGGACCTCGGATTGCGCCTCGATCAAGGTAGCATGGATCGTGTCCTTCTCCTTGGTCAGCCCCAGGACCCGCTCGTTCAGGCCAACCCGCTCCACCTCCTGCTCCTTTACCTTGCTGGCGTGGACCCAAGCCTGAGCATTGAGAGCCTCAATGTGCTTCTATTCCAGCTCCTGGGTCCGCCACGCGACAAGGTTGTCAATCTCTTCGTCCTTGCCGCGGAGTGCAGCGGCGAGTGCCTGCTCACGGGCCACGAGATCTTCCTCCTGAGAGTCCAGTTGAGCTTTGCGCTAGTTGTGGGCAGCAGATCATTGGCGGCCCGCTCCTTGGCCTCCTCCTGGGCCTTCTCGATATCGGACTGCGCCAGCATGAGATCTCGTTCCGGGCCTCGGCAAACCTGACTTTCGTCTGGGCAATGCGCTCCTGGAAGTCGTCCTCTGCCTTATCCACCGTTGCCGACCTGGACTTTGCCTTGTCCAGGCGGGTGCGATGGAGCGCTAGGAGCTTATGGAAGCTGGCGTCCATGGCCCGAAGGAGCTGCTCCTCTCGAGCACCATCGCCGTCGGCGCCCGGCTCTTCAACAACCTCAAGCCCGGCGGCGACGAGCGCCTCGTTGTCTAACACCTCTCCCTCGGTTGGCACCCTGCTGCTTGCCATCCATGGGAGGTGGACGAACAAGTCATCACTCACCTTCAGGTAATGACCCGAGCCTGAGGCGGCGGAGGAGGAAGGCTGATCCTCGGCAGCGGACTTGCCGGCCTCCTTGGTAGTGGCCTTGCCGGCCTCCTCGGCAGCAGCCTCGTCGCTCCATCCGGCGGGCCCTTTGCCGGCCTCCTCGGCGCTGGCTTCGCCGGTCCCACCGGCAGACCCTTGGTCGGCCTCCTCTACAGTGGCCTTGGCGGCCTCCTCGGCATCGATCATGTTGGCCTCGGCCTCAGTGTCCTTGGCAACCTCCTCGACGATGGGCTCGACATCCACCCGGTCCGTCAAGGGAGGGTCTAAAAGTCAAGAGAAAAAGTGAGGCAATGGCCAAAGTCAAGACTCAACTTGGAGAGAAGAAGGGCGAATCATCCATACCGGGCTGGGAAGGAGTGGCGCTCTCCTCGCGAACGATCATTGCCGGGGAAGAGCCACCAGCGCTCAAGTTCCTCTCCTCGTCCTCCATGGGCGCGGGCTCCGTGGTCGGTGCCCTTGCCGGATACGCCCCTCGCGGCGGTGTATTGGAAGGAGGCGGGATGTTTGGGGTGGCCCCCTGCGGCCCCAGCTGCTACCGTTCCACACCTACAAAGCCGACAAGGTCAGCATCGAGAATTCGAGCCCAAGTGTTCGTCCATGGAAGAGTGAATAGTGGACTTACGTCGGGGGCTATTGTCTGGGCTGCTCTCCACCACCAGCGGAATGCCTGAAGTACCCGCCGGGGGCTTATCGGCGGACGACGACCTGGCCCTCTTCGCTGCCCTCTCGGCTAGCGTCTCCATATCCCTACGGGGACAACATCAGATAAAAAAGAGATAATGTAGCAATGGAGTCAGGAGATAATGTGAGGGGCGAAATGCTTACTCGTCCTCCGTCTCCTCCTCCTCCTCTGGCTTCCTCTTCTTCCTCCTTGGGCTAAGAGACCCGAGATCAAAGTTGACGTCCATGAAGACATCTGCGGGCTGCGGGAGGGGGAGAAGGAGATAGGGTCCGGCCACGTCTGGACGAAGAGGAGGCGGCTGCCGTCCTCTTCGCCACCGCGGTCTTCCCCGCCTTGCTCTCCGCCGTGGCCGCCATTGACCTCGTCTCGCGCACAAGCTGCTCCGGGGGCTGCTACCGCTGCACGATACTGCCGGGACGGACTGGCTCACCCAAGCCGGCCCGCCGCAGGACGCGCCTCCTCCCCATGGCATGAGGATTGGCGGCCTCAGCCTCCTCGTCGATCGATTCCTCGACCACGTCCTCGACAAGGGGAGCGTCAGCATCAGCGTCAGCATGGCTGGCCTCCCCGGTGGACTTCGCCCAGCCGGCGAGCTCCTCCTCCTCGGTGGCCACATTGGCCTCATCCTCCACATGGTCGGCGCTACCGTCCTCCAGGACAAGCGCCGCCTCTGTCGCCCTGGCGGCATTGTAATCTAGCTCCACCTGGGCAGTGTCGTGGACGAGCACCGGCTCGTCGCGGACACGTCTCTCCGACAAAGTGTCGAAGAACTCCTGCACCTGATCCGTCGGCGGCTCAACCTAGGCCGGGTTAAGGCCGTATGTGTTGAAATCCGGCATCATGGCGATAATGTTGGACTGGCGAGAGTTATTGCTTAGCGGGACCACTCCCGCCGGCAACACAAACAAGGGGCTCTTGACGGCCTTTCCGGTCTTGGCGGCCTTGCCGGTCCTCTCGGCCCAGCCGTCGCGGTCCATGTCGAGCTGGAAAAGCCTCTGGCAAAGATGGGCGTGCTCCATCACCGTGAAGTTGTGCTTCAGGCCAGGGCGGAGCCTCATGACGTCGGCCTCGTTCTGGAAAAGCCAAGTCACCCTCCCCTTGTTATGTCGTGGTGTGGGGACCCCGACATAGAAGTCGAGATCACCGAATGCACGTGTACAGTGATCCCAGAGATCAATGCTCACTGAACACACAGAAGCTGAAATAACAAGAGTCTTACATCCATACAAATAGTCTTACACGAATTAAGGCCATTATGGCCAAGTCTTACATAGATAGAGCCTCACGGGCTGAATGGGAAATGACTCAAATAGCGGAAGTCTTCGGTAAACGGGTAGAACCCATGCCATCTGCCTTAACCCTACAGGCATTCTGACTGGGATAGCGTCCTAGTTCGCATGTTCGTCTACAAAGAACTCTTCCTCATATTCCTGCTCTTCCATGCCTGGCCAATTAAATAACCAGTGGCAAGCCAATGAGTACTTTGAATGTACTCGCAAGCAACCCATGATGTGGTAACAATGCAATGGAACAATAATGAACAATCTAGCAGGAAGCTAGAACAATATGCTATCATCAAGTTTATGCATCAATAACCTCACGTAACCTCGAGAACAGGTTACCGACATCAACATGAATATGATTCAACTCATCGAGTCAAGTCACCATCCTTGACTTGTCACACACAATTTATCACCAATGAAGTAAAATTCTGGACATAGCTTAAGTAGCACCACCCAACTGTCCATGACCGTGGACACGGCTATTCGAATAGTTTTACACTCTGCAGAGGTTGCGCACTTTACCCACAAGATCCGGGGAACTTCCGTGTCATCCACGACACGCGGTACCTCAAGTACCCGGGGTAAGCACCCGGTCATTACCTTTCCTTAGACGACACTAACATAGAGTCCACTCGTTGGCACACGGCCCTCGGGTACAAACAATAGATCACGGGACTTGCCCTAATTTCAATGTCACGCGTACCCGAAGGGACCAACGGTGTGTCCGGTGCCCTGTAAAAACAGTCATGGCCGTCTATCCAAGCACGACCCCGTCCCGGGAAAGACCTCAAGTCTTCCAGTCACTAGTAATGCGGGCACCATGCTAGTATCGACCTAAGTAATCAATAAAGCCCCGTCCCATAAGGGGTAGTGTGGTTGCACATGTTTGGTTGGGACGGTAGTCACACATAAATCTAATCCATCATTCCACCATGCACATGATCTACCGGCACATCACTTCTTTCTCAAGTGATGACCTAACACTTCATCACCCTCAGGCATTAGGAGCACCCGACGGGTTCATGCAAAGATTTCAACTACGAGGGTTCATATCACACATGCATCATATAAGAATCATGACCAACTATTTGCATGTCATCTAGCACATAGCAAGATCAACAATAAGGCATGCATCATGTGGTGGTTCATCTAGGTTACCATCGTAACCCTATCATCATGCATCGGAAACAAACGGGTTCCGAGAACAAGTGTATCATGGTCAAAGGGCTGCTTGCCTGGATTGGCTTGGTCTTCAAGGTCTTCAAATCCTTCTCCTTCTTCTTCCACAGCAACTTCGTCAAATACGGGATCTATACGTCGCATAATAACCACGGAAAAATAAGAATACAAATAAAACAGAAAAATCAAAGTGCTCAGAAAAATGTCAACTCATTTTTGTAAAATACTAGAGAGATTTCTAAGATGGGGAAAAATCTTAGTTGGAGTTTTGGAGTTACAGAATAGGATATATTGATTTTTGAATAGGAGTATTACTGCCCAAATTTGAATTTAAATTTGAACAGTACAACAAAGTTTCATGGATTTGAGTGAAAGTAGAACCTTTAAATAGGTTGGAATATTACAAGATTTTTGAAGTTGGAATTATTTAATTTGGATCAATATTCTTTTCTGTATAAATGTTTAAAACATCAACAGAAAAGAAAAATGAAAAAGGGTCCTGTGCACTGGGCCAGAGAAGGCCACAGTGCACGACCCAGACGGACTGGCCCAGCCGCACGGAGCCAGCGCGCGCGCACGTCAGGTTTTCAAACCTGACGGGCGGGGCCCGTGGGTCAGCGGCACAGAGGCGGGGGAGAGAGGTGGGGGGATGACAGGCGGGGCCCGCCTGTCATCTCTAACCCCGCGGCCACGGCGACGGCGAGCTCACCGGCGAGGATTCCGGCCACGGCGACGGCAACGGAGGCCAGGGATGTGACCAGTGTCGTGTTGCGGTTGCAATGGTGGTGATGCGGCACGGCGGTTAGGTCTGGTTCGCCGGCGACGAGGTGGGGCGGCGGAAGCTCGTCGGAGGGTGGTGGTCGAGGTCGTTTCCGACTGCCATAGAGAGGGGAAACGAGGAGGAAAGAGTCAGTGAGGTGCGGCGGTTCCGAAACGAGTGGAAGGAGAGGCAGGGGAGGCCCGAACCTTAAGATCGCCGGCGGCCCGACGCGGCGGAGCTCCGGTCGATCCCGAGCACTGGGACCTCCTGGGGTTGAGCTGGTGATGCAGGAGTGATGCTGGGGAGGAGGAGGTGCTGCTGGTGATGTTGGAATGGCTCGGGAGGTCCTATTTATAGGGGCTCGGCAGGGACCCGTGGTCCAGTGCGCCGGCGAGCTCCGGCTCGACGCTACAGCGCATGGGAGGCGACGGGGATGAGTCCGTGGAGTTCCTGGACGACCTCCACGCCCAGTAGAGGTGAGAGGAGGAGCGGGGGAGCGTCAGGGGCGCGCGCGTGTGTGAAGCAGAAGAATGGCCGAAGCGGGCGGCCGGTGCGCGTGCGACGACGTTCACTGGAGGGCGCAGGAGGAGGGAGCACAGCACCGGGGAGGTCGCGGATGTCGAGGCGCCTCGACTGGCGCGAGGGGGAGGCTCGAGGTTGTCGGGGATCGGCGATTGGCTGGAGCCAGCGTGCGGAGGGCACTGTTCGCGCGCTCCAGAGCATGCGTATTGCTGGCATCAGCATGCTCTCACCGGTTTGGTCCGATCCAGCGTGTCCAACAGTGTCTAGCATGTTGTAGGAGAAGTAAAGAAAGGGCCTGAGGCCTTGGATGCCCTGGGGATGCAGAGAGAGAGGGAGAGGGCTGGTAACATGGTGGAAGCTGGCTGTACAGCAAGGTAAAACAGGGGTTTCACCCTCCAATCATGGAGCTGAGGTGCTGGGGGAGTTACTGGAGGTAGCTGGTTACTCATTGAGCCTGTGGTAAGAAGTTGAGGCCATGGAGAAAAGTGAAAGTGGTCAAATTGGAGGTTTTAGCATTTCTGCAGAAGGTGTTTGATCAATGTTTGCTCAAGTAAATGAAGTCCAATTGACATGGCACTTGACAGGGTTGAAAGACATGAGAAAATAGGGTGCTTCACCAAATTTGGGCTCATTTGAAGAAACTAGCCAATGTAACTTTGGTGAACCCTAGAAATCAACAGAAACAGTTTCATCTTGATTGAGTCAAGCTAATCATCTCCCCTTGACGCACCACTTGGTGTAGCATCATCATTTGGGGTATTGATCTTGCCCACAAAGTTTGAAGCTCCAGATAAAAAGTTGGTAATGTAAAGTTGTTCAAATTTGCATTTGAACAGAAAGGGTTTTGAGGTGATCTGATCAAGTTGCTCTATTCAAATTCTTGTGCCATCTGGTCTAGGTGCCTTATTAGGCCATTCTAGCATGTGCACCAAGTTTGAGAGCATTTGGACAAGTTTGGCAATGTAAAGTTGCTCAAACTTCAAATATGGACAGAATGGTTATGAAGGGGTTTGAGGAAGTTTTCTTGCTTCCCAAGGCATGGGACTTGGCAAGATCATCAAATATGTCATATATGACATGATAGAATTTCCCTGGAATTTTTGGAGAAAGTTTCCTTTGTAAATATTTCAAAAGCTTGAAATATCCAGAAAGGGTTTTAGAGGGTTTAGCCCATCATTTTGATCATGACCAAGTGTTGAAATTCTTATATATGGACAATATATGTCCTATGAGTCTCTCTGAATTTTGGCAAATATTTTTGAAATAGTTAAATAATTTTCCCCTATTAAAGACCATTTCTGGCCTTAAGAAAAAGCTTTTAAATAAAATAGGAAAATAACTTTTAAAATTATACCTTTGTGGTTTCTGGGAATCCTATGACTACTAGGTCTCAAATAAACCTTTTGAAATAATTTTCACACCCTAAATCAAGTACTTGCAGTGCAAATCTCAATTCAGGGTTTTTGGAAAACTAAATTTATAAAATACTTTTTGCCAAATTAATTTTGTAAGAAAATACTATACTGTTATATGACACTTGGCATGATCATTGGGCAAAAGTTTTGAGTATAGAGATGAGATCTACAAGAGATCATAGTTGACTTTAATGAGCACATGAACAAGCAAATGAAGAAAACTCAATTCCAAATAAAAGCCAAATGATGCTAAAAAATTTTGCTGGTCCTAATTTTCATGCTCCAAAGATACAAATAACATGTTACAAAATGCAGGGTGTGACAGACCTACCCCCCTTACAAGAATCTCATCCCCGAGATTCCTAAACTAGGGCTTAAAAGAGGTCGGGAAACTCGGATCTAAGATAGTCTTCTCGTTCCCAGGTTGCTTCTGCTTTGGTGTGGTTGCTCCACTGGACCTTGAAGTACTTGATGGTACGGCTCCGCGTACGTCGTTCTGCTTCGTCCAGAATGCGAATGGGCTTCTCGCGGTAGGTCAAATCAGGCTGCAGATCAATGGCTTGGTGATCCACATCCTTGTAGAGACTGGTTTTGTCTGGAACTTGGAGAAATTTCCGGAGTTGTGACACATGGAACACATTGTGCACATCGGATAGCTCAGGTGGTAGTTCCAATTGATAAGCCACTTCTCCTCGTCGTGCAGTGATCTCAAAGGGTCCAATGAACCTTGGTGCGAGCTTCCCCTTGACATGGAAACGCTTGGTTCCTTTCAGAGGAGTTACCCGCAGGTACACATGGTCCCCGACATGGAAACTCATGTCTCGGCGTCGAGTGTCAGCGTAACTCTTCTGCCTTGACTTGGCTGCCTTTAATCGCTCTCTGACTAGTTGGACTTGTTCTTCTGCTGCGCGGAGATTATCCGGTCCAAAGACTAGTCCTTCTCCAGTCTCTGACCAGTTGAGGGGTGTGCGACATCTGCGTCCGTACAACACCTCAAATGGTGCCATATGAAGGCTTGACTGGTAACTGTTGTTGTAAGAGAACTCGGCAAAAGGAAGACAGTCTTCCCACTTGGTTCCATACGCCAGGACACAGGCTCGGAGCATGTCTTCGAGAATCTGATTGACTCGCTCAGTTTGACCTCCGGTCTGTGGGTGGAAAGTTGTGCTGAAAGACAACTTGGTTCCCAAGGCTTCTTGGAACTTCTTCCAGAACCTTGAGGTGAACTGGGTTCCTCGATCTGACACAATCTCCTTGGGAACACCGTGAAGACTTACGATTCAGTCAATGTACAGAGCTGCCAGTCGGTTGCCATCATAAGTGGTCTTGACAGGAATGAAATGAGCCACCTTGGTCAAATGATCGACTATGACCCAGATAGAGTCATGTCCTCTATTCGACCTTGGTAGTCCAGTGATGAAGTCCATTCCGACTTTATCCTACTTCCACTCAGGAACCTTGAGTGGTTGAAGCAATCCAGCAGGTCGCTGATATTTAGCCTTGACCCTTTGGCACACATCACACCTTGCAACATAGGTTGCAATCTCTCTCTTCATACCGTGCCACCAGAATCGTGCCTTCAAGTCTTGGTACATTTTGGTTCCTCCGGGGTGGATGGAATACGGAGTGTGGTGGGCTTCTTGCAGAATCAACGTCTTCAACTCGGTGTTGTTTGGTACGCAGAGGCGACCTTTGTACCAAACAATCCCGTGCTCGTCTTCAGAGAATCCTGGGGCCTTGCCCAGCTTCATCTTCTTCTTGATGCCTTCGATGCTTGCGTGTCCATCTTGAGCCTTCTTGACGTCGTCCAGCAGGGTTGGTCTGACTTCCAAATGATCCAGAAATCCAGGGGTAACCAATTCCAAACTGAATTGTTTGATCTCCTTAAACAAGGTTGGCTGCCTTTCTTGGATAACGACATTCAAAGAGCAAGCCTTCCTGCTTAAGGCATCGGCCACCACGTTAGCCTTCCCAGGGTGATACTGAACACTGAGGTCATAATCTTTGATGAGTTCCAACCATCTCCGCTGCCTCATGTTCAACTCTTTTTGGGTGAAAATATACTTCAGACTTTTGTGGTCTGTGTAAATCTCACACCGTTTCCCTAGGAGGTAATGCCGCCATGTCTTCAAGGCATGAACTATAGCCGCTAGCTCAAGGTCGTGAGTAGCGTAGTTCTCCTCATGGGGTCGTAGCTGCCTGGAGAGGTATGCTATGACGCGGCCTTCTTGCATCAGAACGCTTCCCAATCCGGTTCGAGAGGCATCACAATATATCACGAACTCCTTGTGAATATCAGGTGTTGCCAGAACTGGGGCGGTGGTCAATCTCTTCTTGAGCTCTTGGAAGCTCTCTTCGCATTTTGGCGTCCACTCGAACTTCTTGTCCTTTTTGAGGAGCTGAGTCATTGGTCGTGCAATGCTAGAGAATCCTTCCACGAACTTGCGGTAATAGCCCGCTAATCCGAGGAAGCTTCTGACTTCCTTGACGGTCGTTGGAGATTGCCATTGGGTCACAGCTTCGATTTTTGCAGGATCAACAGATAATCCTTCCTCGGTCAAGACATGACCTAAGAATCCAACTTTGTGCAGCCAGAACTCACACTTGCTGAATTTGGCATACAGTTGGTGCTCACGAAGCTTGTCTAGGACCATCCTCAGATGTTGCTCATGCTCTTCCTCCGACTTCGAGAACACAAGAATGTCATCAATGAAGACAACAACGAACTTGTCCAAATATTCCATGAAGACTTTATTCATGAGGTACATGAAGTAAGCTGGGGCATTGGTTAACCCAAAAGACATGACCGTGCACTCGTACAGGCCATATCTGGTTACGAATGCCGTCTTCGGAATATCTTGGGGTCTGATCTTCAGCTGGTAATACCCAGATCTGAGGTCGATCTTGGAGAATACCTTGGCTCCGCTGAGCTGATCAAACAGATCTTCGATCTTGGGAAGTGGGTACTTGTTCTTGATTGTAAATTCATTGAGGGAACGATAGTCAATGCATAAGCGGATGGTACCGTCCCTCTTTGCCACAAACAGAATAGGAGATCCCCAAGGGGAGGCACTCGGGCGGATAAATCCCTTCCTTAACTGCTCTTCTAGCTGCTTCTTCAACTCGGCTAATTCTTCCGTCCCCATTCTATAAGGCTTCTTATAGATGGGTCCTGCTCCGGGCACGAGCTCGATGATGTACTCAATGTCACGGTCAGGGGGCATTCCCGGTAGTTCATCCGGAAAGACATCAGGATACTCACATACCACCGGTACTTGCTCTAGCCCAACTTCAGACAGACAGTTGACTTTAGCGGCTTGAGCGGAAGAGGAGTTGGGGGCAAACTTGACTTCGACTCCTTGGTCATTGGTCACAGTGACTGTCCGATTGGCACAGTCTAACAAGCCTTGGTGCTTGCTGAGCCAATTCATACCTAGGATCACATCCAAGCCTTGCGATCTCAGGACGATAAGGTCTGATAGGAAGTCTACACCGTTAATGGTAATACTGACTCCTTTACAGCCTATCTTGGCTCTCATCTCGGCTCCGGGGGTTTGTACCACCATAGGGTTATTCAGGGGTGTAGTGGTCATGCCACTTTTTAATGCAAATCTTTGAGTGACAAATGAATGCGTTGCTCCAGAATCAAACAAGACAGTTGCAGGTGCTGAGTTGACAAGGAACGTACCCAGCACGACGTCCGGGTCTTCCTGGGCTTCTTCAGCAGTGACGTGATTCACACGCCCCTTCCCATAGTTCGGTAGATTGCGAGGAGCTGGGTTCCTTGGTGGCATTCCACGGCCTTGTCCCTGGTTCTGCGCATTGGGGCGCGGGGCATCAGGCTTCTTGTTGGGGCACACCCTGGAGATGTGTCCGGGCTGACCACACCCAAAGCAAGTGACTTGGTTTGGAGTGTTGATCTTGTTGCCACCACTGGTATTGGGGTTGAAAGCTGGCCTGGGGTTGGCATACTGCTGAGGCTGAGGATTGGCACGAGGTGCAGGAGCTCTTGGCTGCTGATAGGTTGGCTTGGCCGGGGCTGACTGCCACGGACGAGGCTTCTGGTTGCTGGAACTTCCCTTACAGACCAACTTGCGCTTGCGAGTGTCTTCCAAAGCACGCCGCTTGTCTTCAAGCATAAGTGCCTTGTTCACCAGGTCAGGGAAAGATGGGCAGTCGCACACGACAAGCAAGTATTGCAGAGTCTAATTAAGGCCTTCCATGAAGCGCTCCCTTTTGGCAGCATCAGTGCTGACATCCTCAGGGGCATACCTTGACAGAATACTGAACTTATGCATGTACTCCTTGACAGTGCCACTTCCTTGCTTCAGGGCTCGGAACTCACGCTTTTTGATAGCCATGATTCCGGAAGGAATGTGGGCCTTGCGGAATTCTGCCTTGAAGTTCACCCAAGTGATGTCTTGTTCAGCATGCATGACCTTGAATCCATCGCACCAAGCTCTAGCAGTTCCCCCGAGGCAGTGGGCTGCATAAGCCACCTTCTCGCGATCTTCGGTGCATCCGACTAGTTCCAGGATTTCCTCAATGGAACGGACCCAGTCATCTGCATCCAGGGGTTCAACAGTCTCGATGAAGGTTGGCGGTGCATGCTTCTTGAACTCTGCCAACGTGGAACGTCCATTGCCATTTCCCGCCGGCTGGCGGTTGTTGGCGACAGCTTGTGCAATCAGCTGAAGAGCTGCAGTGTTGGCTTGGCGTTCCTCTCGGAAAGCTTGGAGAAGCTGAGCCATGTCCATGCTTGGAGGAGGTGGTGGTGGAGCTTGGTCGTTGGTTTGGTCGTGGCCTGCCTCTGGCTGAGAGGATGCTCCGGCTTCGGGCTGCTGGGTAGAGGTACCAGTACGAGTTACAACAGGCATCTTGTTGGAGCGGTAAAAGGTCTCATGACTCGGAAGAGGGAAAGCAAGAAAGATGGGTGCCTAGTAAGGGGGTGGGTGTGACACTAAATCAAATCATGCAAGGGTCGTAAGGCCAAAACACGTCCATTAAAATCCAGATGGGTGATGTAGTCGTTTACACATTCCCGAAGGAAGATTACGACTTACATCCAGACACAACAAAAGCAAACACTAGATGGTTTCATATGAACCATACAAGGACTCGACTGCGCATAGGGGTTACACGACCTATCCTACCGTAGGGGTTACAACTGGCATATCCGAGGAGCGAATAATTCCTAAGCGGCGGAATGCTCGGTCGCGTATTCCGGCTCTTCTGGGTCTTCCTCCTTGTCTTCATCTGTCTGGGCTCCCTTGTCACTTGAGGGAGTGGGGGAGTGGAGGAGTTGGATACGACGGTGCTTTGCCCTCATATACGGGGCAGAAGCAGTTCTCCCCACCGAACTCATATACGGGTCACCTCGATCGCTCGCTTATGATGAGCTTGAGCAAGAGCAACTACGGCAAGAGGACGCAACGCTCCTTGAGGAAGATCGTCTTCGGGCGGCTGTGAGAGCAGCACACTACCAGCAAGCCTTGCGCCGCTACCATAGCCGCAAGGTCCCTGCCCGAAGCTTTGAGGAAGGCGACCTTGGTCTCCGGCGTGCTCAATCGGCCAGGAATACGAACAAGTTGACGCCGAAGTTGGAAGGCCCTTATCGGGTAATACGAGTCACCAGGCCCGGCGCAGTCCGCCTGGGGACCGAAAATGCCATTCCGGTGAGAAATTCCTGGAACATTGAGCATCTTCGCAAGTTTTACCCATAAGGCGCGGCTTGCCGGGCCCCCCGGCACGCCACTCTTTTGTACAAGCCTTGCCGGCAAGGCATGTAACCCTTTGTACAAAGCCAGGCGCAGACCCTGAGCATAAATAAATGAAGCTCTGGCGCCCTTGGTCATAGCATGCATGCTGAGTCGAGTCTCGTCCTTGGTTAGGGTTGATAGTGCTTAGCGGCGGCTAACCCCTAGCTTAGAGGTCGAGTCTTTGTCTTTCCTCTATTTTCTTTGGTTCACATGACGCGCAGACATCCTTGCCGAAGGCACTTGGGAAAAGAAAGAGGGACAGCCTAACACCTATGCCCCGGCGAGCCAGTGTTGCCAAGGGCTACAAGGGCAAAGATTCGCCCATGGCAGACCAGGGTTGCTGGGGGTTGCAGCTTCAGATAAGTTCTTTATCCCTTATCATGCATTCCATTATGGACTGAGGTATGTGAAACCTCGTTCTTTTCCTTAAGCTATCGTGCTCCCATAACTCTAGGCCCTAGGGCTTGTTCCTAGGACTAAGTTTGGTTGTAGTCGCGGCACCAAAAGGATGAAACGAGGAGCCTGAGCCCACTTCATCCCTGCCTCCGCCAAAAGCGTGAGAAAGGTCGAGCAAAGTCGGGAAACGGCCGGGCCTGTTGCTGGCCGGGAAAATGTTTATCTTAGAGATATCAGGGATTTATTCCCTGATGTGGGTTTTACCTGCGAACAAATGACCCGGCAAACATTCCTTTTTCATTAAAAATATTCCGTCAGATACAGTCCATAAGGAATGAAAAACATGAACAAGGAGATTACAAGTTCTAAAGTTAACAGATGCCCGAGGGCTTACAAACTAAAAAGATATAAGATGCCCGTAATGCCTTTCTTGTCCCTCTCCTCAGGAGGTAGGTCAAGGAGGCGAGAAGGGCAAAAGGGGCGCCTAGGCGAGCTATGGGTGGCAGAAGACACCAAGAGGACATCTCGGCGGCCGCCCAAGGGCTGGGCGGTGATGACGGCGCCGGAGGCAGAGCTCGAAGACGAGGCGGTAGGATGCCAGTACGCGTCGAAGGTGTCGGTGCCCGCGTACTCCGACATGATGACCTTGCCGCCCACCTTCTTCCTCTTCCTCTTCCGCAGCCTCCCTACGCCAGCCGCCAAGGAGACGGCCCGAGAAGTTCAAGGAGCCGGCGACGCAGATGATGGGGTCGCCGGTGCCACCGGGAGCGGCGCCCGACACCTAGTCGGACCCATCATCCTGCCGTCCACCGCCCTCATCGTCGATGCCGCTGTCCTCCTCGTCACCCTCATTCGAGGAGGAGCCTTCGTCATCGGAGGAGCTCTCCACGCAACACCTCGCATGAGTCCCGAGGTGCCCGAAGACCTTGACGGAGAGGTGGCCATCCTCTATCAACTTGAAATGGAGGGTGAGCCCGTCCGTCAGGCTGTGGATACGAGCGAACGTCTTCCATCCTTGACGAAGATACATCACATGAGGGGCAGGGAACTCGACGCGGACCCGCGTGCCACTGATCCCACAGCCCCTGATGTGCAGCCGCAGGGACTCCCGCCGATCCACCTCCATCTCCCGCCTAAATGGAGTCGGGAGACGAAGACGGT
>LR738711.1:345301294-345424987 GCA_902687465.1 Secale cereale
ACGAATAACTCGCAAGGGTCATCCCCAATATGACCTTCCATTGGAGGAGGGGCCGCTGGCGGGGCGAGGCCAGCGGGCCGCCCCGTCCTCCTCTTCCCCGAGCGCCCCGGCCTCGCCCCCTCCCTCTTCCCCTCGTGGCTGGTTCGGCCACTGCGGGTGCAGGAGAAGGAAGGACGCGTTGTCGAGCAGGGACCATCGCCGCCACCGTTGAAAAGCCGGGGTTTCCTCTCATCATGGCGAACAGAAGAGAGGAGCAGAAGCAGAAGGAGAAAGAAGATGGAGGAGTGCGGGGCGCCGTCCCTCCCCTCCCGCTCTTTATAAAGGGGCGAGGTTGGGGCTCGACCGCCCCGCTCGGCCAATCATGACGCAGAAGGCGACGCAGCCGGGACCAACCCACTGCCCCAACCAGCAACGGCTCGGTTTCCCGCCTCCACCGTTCACCACCTCAAGCGCATGAAGGGCATGTGGCGTACGTGCAGAACCGAGGGGACGGGTGAGGCGACCTCTCCCCACCCTGTGATAGTGGGGAGTGGATGCCTTGACGACCACGCCTCGGCCCCGTTCAGTAAATGGGTCGCGCCTCCACGCCTCCCCCCGTTTACGGGGAAGGTGCGAAGACGCCACCCCTTTCTCATTTACTGCGATGTGACGCATACCTGTGGAAACTGCCCCACGCATGCTGCCCACGTCACACACGCCCCTCCACCCCGCGCCATGCGCGCGGGTCATGGGAGGCGCAGCGCGCGGAAAATCTTACCATGGTGAAAACCACCCCGCGTGCCCGCGCACCGTTCTGGGCCTGGCCCAACAACGTGTCGCGCTTATGTGTGGCCCAGGCCCGGGGGCTCCTGTCGGTGTACAAAAAGAGGGGTACACTTTTTGTACCCCTATGACTATGCACGGGCAGTCTGAGCCACGGGCACCACCACACCAAGCATGGCAAGGGAGGTGAGCCGGGGTAAGACCGAAGCTTGATGGAGACAGGAACAACGCCAAGAACAAGACCACAAAGAGCAAAGGGACAAAGCGGTTTTCCCCGGCAAGATCCTTGCCGGGAGCTAGTTTCAGCAGCCCTGGCAAGACCCTTGCCGGGGCCGGCTCTGGCAGCCCCGGCAAGACCCTTGCCGCGGCAGCTCGCCCCACGCCTACGGAGCGGATCACCCTTGAGTCCACCGCCCCCATGGGGGGAGGATTTGGGAGATATCCCCGTGGTGGCATGCAGATCTTTGTGAAGACATCCAAGATCAGATACAAGCTAAGAAGACGACGACCCTTGGCGGGATCCCAGCCAAGGAGGACTACAAGGCCTCCGGCAAGCACCTTGCCCGGGATGAGAGCAGGCGCCGCGGCAAGACCCTTGCCGGGGACCCAGCAAGGCCCTTGCCGAGGACACCCGCAGGACCACTATCAGGCCCGCACCAACTGTATTTCCACCGCCCCACGCAGCTGCCGACCCAACCAGCTGGACAGGCTCCTCCGTGGCAACTTGCAGATCTTCGTGGAGACCCGCCGTTGCGCCACCTCAGCTGCCTGCCTACCTACATGGCACCTCAGGCACCGCTGGCCAGGGTGCGTGTCAACATGAGGAGGAGCGGCGACAGACAAGATGGACGTCTCCCCTCGTTCCCGATAAAGCAAGGACACCTAAGCTAAGCGCATTAAATGCGCCTTGTCCTGTAATGCGAGGGATAACCTCGCATCACTGTACCCTTTCCACCTCCTGTGTGCCACTGTGGCAACCCCTTTTTCCTATAAAAGGATGCACGAGGCGACCAGGAGGAGGATTCGGCTTTTTAGAACTCCTCACGACTCTCTTGGAGCTCCTCACTAGCTAAAGAACACAAACATATAATCCACCGAAGCAGGAGTAGGGTTTTACGCATCTTTACGGCCTGAAACCTAACTGTTAGATCCGCTCTTCTCTCAACCCCGCGCCCCGCAACCGTAGTAGGGATTCTTGGGATCCCATAGGTGTCGATCCAAATACACCGGCATAACCCCAGTCCTTCTGGCGGACCAGCGGGCTCGGACGAACTCGGCAGAATTCCGGTGGGTCATTATCCTTAATCCATAGCCACCGGCTCCTCCACTCATACCTCCTCTCCTTCTGCGCGCCGTCCGGATACGTTCCCTTCTCCTAGGCCCGTGGAATCGAGGTGACGTAGTCGTAGATGGCGTCCCCCTGGATGAGAGGGAAGAAATAGTGGCGGAAGAGCGCCGTGCTGGGAACCACCCCGGCGAAACCCTCACAGAGGTGGACAAAGAAAGCATTGCCCGCCACAACATTCGGCGTGAAATCGAGGAAATGAAAGCCGTAGGTGTGCATGATATCGTTGAAGAAATTGGAGAAACGGGGACAGAGGCCACACTAGAAGTAATCGACGAAGAAGGGATACCGATTCGGGCCGGCCTCCGCGAATTGAGCAGGGTTGACGAGCGTGGCTGAATACCCTGTCGTCTCGCACCCCCACATGGGCTTGACGTAGTCCCTGAGATGGACCGCATTGACTGTCGGAGGGAAGTAGGTGTGCTTCATCCGAAGCACCGCCAACTCACTCTTCGGTCCCTCCTTCTCCCTCGCGTCCTCGACCACTGCCTTGCCCTTGCTGGACTTACGTGCCATTGCGGCTGTGGAAGAAGAAATGAATCGTAGGTGAAGGGGAGCATGGCGACGGCGGGTGAAGTCAAGAGCTTTGGCTTTTTCTCTTGGAGAAGAAGGAGAAGAACGGCGGGCACGAGATTGGAGGAGCGCAGGAGGTAAATGAGCGGCGTGCCTTAGGTTTTTCCCCTTTTAATGGGGAAGGCGCGGGCCGCCCTCCCTTACCATTTACTGCGACGTGACACCAGCACACAGCAAACCGCCCCACGCACGACCCCCACGTCAACGCACATCATGGAGAAGTGCAACAACCGGAGGAGTTACTGCGATAAAAAAGAATGCAACCCTACTGCTCGCGCACCGTTTTGGGCCTAGCCCAACAACGCGTTGCGCTTATGAATGGCCCAGGCCCGGGGGCTCCTGTCGGTGTACAAAAGTAGGGGCGCTCTTTTTTACCCCTTACTTGTGCACGGGCAGTCAGAGCCATGCCTATGAGCAAACATAACGTAGCAGAGGAGGGAAGCCAGAGACGCAGGTTTACCAGAGCAGCGCCAAGACATTGGCATGAGAAGACCAAGCAAAGAGACATGCTCTCCCCGACAAGGACTCTTGCCGGGGCGGCCTGCGCGCCCTCGGGAACAACCCTTGCCGGGGAGATCCACCCAAACGCCTCTGTCACAGCCACCCTTGAGCCCAAGAGCTCCAACTTCACCAACAACATTGGAACCAAGGCTCGAGAAGCGCCCACGTGATGGCATGTAGATCATTGTGTAGACAAAGATCTATGGCTGCCAAGATGAGAATCAGAAGACATGACGATTGTCACACCCTGATTTTCTTGCCACTACACTTAAGCTAATAATCATGATAAAATATGGTTTAACAAAAACTTTTGAGTGTTTTGGACTTTGCTTGATTTGATTTTTGTCTGATGTTTGCAAGTTCTCTAAAATCAAATAAGTCCTCCAACTCTTATACTTCATCCCCTTGCTCCAAACATCTGCCCAATGACCATACCATGTGTATAGAACAGTATAGTATTTTCTTAGAAAAATAATTTGGCCAAATAGTATTTTCAAAAAATAGTTTTCCAAAAACCCCTGAATTGAGATTTCCACTGCAAGTACTTGATTTGAGGTGTGAAAAATATTTCAAAAGGTATATTGGAAACCTATTAGGTATAGGACTCCCATAAACCACAAAATTATAATTCTAAAAGTTATTTTTATATTTTATTTAAAGAATTTTTTTTAGGCCAGAAATGGTCTTTAATAAGTTAAAATTATGTAACTGTTTCGAAAATATTTTTTTAAAATTCAAGGAAACTCATAGGACATATATTGTCCATATATAAGAGTTTCAACACATGGTCATGTTCAAAATATTGGACAAATCCTTCCAAAACCCTTTCTGGATATTTCAAACTTTTGAAATATTTACAAAGGAAATATTCTCTAAAAATTCCAGGGAAATTCTATCATGTTAAATATGACATGTTTGATGATCTTACAAAGCCTCATGCCTTGAAGATCAAGAAAACATCATCAAATCCCCTCAAAACCATTTCTGTCCATTTTGAAGTTTGAGCAACTTTACATTGCCAAACTTGTCCAAATGCTCTCAAACTTGGTGCACATGCTAAAATGGTCTAATTATGCACCTAGACCAAATGGTACAAGTATTGGAGAAGCGTAACTGGATCTAAGTGCCCCGAAACCTTTTCTGACCAGATCCAAATTTGAATAACTCTTCATTGCCAACTTTTTAATTGTGACCTCAAATTTTGTGGACATGATCACAACCCCAAATGATGACACTACACACAGTGGTGCATCAAGGAGGGATGATTTGCATGGCAAAATCTTGGAAAAGTCATTTCTGCTGATTTCTAGGGTTTACCAAAGTTACATTGGCAAGTTTCTTCAAATGAGCTCAAACTTGGTGAAATACCCTATTTCTATATGCCATTTGATCATGTTAAGTCTCATGTCAATTGGGAATCATTTGCTTGCCCAAAACACCATCAAACACCTTCTGGTGATTTTCCAAAACAGATATTTTCACCTCTTTCCTTATTCTTCTTGACCTAGGCTTTTTACCACAACTACTCCTAGTTACCTTCTACCTCTATCAAGACTTGCCAGCCCATAGCTCAATGACTGAGGGGTGAAACATCACCATTTACCCTTCTGGACAACAACATTCTTTTCCTTTCTCACCTCCCTCCTCATTCCAGTGGCCCTCCAAGGCATCCAATGCCCCTCCCACATTATTTACTACCCCCGGCCATGCCGGCCACACACGTGCTCTGGAGTGCGCTACAGTGCTCTCCCGCGCTATAGCCTCCCCTGCCAACCACATCCGGCCACCTCGGGCCTCCTCAGCGCGCCCGACGAGATGCCTCGATGTCCGAGACACGGCAGCTGGTCGGCCCCCTTCTTCCTCTCTTTCTCCAGCCCCTGCTCGCATGCGCACCATGGCCGCCCGAGAGCTCCAATGAGCACGCTCACGCGCGCGCTGCCCCGACGCTTCCCCGCTCCTTCTCTCCCTTCCTCTAGGCGTAGACCACCCCTACAAACACCCCGGACACGCCCATGTGAGCCCCATGGCTTGCAGCGACGATAACAGGCTCGCCAGCGCATGAGCTCACGGTGCACCATCGCCCCGCCATAAAAGGCCACACCCGAGCCCTCTCTAGCATCCGTTCGCTCCCTCTCCCTCATGTGCATCACCTCGACCAGCTCACTCCTCTCCCCATGCCCTCCTTGCACCTCTATGGCCGGAGCCGAGCCGCCGACCGCCGCCAAAATTTCGGTGCCTTAACCCCTCTCTCTTTCCCCTAGCCATTCCAGAACCCTCTCCTCACCACCGTTGATCCACCCCGGGTTCCATTTCGTCCCATCCCTCTTCGCATCACCGTGCTCATCTTCACCGTCGCTGGCCTCCGCCACGGCCGACGTTGCGCTCGCAGCCGACTGCCCTCCAGGTCGTGGCGCACCTCTCCGGATGCTGCGTGACCCGCTGAACCAGCCGGTGTACTGGGCGTCAACGGAGGTGGCCGGTGCCGCCGATGAGAGCACCGTCGCCGCTCGGCCTCGCCTCCTCTGTTTCCCGTCGCGCCGCGCGGGAGGTTGAACGCGATCAGCCGCTGGGGCCTGCACGTCAGTGACCCAGTGGGCGGGCCCGCCCATTTAAGTGGAGATGGCTTCCGGCGTTACCGCCTCTCCCGCGCGAAGGCGTATTTTCCTGAAGCCGCCTCCGACATGGCCCCTACGCGTGTGCGGCCGAGCCGCTGGGCCGGACCAGTGGCGCCCTGGCACTAAGTCTCGCTCAGTGCGCAAGGCTGCCGCCCAGATCCAGCCTTTTTGGTAATTCCTTTTCCTTTTCTTTTTCTAGAGACTTGTAAAATCTCCCAAATATTCAAATGAACTCCAAATTTGATGATTCAAATTTGTAGTGACTCCATAAATCATGATCTATCACATGGTGCTACTTGCACATTTTTCCAGAAATATTTTCTTCACAGATATTTATCCAAATGCTGTTTATCCATTTCTGTGATGAACTTTAGAAAATCACAACGAGCTCAAATTTGATCCAAATGCAATGATTCAAAATCCTAGGCACTTATATGCTCCTAACTTAGTTTTTGAACATTTTTCCCAATACCATTAGTACCACATTAAATATTGGTCTATTTATCCAGGTATAGCCAACATTGCAAAATCATAGGAAATTCTTTTGAACTCCAAATCAAGTGAAACCAACTCCTAGATTCGTCTAAAATCATTCCTTGTTAAATGGGTAGCTTTGCACATTTTCAAAATAATTCTTCTGTACACTTCTTGTAGGTCTAGTAAATCCATTGATTCCATCATATTGAAATGTTCCAAACTATCCATTGATCCAATGCCTATGAAACGACCTTGGTCATTTTTCATATGACCAGAGGTATCCTAGAAAAGTCCAACTCCTATATTTAGAGCACTTCTATTTTTGCCTTGTTGTGTTGCTTATTATGATTGTTTCTGTCGTTAGTTGACGAGATAAACGGAGTACTTGGAGATGGACCAGAAGGTTTGAAGACTCTGAAGAACAAGGCAAGCAGCCCTTTGACCATGTTTGAGAAACCTTTTTATGCATGTCTCATAGCACCTTATTATCAATGCATCAGAATCATGTAGAGGTGGTGACCACTTTGGTTGGTACTTTTGTTACTTTACCATTGAAACTTGCATCAAGCATGACCCTACCTTCCTAGGAGGGTTAGGTGGGTGGGAGTAGATAAATGTATGCTATAGTAGATGGCTACGCAAAATGGGTCAGGGTTATGCATGGAAAAAAACAAGTGTGGTTTGACATACTTGCAAATAACCCAGTGGGTGCCTCTAAGGCCCCTGGGAAATGATGAGGAACTAGGGCACTACTTGGTGGAGAAGTGGTGTACCGAGGCTTGATGGTGGTGTTGTTTACAGAGACGGATTAGATTTAAGATTTGTCGACCGTCCCAACCAAACATGTGCAACCATTCTACCCTTATATGGGAAAGGGCATTATTGATTACCTAGGCCGATACTAGCATGGTGCCCCCATTACTAGTGACGGGGGTGACACGAGGTCACTCTCGGGACGGGGTCGTGCTTGGATAGGCGGCCATGACTGTCTTTACAGGGCACAGGACACACCGTTGGTACCCCGTGCTTGTGGTATGAGATGAATATGGGAGCGAGGCTCCACAATTTTTAAGATGTGAAATGTTTGGCATGGGGCTGTTACCAATTGAGTGGACTCTGTGTTAGTGTCGTCTAGGGAAAGATAGTGATCGGGTTCTTACCACGGGTACTTGAGGCACCGCGGGTTGTGGATGACACGGAAGTTCCCCGGTTCTTGTGGGTAAAGTGTGCAACCTCTGCACAGTGTCAAACTATTCGAATAGTCGTGTCCACGGTCAAGGACGGTTGGGTGGTGCTGCTTAGACTATGTCCTTAAGTTTCTAGAAAACAACAAAGTTTGGGTAAATCTGTTGACGTGATTTGTGAGAGAGTCACGATGATCTTGAGCAAGAGTTGTTCATAACTCTTCCTCGATGTTGATGTCTGTAACCTCATGATACTTGTTGCATACGCATGCATGCCCTTGTTTTATGCGGATCATACTTGCACGAAACACTAGCTTTCTACAAATACTGCCAATTTAGCAGTAGAGCCTTGCATAATTATTCTGTCATCACACTTGGGTTGCTTGCGAGTACATTCAAAGTACTCATTGGGTTGCCACTAGTTATTTTATTGGCCAGGCATGAGAGAACAGGATATGATGAAGATTTCTTCATGACGATCAGGCGATCTAGGACGCTTCCCAGTCAGAATGCCTGTAGGGTTAAGGCAGATGGCATGGGTCCAAGTTGTTATTGAAGATTTCCGCTATGATGATATACTCAAGACTTGACCAAAATGGTCACAATTTGTGTAATACGGTATGTATGGATGTAAGACTCTAGTTATTCAGCTTCTGTATGTTCAGTAAGCATTGATCTCTGGGATCATTGTACACGTGCATTCGGTGATCACGACTTATGAGTCGGGGTCCCCACAACGATCGCGAGGAACCATGCCCAGGATGCCCACGAGGCCTCGGCAAGGCTCCTTGCCGAAGACACCCCGGAGCCCCAGCAAGCCTCTTGCCGAGGGACACTCACAGATGCCCCGACAAAAACCTTGCCGTGAATAGACACAAGACTACGGCAAGCCGGTGCCGCCCCGTCGTCGCCCCAGCTCGACGGCCCACCAGCTAGCCCGGGCAGCCACCCACGTGGCGATACGTGGTTCCTGGTCCAGCTAATCAAGCACCAGCGTGGTGGCATGCAGATCTTCGTGAAGACCCTACCACCACGCCTCCTCAACTGCCTGCCTCACTAGCCTAGCCACGCGTCGCGACCATGGACGGAACGGGCTTCTTTTCCATCCCCGATAAAGGAAATAGACACCTAAGCAACGCATTTAATGCGTCTTCTCCCGTAATGGAATAGGATAAGCCTATGCACTGTACACCTTTCCACCTCCTGTGTGCCACTGTGGCAGCCCCTTTTGGACTTTAAAAAGAGGCCCGTGGCATACTTGAGAAGGATTCGGACCCTCGAAAGGGAGGTAAGCACTGTAGCTAGCTCAAGAACTCAAGAACACTCGAATACACACCAAAGCAGGACTAGGTTATTACGCATCCTCGCGGCCCGAACCTGGGAAAACGATCTTTGTGCTGACTCTAAGAACCGCTCTTTGCACAACCTCGAGCCCGCCAACCGTAGAAGGGATTCCAGTGATCCAATAGGTGTCGTTTCGTACCGACAATCACTGGGATCACATCATTAGGAGAATGATGTGATGGACAAGACCCATCCATTAGCTTAGTAACTTGATCGTTTAGTTTTGATGCTATTGCTTTCTTCATTACTTATACATGTTCCTATGACTATGAGATTATGCAACTCCCGAATACCGGAGGAACACCTTGTGTGCTATTAAACGTCGCAATGTAACTGGGTGATTATAAAGATGCTCTACAGGTGTCTATGAAGGTGTTTGTGGTGTTGGCATAGATCAAGAATAGGACTTGTCACTCCGAGTGTCGGAGAGGTATCTCTGGGCCCTCTCGATAATACACATCGTAATAAGCCTTGCAAGCAAACTACTATTGAGTTAGTCACAAGATAATGTATCACGAAATGAATAAAAAGACTTGCCGGTAATGAGATTTAAGTAGGTGTGATGATACCGACGATCGAATCTCGGGCAAGTAACATACCGATGACAAAGGGAACAATGTATGTTGTTGTGCGGTTTGATCGATAAAGATCTTCATAGAATATGTAGGAACCAATATGACCATACAGGTTCCGCTATTGGTTATTGACCGGAGATGTGTCTCGGTAATGTCTACATAGTTCTTGAACCCGCAGGGTCCGCACGCTTAACGTTCGATGACGATCGGTATTATGCGTTTATGTGTTTTGATTTACCGAAGGTAGTTCGGAGTCCCGGATGTGTTCACGGACATGACGAGGAGTCTCATAATGGTCGAGACATAAAGATCAATATATTGAAAGCCTATGTTTGGACATCGGAATGGTTCCGGGTGATTTCGGGAATTTACCGGAGTACCGGGGGGCTACCGCCCCCCCCCGGGGGGGGAGTGTGTGTGCCTTATTGGGCCATAGTGGGATAGAGGAGGAGGCGGCCAAGGTGAGGGGCGTCCCCCCAAGCCCAATCTGAATTGGGTGGGGGGCCGGCCCCCCTTTCCTTCTTCCCTCTCTCCTCCTTCCTTCCTCTCCTACTCCAACTAGGGAAGGGGGGGGGGGAACCGGTGGGAGTAGGACTCCCCTAGGGCGCGCCATACAGAGGGCCGGCCCTACCCCACCTGCACTCCTTTACATACGTGGGGAGTGGGCAACCCATAGACACACAAGTTGGTTTCATAGCCGTGTGCAGTGACCCTCCCCACAGTTAAACACCTCAGTCATATCGTTGCAGTGCTTAGACGAAGCCCTGCGTCTGTAACTTCATCTTCACCGTCACAACGCTGTAGTGCTGACGAAACTCTCCCGTGACGCTCAACTAGATCAAGAGCTCGTGGGACATCATCAAGCTGAACGTGTGTTGAACGCAGAGGTGCCGTACATTCGGTGCTTGGATCGGTTGGATCGCGAAGACGTTTGACTACATCAACCGCGTCACTAGACGCTTCCGCTTTCGGTCTACTAGGGTACGTATACACACTCTCCCCGCTCGTTGCTATGCTTCTCCTAGATAGATCTTGCGTGATTGTAGGAATTTTTTTCAAATACTACTTTCCCCAACAATTGAGACATCGTCGAGGTCCATATTCTGTCGCGCTCGCATTGGCTGCCATGGCGGGAACTGCATCTGGAGACGGCTCCCTCTGTACAGCCAGCAGCACGAGCCGTTGTTGTCGCTTGGGGAGGCTGTGGTGGGTAAGCTCGCCGGGAGACCCCAGCTTTGGTGAAACCGAGCAGACTTTGGATGGTGGCACGCAATTCATCCATCTGCTCGGTCGCCGGCGGAAACCTGAGTAGCAGTTGAACACGCTATTGACACCAGATTTTGGCATGGTCAAGAACTTAATTAAGATGGCCTCAAATGGAAAATTTCTCAAAGTGAGAAAGTTTTGTATCATCAAAAGGATAAACATTGATATTTGGGCCATAGCCATCCGGTCTTATCTCTAAGGCCGAAGCTGTGTTTGAAGTACTGAGATTTTGTATCTAGAACACTATTTGGCTGATTACATCCCCAAGATGGGCTCAAATGAGAAAATATTGTACACAAATTGTCTTCTTCTCATTGAAACAGTTGATTTTGATATAAAAAAAGTATTAATCCGAGATGGTACGTAAAAGTTACATCCAACTAAGTGCAGCCCTGTCACGGGGCAAAAGTGGCGCGCCCCATCAGACACGCACCTGATGGATAGCGCGAGTAACAGCCTGTTTTGCGTGAACGAATCGGCCCTGAAGATGGCCTTTAATCGAAAAACTTTTAACACGAAAGTTGTTTGCCTCGTTGAAACTGTCAAATATGCTCCGCGGCTCATCTTAATCCGAGGTCGTTTGTGGCCTGTGGCAGCTAGAAACCGAGCTGATGTTCTAGACTTACCTAAATCCGAGTTTGGTTAATTTTCGAAAGATTTGCACGTGATTTGGAAGTGATTTGGAGTCCTTTTCTTGAACGGGAAGTACATCTGCCTCTCATATACCTAAGGGGTGACGGCCGATTGAACAACACACAATCGAACAAACACATCTACCACTTTTACCTTTACTTTTATCTTCTCCCTTTGTTCTTCTTCTTCCTCGTTCTTCGTTCTTTCTTCGTTTGCAGGGAGGCGAACCTCGGGGCTCTAGGGGTGATAAGGTCGACCTAGGGAATCCCATAGCCGCGGCGTGCCCTGAAAGGGTACCTCTCGGGCAAGCGAGGCTTCGGGTCTACAAAAGCGACCGCCGGATTGTCTTGCGTATCGCGCTTCCGGTGGGTCTCCTTCGACGTGAGCTGCGGTGCATCACCCCTGGCGTCATAGAGTGACATGTTCGTGTGCGAACACACTTTTTGGAGACTCCGCTAGGGAAGAAGCTTTGAACAGTCTCTGGTATGTTCTTGCTACAAAGAGATCGCCATCTAGAGTTTGCAATCTACAAAGGTAATATGAATACTCAATTCACATATGTAGATGCAAATAATGCATATGTTGTTGCTAGATCATCTAATGAGCATAATGTATCGGCTAGCACTAGCTTTATTAATCATGCATCTAATTATGTGCAAGAGCCTATGCAACAAAATCTTCATGCTTGTACTTCATATAATTTTAGCAACATGCAACATATGTATTCCAACTCACATGCATCGGCAACCCCAAAAATCCATATGCCGATGAACAACATGATGAGGTCGGCTAATCAAGTTGAAACACCTCACACGGGAAGTTCTGATAGTATGCAACAAAGTGTTTCACATTTTTATTCATCGGCAACCAACTTCCAATAAGTTAATCCAAACATGCCGGTGGATAGGGGAATTGTCCATGCTACTACTAATTATCAGGACAATTACCCTCAATCACCATATGCTACACCTCATGCTTCTAATGTTTTGGCACCATATGCAACTATAGGTATTCATAATTCGGCTTGGCACCTTCACGCTAATAGCCGAATAACTGAAAATTCTATAGGATCACATGTGCCTTCACCTAGTACCATAGCGTACAATGTTTCCCCTGCACAATTACAGAATTTCGCGACATCTCATTACCAAAAGTGTCTAAAAGTGTCGGGGGCAATTCTATCTAGATTGGGTCATTAAGAAAAATCTTACGTCTTTTTGGGACGAATGCAATGTTGTTCTAAATCAATTAATAAAAGAGGGAAAGCCTATTAATTCTACTGCAGTACAAGCTAGATTATATCAAAAAGAGAATGCATTGAGTGTGGATAGAATTATCAAAAGGAGTGGTGATTCAGATAAGAAAGTTTATTCTGTTATTGAAAAGACCGAATCAAATATTACCTATGCCGAATCTGTTCTAGAAAAAGAGGTAAACAAGGTGTTGGGGAGGTGTTCGAAATAGGAACAACATATTGTTCAAGTAACGCAACCATCATGCTCTCCCAACATGTTTGAAAAGGTATGTCTAGCAATTGATTTACCTATCCTCCGATTTGCTCACAACTTTATTGTTGATGCTTCTATAAGAAAAATTCTCATAAGTAATTTTGAGAGACCAATGAAGAAGGGTAATTTACTTATTAGCAATAAAATTGTTATACAACCTATCGGTCAACCTATTGTGCCATTTACAAAGACCGATAGTGATATATTATTGCAGCCAAAGTTTTTTCCATTGATTTACTTAAAATTCATATCTAATTGGGTGGATTTGCTTGCTTCATACTTGGCTTGTGCATGGACTCAATTGAGACATGTATGTTCTAACTACTTTGATTTCATAAATTGAAAGCCAAGGTTATAATCTGTTGAGAAAACCGATGATAGTATAATTTGTTTCTCAAAGACATCGGAGATAGAGTGCAAAACACTATGCATGGCCGAATGGGGTTATGTAAAATCTGAACAATTAGTTTGCTTAACTTCAAAGCCGTTCGCACGCCAAGATCGGCTAGAAAATAAAAAGTGTACCTTCAGTTCAAGCATGTGTGATCAAATATTTGACTTATTGCTGCAAAATAAGTACATTAGACTTCTTGATCACCGTGTCAAGCCATCAGTCCAAGGACGAATATACTGCAAGTGGCATGATTCGTGCAAGCATAATCTTGAGGATTGCAACATATTTCGTCAAATAGTTAAATCGTCCATTAAAAAAGGATGATTGAAATTTGTTGAAACACTAAGAGATGATCAGTCTATTTCGATTGGTCCTGATGGAAAAAAAGTTTTTGCATCGGTTGCTTCAAACCGATCCATTTAAAGAGAAGGTAAAAACTACAGGTGATGGGATCAAGCTTTCAAGTAAACAAGTTTTTGAAGAGCACAATGCACATAATCTTGAGGGCAAGAATTCCATCGAAGTTACAATGAAGACGCTAAGGACTGGGGGACAACAAGAAAATCCAAAGATTTGTGCAAGCACAACCAAAGAAAGCAAAGACCGAGGTAAGCACCAAGGTAAAAAGTCAAAAGTCACTTTCGCGCAACTATTGGAAAAATATCTAAAGGTAAGTGAGGAGAACAGTGTTTATTTGCCAAGTAATTCAAGAGCATCAAGACCAACCCCTAGGTGCAAACCCGAAGATAGGCATTGGCAAAATGAGAATATAATGCAGTATATTCGTATTCTTATTTTGTGCCGCCAATGCCAATGTCGTGGATAACTTCCTATGCTCATGTAGATCCATATCCATCATGGAACAGCTATGATACAAGGGCACATTTGCCATCTTATTTTAGACCATCTCACCAATATAATGCAGCTCTGAGAAGATCAATATTTGAACAATCACATGTTAAAGATCGTTTCAATCATAAGAAATCGGTCGAGAGTTTAAGGAAGAAGAAAGAGGTGGTCAAGCAAGTCTATCGTGTTAAAAAAGATGGACGTAAGAGTGTAGCTTCAAATTTGATCTCAAATGAAAAGGAGCCAATTAAAGCATTGACATTGGCTTCTAAAGGCAGCGAGGCAAGTCAATCAAATGTCAAATCTGAAGAGAAGAAGTTTAGAGTGCACAAGGTAGAACAAGAATTGCCATTGCTTTAATCAAAATCGCAGCCGGGGTGCCCACTCGACTTATCTTATTGGCAAAATAAGAAATTACAAAAACTTAGTGCACAAGAACTTAAAGAAAGGAACATGGCATGGGTTCCCAAAGGAAGTACTCAAAATAATAATTATGTGGAAGCTTCCATTAGAAGAAGTGTGGGAAAGGTGAAGAATGAAAATAATGGAAATTATATAGGACCAAGCCGATGGTTTCAACATCTTCGGTCTACACATTATCCATATCCTTCCACTATGTCATTAATGCCTATGCCATTGCATTCTTCATCAGGTATGATTGGTTACCCGCAATGGTCTTATTTTAATCCGTGGACGCAATATAACTTCTTACATCATGCATGTCTTTTACCATATCATCATTCATTTGATTAGCTGCATTTTGTTGCTGATCCATATGGCCGATATACAATTATCGCCCTAAGCATAAACATGGCCGATATAGAAATTATCGCCCTAAGCACATAAAATGGCTGATGGAGTGTTGACATCGTCCTTAGAAAAAGCATCGTGCAAGTTATTTTTCGGCACACAAGTTTGCCAAAAACAGGGGGCATGTGTTGACACCAGATTTTGGCACAGTTCTCAAAGTGAGAAACATTCGTATCATATAAAGGACAAACTTTGATATTTGGGCCATAGCCATCTGGTCTTATCTCTAAGGCCGAAGTTGTGTTTGAAGTACTAAGAATTTGTATCCAAAAAAATATTCGGCTGATTACACCCCCAAGATGGGCTCAAATAAGAAAATATTCTACATGAATTGTCTTCCCCTCGTCGAAACGCTCGATTTTGGTATAAAACTCGTATCAATCCGAAATCGTATGTAAAAGTTACAGCCACCTGAGTGCAGCTCTGTCACGGGGCAAAAGTGGCGCGCCCCATCTCACAAGCGTCTGATGGGTGGCGCGAGTAACAGCATGTTTTGCGTGAGAGAATTGGCCCTGAAGATGGCCTCGAATCAAAAAATGTTCAACACAAAAGTTGTTCGACTCATTGAAACCGTTAAAAAGTTGTTCGGCTCATCTTCATTCGAGGTCGTTTGTGGCATGTGGCAGCTAAAAACCGAACTAGTGTTCCAGACTTACCTAAATCCGAGTTCAGTTAATTTTGGAAAGCTTTTGACGTGATTTGGACATGATTTGGAGTCCATTTCTTGCACGGGAAGTCCATCCGCCTATCATATACCTAAGGGGTGACGACCGATAGAACAACACAAATCGAACAAAGACATCTACCACTTTTACCTTTACTTTTATATTCTCCCTTTGTTCTTCTTCTTCCTCGTTCTTCGTTCGTTCTTCGTTTGCAGGGCGGTGAACCTCGAGGCCCTAGGGGCGATCAGGTAGACCTTGGGCAGCCCATAGCTGCCGCGCGCCCTGACAGGGTCCCTCCCGGGCAAGCGGGGCTTCGGGTCTACAAAAGCGCCCGCCGGATTGTCTTGCGCACCGCGCTTCCGGCGGGTCTTCTTCGACGTGAGCTGCAGTGCATCACCCCCGACATCGAGGGTACACGGTGACGTGTTCGTATGCGAACACCCGCGACATGGCCTCCGAAGTTATACTTGGCATGGATGCTAAAGAATTCAATTTTACTGTGACCCGGCTCCTTACGGTGCCAGCGGCGGCAGCACTTCGCCCCCGATGCCGCGGCGCAACCACCTAGATGGTAGGGTGGTGAGGCGAAGGCACATGAGGGTCAGCAGCTCCGTCAAGCACGGCGGCTTGGTCGACCCATCCCGGGGGAGGCGCACGTGCTACAACCGCACTTGTGGTGGGAATGGTCGAACGACGGTGATTCGCCCCGGGCCGAGCGCCGTTATTGCGGCTGTGCTTGTCGGTGGACAGAAGGGGCGCAGATGGAGTAACCCATTCGCCCAGGCCTTGGGGAGCATGGCCGTCGGGGTGTTGCTGATGCTGCTCTCCTCCGGTGCCTCCTGTTCGGCGTCGGCCGCGGGGGAAGTGGTGACGGTGCCGCCTGCTCCGACCACATCCCCAGCAATGTCTGTGTCCTCGCATGTGTCTGCACCTCCCGCGGCATTAAAGGCCACTGGGTGTGGAGCCTTTGAGGTGGATAGACGCTCCGAAGAAGTTGGTTTCTTCTTGGGCACCATGGTTGATGGCACCATTGAAGATGAAGATAACTTGCTGCACACACCTTCAGGTTCGCACAAGCGAGGTCCCTACCTGGGGTGCCAAAGATGTCGGGGAAAACCACGGCCAACAATGGGACCAAGAGGTCCCTTGCTGGTTCGTCGGGGATACGTCACGTTGCACAAAGAGCAGACGAGCGTGGGACAGCACGGAACAGATCACACAGGCATTTTTACCCAGGTGCGGGCCACCATTGTGGCATAAGACCCTACTCCTTCTATAGATAAAGGGGTGGAGCGTAGTACACTTGCCCGGCAAGGGTTTCCTCAGGGAAGTAGCGACTATTCGCGTATGGGGGTGTGAGTTATCCAATCTTCTAACCCTATCTATGGTTGCCATGGGCCTCCTTCTATAGATAAAGGGGTCACCACAGTGGCAAAGTAGTCATTATGCACTGATATGATAGCAACAGTGCTATCATACCTAACTCTGCGGGCAGATAGGGCGCATTAAATGCACCGCTTTATGTCACATCACTGGTTGCCCTGCAAGGCTTGCTGGGCTATCTCACCAGCTCCGCGTCTGCTTGCTCGACATGTCGCAGGATGGGTGTCATATGTGGGTTCTTCCTGTAGGGAGAGGCGGCCTCTTAGTCACTTTCCGGCTTGACACCGCACTGATCTATGACGTGAGTCGTGGAGGAGTGGCTGGTAAGGGGGTTTAGCGTCCACGAGTCCCAGCAGGCTCTACCGGGATGCCTTGGTTGTCTTGTTCTGGGGGTGACCTCGCCCCATACCGGGCTCACCTGCCCGGAAAGGGAGGACTTTTTCTTGGCGATATCTTGCTTCTCTGGCCTGGCCTTGGTCTATCTGATCTGCTTGCTGGTTCCACGAACCTCTTGGTTCCTTGTACTCTGCCTTGGGTTGGTGCCGCAATCTAGCTCCCGTGCCTATGCAAAGTCAGGACAACAGCCACAGGGTGTGTTGCACCAACACTAACCTAGTTGCACATCTAGACAACCTATTTATTGCTAACCCTAATCTATTAAGAAAAGATAAAAATTGTAATTTGCTTATTCGTCCGCCCCTCTAGTCAACCATATTGATCCTTTCAATTGGTATCAGAGCCTCATTTCTTTTTAAGGGTTTCACTATTCAAAGAGTATGGTTGACAGGAATGAGGAGGTGTCCGAGGCCGTGGAGTTGAACTCGATCAGTCGAGACAACTTAAATGAAGTTATGTCCTCACTTAAGACGTCTATGACGACCGAGGTCAAGTTCATGCTTAGAGAATTGCTTGAGCGGTTGAAAACAACTCCTGAACCATTGCTTGTGGTTAGTCCCATTGAATCAGAATCGGAGGCCAATTCTGGCAAGGAAGCGGCTAAAGGTACTCATACCTCCTCCCCCCTAACAATAATGGGACGGGGACCTTTGCCTCGGTTCCAACTCCCCCGATCTATGGTGGACCGGTCCCTACACCACATATTAACCATCTTGGTCTGCCTCCTAAGCTTGTGAAGGGTGAGTATGCTAATTGGAGTTTTCGCATCCAGTCTCATTTGAATCACAGCTCAACAAACCTTTGGAGGGTCATCGAGCATGGTTTCTACCCACATGATCCAAACAACCTCACCCTAAGAGAAGAAGTGGACAATCAATATAATCACTCCACCTTCTTCATGCTCCAGGCTGTTGTGCCTCATGAGGATCTCTCTCACTTGCAGCCATTCTGTCCTGCAAAGATTTGTTTGGAACATATCACGTCTTTGTAAAAAGGAAGCTCAAGCATTCAATTATCTAACTTTTAAGTGGTTCTTGATGAGGCCGATGAGTTTCCAATGATTGAAGATGAAGATCATCATGACCTCCATTGTAGAGTGACAACTCTTGAGGTTGCCCTCCAAGACCATGGGTGTAAGGACACATATGACACATGGATTAAACACAAGTTTCACAAGGCTATCATGCCATTAAACAAAGCCATGTCCAACGTGATCCGCCAAAGCAGGATTTCCACACCTTGACTTCAAGTGAAGTGTTGGATGAATTCATTGCCATGAACATCATGAGGAAGACCGCCGACAATGCTCTAGCTTGTGTCCAATGGTCAAAAAAGGCTTCACCCAACCTTGCTTTGAAGGCTTAGGCCATTTCATAAGAAGAGGAAGAGGAGGAATAAGATGGCTACCCCGAAGACACAAAATATTCATATCATGAGCACATGGCTCTTGCATCAAGGCAATGTCGGAGCAACAAGAGGAACTCAAGGCCAAATTTTTCCAAGAACAACTCAAGTGCTTCAAAGGGAAGACAACGTGTAAGAACTTGCTACAATTGTAGCAATGTCAGTCACTTTGTGGTGGATTGTCCTTGTGAGAATAGGGAAGACAATGATGACAAGCTTATCCGAAAAGACAATGGTAGCAAGCTTCCCAAACAAGAACAACTTCACCAAGATATTGCCTCAATAGGGGTTGGTGGCATAAGAAGAGTATCTCTCTGCTGATGATGATGAAGACACAAGTCGTGAGGGAATGGCAATGGCCACCATGACTATTGCCACCTCCTCTCCAACTAAGGTGTCTCTCTTCGATGCTCCCAACAAGAACAGCATCGCCACATGCCTCATGGCCAAAGGTAGCAACAATGTAACCTCCAACACCATGATCTCAATCACTTCTACCACTTCCTTATTGGATTCAGTGGATAATCATGTGGAGCATAGGTTAGATGAGAATGAATTTGACAAGTTCTTGAGTGGTCTAAAAGGTGAGACCAAGAAGCATTTTGTTTCTCTGTTGGAACAATTTGGTGAGGGTAATGATATTATTGAGTCTCATGAGGAATCAATCTCCAAATTGAAGGGGCATAGTCGTGACTATGTCGATGAAATTGTGGATCTTTTCATTGCTCTTGAGGAATATAAAGGTCTTTATTTGTCTCTTGAGGAGTCACACAATGATGTTCTGGCTCAACTAAGGAAAAGTCATGATCATGCTCTTGTTCTTACTCGTGTTCCTAAATTCCCGAAGGTTGCACTTCGGGTTGGACATGATAAACTCAAGGAAGAGTTTGACATGCTTGACAAGTCTCACAAGGCCATGATGAGTGTTCATGCGTCTCTCAAGCAGTCTCATGATCAACTCCAAGTTAAACTAACTAACGAGATCTCCAAGTGCCCTCCTTTTGTTTTAATTGATAACTAGAAATCCCACCCGTGCATTTGCGCGACTAGAATAACTCTTCTTGGTTATTTCCTCTGACCACTATAGGGCCTCCCGATATACAATTGTTGATTTAAATGGTCACAAATTATTTTTGTCATGTAAAAACATTATGGAGAAAACAAAAAGCACAATGGAACATCTAGTGCATTATATTGTTTAACAAACTACTTGATCTGTGAGGAGAAAAGACTGATGCAACCATATATGGGATTTGATATATGCATATTTTCACTTTGCTCCTCTTTGACTGACTTCTCATGTTCTCTCATTTGGTATCACTTCAGCAATATGTTTTTGAACTATCCCTCACCAATAATTAAATCTAAAGATGAACATCAGATATGTAAAGTTATGTTCTCCCACTCAAGTTGATGACTACTGCATTCTTAGATACCTTTCTCTATTAACGAAATATCCTGCCTACTTACATAGGCGCCCATAGATACTTATCTTACTATCACCCCATATGGTTGTATATTTATAACTTTTAGATTAAATATTATCTTTGACTCTCTCTCTCTGCAAATCTATTTCTCTTATTCAGAACCACAATTTCATTCCTAAAGTATTCTAATATTCTACACCTAGTAAGAATTTTATGTACTATGGGTCACTAACTATACTTGTATTCTTTATCATATCAACCCCGAGTTGTATCTGCTATGGATTCTCACAAAAAGTTAGTTGAACTATAGTTCTACAACAGTCTAACATCCACAACTATGCAAAATATAATTCATCCTATGTCGGCGAACTTGGTATTTCTTCTCGAATCGTGTTGATATAAACTCTAAATAATTAAAGTCGTCAAGAGCTTAAAATTTTGGATAGAGAGCCAATTAATATGTCGTGCCTTCTTTTTCCTACTAGTCAATTTTATACTATAATATAATTGTGTAGTCATCACAAAAAATAAATTGAATAAACTGATGATTAGATGCATGCATTTGATTATGGCTTTGGTGTGTGTGATGGGTCCTTACGTATGTTTTTTTCTTGTTGCGTGAACCTCCAAACACATTGTG
The DNA here is from genome assembly GCA_902687465.1 of Secale cereale. Classification (NCBI taxonomy): domain Eukaryota; kingdom Viridiplantae; phylum Streptophyta; class Magnoliopsida; order Poales; family Poaceae; genus Secale; species Secale cereale. Next base: position 345,322,046 of record LR738711.1, read on the forward strand.
CTTTCATTGTAGTTGATCCATTTTAATATTGTTTTGTGGGGTCAATTTTTTACTCATTGTTACTACTACCTCCTTTCCGGTTTATAAGGCTTGCGCGTATCCCTAGGTCTATAATTTGATCAACATAAAATGAATTGTATAGTCTAAAAATTACACCATTAGAAAGTAGAAGATCTGAAGTTTCTCATGATATATTTTTTGTGACAGGTAATTTGTATTACGTTGGTTTATTTTTCAACCTAGATATACGTGCACGCCTTATAAACCGGAAAGGAGGTAGTAATGGATATAATTCACACACTCTAGTGTGGTGCTTAATTATATGTCATCTTAATCATCCTATGGGCTGACTTCTACCTTAGAGTCATAGACTAATTATTATTAACTTCCTACAATCCATCCACCTCTTTTTGCATGTGGAGATGACATAATCATTTGAAGAATTGATGCATACAGTTCGTGTGATCTCTACATTGTCGTGACGTTGTCAGTTTATTCTTCTAGAATGGAATCTTAACCGCTCTCTTGCTAAGTTTTTTTAAACATTGTGGTGAATATGGATATATCTTTTTTTTTCTTCAGAAAAGGAGGGATAATCCCTGCCCGTCTGTTTTGGATGATGCACACAGCCAAGGGCAAAACATTGACGAAGATTCTTCTTCTCTAAAAAGAACATAATGCCTTGAAATACATGCAATCCATATGCGATAATGGAATGATTCCCTTGTGTGTATACTTTGCCTAAGCTATTATTATCAATTTGAACTGCTAGGAAGACAAATATTATGGTACAGAGGGAGTACAAAACAATCTACTTGTTTTTCTTATATGTTTCTCTCTAGCTGTGAAGAAAACCTTGATCTTTTAGATTTGTTTGTGGGTGAAAAAGATAATAATTGGGTTTTATGGCATGTGAGACATAAGCTTTCTTTGATTGCCTCCCGTAAGAACCAAATCATCATATTGTTTCTCGAGGGAATGGTCTTCTAAAGCTCAAGGATTCAAAAAAAGATGCTCGAGAGCCATGCAATGACCTACAGACGTTGACCTTGTCATACATCCATAAGTACTCTACAAATCAACCTAGCTAGGTGCCCTCAAACCAAAAATTGTATCGAACTGAACTGAAGATTGGAGTCGATTCATTTGATTAGAAAATAATAGATGCAATCTATGGTTGAGAGACAGGTGGAGCATGAGTGTTATGCTCACGCTTGTGTTTGCTGACTTGGGTCATCAGCTATTCAAACAACTTCATGGCCTTCCGACATCGTCGCTTCTAAGCCAGCTCAATCTTGCCATATTATATGAGACTGGTTTTTTTAGCTCGGGCTACATGGCATATTCTATCTGTACCATCCCTATTCGTCAAGATTGGTGTAGACTCAGCCAATGTCATAGGCAGAAGATGCAGTTGATTACAGGAGGGTAAGACCATTTGTAATAAAAAAGACAGAGCAGTCTCCTCATTGCATGCAGCACACGAAGCGTCTCATCAGTGAATAGTGTGTGTGTCAAGACCTCATGCATGGAACAACTTTTCCCTATCGAATTGCATGCTCTCTCTCTCTTCCAGCATTTAAAACAACTCGGCAAGCAGCACATATGACTTTCTCTCTCTCTGCTTTTAACCCTTACATGCAACACCCACTATGTGCACGCTCATTCTTTCCTGTGATTTACATGCAACTCCTCTTTCTCCTTCATCCTTTTTTCAATCCAGGATGCTCACCACAACCACATACACGCTTTCGCCTCTCGCTCCTAATATTTGCATGCATGCAACGCAGAAGCTCTTTCTAAACATTTTTGCATGATCCATACTCTCTCACTCCTCTTATTTTGTTCTCTCTGATTGTTGTGTTGTTCGAGTTTGGAGAAAAAAAGAGACGACACACTATTTGAATGAGATGGGTGAACAGGTGAAAAGTGACCAATGAGTTGCATGTGACCAGTGAGCTGCATGTGACATGAAATCACAACTCCTGTTAATGGCACTACAACCAGCAGCTGCAACGCTCGTGATGCTCCTTTCCTACATCAATCTCGACGCCAACCTATGGTCTAGATAAGAGGGACCGTTGAGCTCGGCCTATGAAGGAACTTTGTGATATTATATTGGACTCGTCAATATCGCCAAGCTAGGCTCGTCTTGTATGAAATGTTACTTTTGTGTCTATGGCAAGGGGACAACTTCGTTTGAAATTGCAATAAGGACTTGTTTTAGACCTTGCTTGTGAGTCGCTAATATAGTGCCAGCTGGACTTGTTGGAAATCTTGCCGCAGACTCAGAGCGACTTTGTGTGTTCATCAATTTCTTGCCGATTAGATAGATTGCGTTTGTCGCGGGAACTCATTTGAGACTACTATTTTGATGTATCTATGCTAGCGTCGCACTGGGATGCCAATATCCCCTCGATGGGCATTGTTCAAGGCTATTGCTGCTGCACGCATGCTTCTGCAGTCATTCAGAAGCCAAATCAGTCACCTTATTTTTCCCTGACGCACAACATGCAAAATGTGATAGCTGAGATGAGATTATCACCATGCTTATCATCTAAGCAAAGCAGCACGACGACTTTTCTAGGAGGCTTGGACATAGATGGTTTTTCTCCAGGTAAAGGTGGATTAGTGGATATCCCCAGGCGTAGTATGATTTCGATTAGATGGACCATTGTATCGGTATTCTAATGTACGCACGGTAGGGCAACGACATGTTAGCCGGGTAGCTGCCAGCCCACCCGAGTTCAAATGCCGGCTGGGACGCACGGTGCTCGCCGAGTTTCTCCTATAAAAAACCCAACGAGGTTTAGCCCTTGGGTTGGTCTCATTTTTTATGTATGCTTGGCCTCCGGACTTGTATCGTTTGGAGTATGCATCTTTCTAAACTTCCATGTATGTGTAGTCATCTGAAATCAAGGAATTATATAGTAACTTTTCCTATAAGGTATTCATTATTTTCCTTGTCTATGTGCTGCTCTAGGCCGTATTGCATAGGAATTGATCTTCAAATCATTTTTTCCTCTTGCCAGGATTGGGATCGTTCGTATTTTGCATAGGAATCGATCTACCAATCAATTTTCTTTCCTTTTGGATGCATTCTGATTGTTTTTAGATTGTTTTTACTCTTCTTTTCTATAGCGTGGGTGCTTTACAGCGGATTTTTCTTTATGTACAAAGCATATCTGCGTACGGAGCAATGCTACACGTACAAACAATTTACAGTCTTTTACAGGGTGGGTTAACCTTGATTGGTCAATAGGTGAGCGGGGCGGTCCACCCCCCTTAAAATCAGGGGGGAGAGGTTTGTGATTGGTTGTTACATGAAAAGAGCGTGTAAAAGCTTGTAAATCTTTGTATGTCTAGCATTTTTGCTGCGTACGTGCATGACTTGCTCTCCTAGGACATCGCATCCGGAATAATGTGACTTCTCTGTTGGTTTTTCAGTTCTCAATATTGACTAATGCATCTTTCCGTTCACGCAGCTTACGCGTTGTCGGGGAAACTGATCCACGAACACCTATAGGACCGGCGGACCGTGTCCCTTTCGGTTTGGCGGGGGCGGAGATCGCACGAAGAGCAGATCGAGGCGAAGCACATGAGCAGTTTACCCAGGTTCGGGCCGCACGGATGCGTAAAACCCTACTCCTGCTTTGTGGTTTGTATTGAGTTCTTGCTTAGGAGCGCTGGGTGCTACAGTATACACCAGCAGCTGACGAGACCAAGCGTGAGAGTGTTCGAACCCCCCTCTACGTTGCGCATGGGCCTCCTTTTATATGCTCAAGGGGTCACCGACAGGTGGCAACGCAGATGAGGGCAAAAATAGAAAAGGGTTGCGGTTGGTGCACCTACATGTACAGTACATCTTACCTAACCCTGACGGCAGGGGACAAGGGCATTAAGTGACCATCGACGTCGCCCAAACAGTGCAAAAAGGGACCGTCAGGAACGCCACCGTTCGCCACAATGGCGATCTTGTCAGCGCCACATGCCACCGCGCACCCCTGACTGCACAGCATCCCGCCACGTACGCCTGGAAGGGTCCCATAGCGACACGTGGGTGGATGCGCTGGAGCGCGGGTACAGAGTGGTAGCTTCCCGCGGCAAGCGCCTTGCCGCGGTCGTTGACTTGTCGAGTCCGGGAGCTTGCCGCATACCGGGCCTTGCCGGGACGCGTGGCGCGTCGCGACAAGTTCCTTGAGATGCCTTGGTTGGCCTTCCTGGCAAGCTCCTCTGCCGGGGTCTTGTCTCCTTGGCTTGAATACTTTGTTCTTGAATGGCTCCAAAGGAACGACGGAGGACCTTGGCGGCCACCCGGCAAGCCTTGCCGCGGGGCGCTGCTACTGCCCGTGCACAAGTTCGGGATACTAGGGTACCCCTACTCTAGTACACCGACAGGAGCCCCCGGGCCTGGGCCATACACGGTGCCGAGCGCTGTTGGGCCAGGCCCAAAATAGTGCACGGGCACGCGCGGCCTGGGTTACGCCGTATCTCACTTCGTATCCACCGCGCCCTTCCTTAACGACACACGTTTAATGCGGCGTCGTGGGAGAGATCGTGGGCGGTTTCTTTATTCAGAAATGCGGAACGTCCGCCCCCCTCCCTCCTTATAAGCAGGGGAAACAGGGGCAGTTCGTCCATCCGCCCGTTGCTACTCCAACCTTGAGAACCTCCGCCGCTCCCCTTCTTTCCAAAGCTGAAAGAGAGAGCAGCGCTCCGCCCCCGTCGCCACCAGCACCACCAACGCCGTCGACCTCCCTCACCACTTCCGCCATGGCTCCGAAAGCCGAGAAGGGGAAGGGCGTGAAGTCGGCCGAGGTGCAGCGGCTCGCGGCGCTGCGAAAGGCGCGGGCTGTCTTCCCCCCAAGCTTGCGGCGAAGGAGTTGAGGGAGAACCACTACCTCTTCTGGTCGGGGAAGACGCGGGCGCACCCGCGCACGAAGGTACTCCCAGCCGCCGCTTGTAAAATGGCTCTGAATGGATACGCGTTCTTCGCCTTGTTCTTCTACTACGGGCTCTGCCCGCCTTTCTCTGAATTCTTCTGCGACCTTATGAATACCTACGGGTTCCACCTCCTTGACTTCACCCCCAATGCCGTCCTGACCATGGCAGTTTTCGCACATCTCTGCGAAAACTTTGTCGGATTCCATCCCAATGTAGCCCTTTTCCGCCACTTCTTTACACCCCGAGTTGAGAGAGGAAAGCCTTTATCCGGCGGAGTCTCCTGGATCTCGAGAGCCCACAAGAAGGAAGCTTATCTGGAGGGAGAGCTCCGCAGCAAATGGGAGGAATGGAGAGCACGGTTGTGCTGGATTGTCGACGAGAACCCGCAGCCAGTCACCGCCCGGCGCCAAGCCCCTGTAGTACGCGGCAATGATTGGAGCGACTTGGCCCCAGAGGACGGTAGGCTGAAGATCGCCGTCACCCGGATCCAACGCCTCAGGCTTGCCGGGCTCACTATAGGCGCAATTGGCGCAGATTTCCTTCGCCGCCGCATCTGTCACACCCTGATTTTCATGTCACATTTCTTAAGCTAATTTTCATGATAAAAATGTGAATTTGCAAAAACTTTTGAGTGTTTTTGACTTTGCTTGATTTGACTTTTGTCTGCTGTTTGCTAGTGCTCTAAAAATCATATAAATCCTCCAACTCTTATACTTCATCTCCTTGACCCAAAACCTTTTCCCAATGATCATGCCATGTGTATAGACCAGTATAGAATTTTCTTAGAAAAATATTTTGGCCAAATAGTATTTTCTAAAATTAGTTTTCCAAAAACCCCTGAATTGAGATTTGCACTGCAAGTACCTAATTTAGGGTGTGAAAAATCTTCCAAAAAGTTTATTTGAATCCTATTAGGTATAGGACTCCCAGAAACCACAAAAGTATAATTTTAAAAGTTATTTTTATATTTTATTTAAAAGGTTTTTCTTAAGGCCAGAAATGGTCTTTAATAGGGAAAAATTATTTAATCATTTCAAAAATATTTGCCAAAATTCAGGGAGACTCATAGGACATATATTGTCCATATATAAGAGTTTCAGAACATGGTCATGTTCAAAATATTGGGCAAATCCTTCCAAAACCCTTTCTGGATATTTCAAGCTTTTGAAATATTTACAAAGGAAATATTCTCCAAAAATTCCAGGGAAATTCTATCATGTCATATATGACATATTTGATGATCTTGCAAAGCCTCATGCCTTGAAGATCAAGTAAATATCATTTAGTCCCCTCAAAACCATTATGTCCATGTTTGAAGTTTGAGCAACTCTACATTGCCAAACTTGTCCAAATGCTCTCAAATTTGGTGCACATGCTAGAATGGCCTAATAATGCATCTAGACAAAATGGCACAAGATTTGGAATAGAGCAACTTGATCAGATCACCCTAAAACCCTTTCTGTTCAAATGCAAATTTGAACAACTTTACATTACCAACTTTCTATCTGGAGCTTCAAACTTTGTGGACATGATCAATACCCCAAATGATGATGCTACAGCAAGTGGTGCATCAAGGGGAAATGATTAGCTTGACTCAATCAAGATGAAGCTGTTTCTGTTGATTTCTAGGGTTCACCAAAGTTACATTGGCCACTTTGCCCAAATGAGCTCAAATTTGGTGTAAGGGCCTAATTATATGTGACATTTGATCCTGTTAAGTCCCATGTCAAGTGGAGGTCATTTGCCTCCCCAGAACCTGATCAAACACCTTTTGTCCATTTACCAAAACAAGTGTTTGGACCCCTTTTACTAATTCCCTTTACCCCAAATTCTTACCACAGCTTCCCCTAGTCCTATTCTACCTCCAGTAACTCTCCTCTGACTCAGCTCAATTATTGGAGGGGGTGGTAAAACCCCAAATTCACTATTCTGGCAGCAGCTTTCACCCTCTCCTTCACCTCTCTCCTCATTCCAGTGGCCTCCAAGAGCATCCAAGGCCACAGGCAAATTCTTTACTACTCCCTCTACCCTCTGGACACTGCTGGACACAAGAGGACACGGCCAGGAAGCACAGACACGACCATGCCGGCCAAAGGCGTGCCCTGGAGCACGCTACAGTGCATCGGGGCACTGTAGCTCGGCCCTCCCGAGGCTTCCAGGCGACCTTGGGCAGAGAAAGCGTGTCCCCCGAGGTCCCCTCGACGTCCGCAACCTGCCGGGCTGTCGGTCTTATCCTCCCCTGCCCTCCTCCTCTCTCCACGAGCTTGCCCGAGCATGTCCATGGGCTTCGCTCACGGTGCACCGCGGCTGCAGCTATAAAAAGCCTCCCCCCCGAGCGCCCCTTGCCTCTTCTGGACCCTCCTCTCTCCCGTGCACCTCCCAGACATCTTCCCTCTTCCTCTCATGCGCTCCTGCTCCCTCCATAGCTGGAGTGCCGCCGCCGACCGCCGCTCGGGATCGGGCACCTCGGCCACTCCCTCCTTCCCCTTCTTCGTTTCGAGGTCCGAGCCTTCTTCGGGGAATCCCCAGGGACGGGCCGGTCCTCCCCTTGGCCTGAGAGTCCTTCCTGGCGTGGTGCCGCCGGAGACCCCGCGGCCGCCGCGGCCTCCCTGTGGAGGCGAGGCTGTGGCCCTCCTTGGGCGGGCTCGCAGCCACCCTCGGGTGCGGGGAGGAGAGCCGGAGCTCTTGGACACCTCGGCCGGCCCTCCCGCATCCCCAGGCCACGGCTGCGCCGGCGGCCGAAGCTTCTCCCCGCCCGGCGTCGGGCCGGAGAAGAAGACCAGGGCGACGAGAGACCTGCGGCCGGGCCCCGCAGGTCAGCGACCTCGCCTGCCGCCACGTAGGATAAGTGGAGGCGGGGCGGCTGGAAGGCGCCTTTCCAGCGCGAGGGCGCACTCCAAGGGGGCGCCTCCGACGTCACACCCCCCTCCTGTGCGCGGCCGAATTGATGGGCCGGCCCAGTTGTTGGGCAGCCATCCCTCGCCCTGCGCGCAGTATAAGGTTGAACCCTTATTCCTTTTCTTTTTCTTTATTCTGTCAACATCAAAAATGCCTAGATAATTCATTTGAACTCCAAACTTGATGATTCAAATTTCCTGTGGCTCCATAAATCATGATCTATCACACGGTGCAACATGCACATTATTCTAGAGACTTTTCCTTCACACATATTTATCAAATACCCATATTCCATTTTCTGTGATGAACTTTAGAAAATCACAGAGAGCTCATTTTTTATCCAAATGCAGTGATTCAAATTCCTAGGTGCTTGTCACATCCAAACTTAGTTTTGGAACATTTTTATTAATACTTTCTGTACCCCACCAAATATTGAGCAATTTCTTCATATTTATCAGCTTTGCAAAATCCTAGAAAATTCATTTCAAATCCAAATCCAGTGAAACCAACTCCTAAATGCTTCTAAAATCATGACTTGATGATGGGTACCTTTTCTCATCATTCAAGGAAATATTTCTGTATACTTCTTCCAAATCCATAAACCCTTTGGTTCCATCACATTGAAATGATCCAAACTACCTATTGATCCAACACCTATGAAACCACCTTGGTTATTTTTCATATGACCAAAGGTATCCTAGAAAAGTCCAACTCCTATTTTTAGAGCACTTTTATTTTTGCCTTGTTGTGTTGCTTATTATGATTGTTTCCATCGTTAGTTGACGAAATAAACGGAATACTCGGAGATGGACCAGAAGGTTTGAAGACTCCAAAGAATAAGGCAAGCAGACCTTTGACCTTGTTCGAGAGACCTTTTTATGCATGTCTCATAGCACCTTATTATTCAATGCATCGGAATCATGTTGAGGTGGAAACCACTTTGGTTGCTACCTTTGTTACTTTACTGTTGAAACTTGCATCAACGTGACCCTACCTTCCTATGAGGGTTATGTGGGTGGGAGTAGTTAGGTTGCTTTAATAGTGGCTACGCAAATGGGACGGGTATATGCATGGTGACGGAAGCAGGATACTTTCAAAAGACTTTTCAAAAACCCCGTTGGGTGCCACTTATGCCCGAGGGAGATGGTGAGAGGGGTAACCACTTGATGACGAAGTGGTGTACCGAGACAAGTGTGTGTGTTGTTTTGAAAACGGATTGGTTTAAGTTGCGACCGTTATTCCAACCTTACATGCGCAACCACTCTACCCTTATATGGGAAAGGGCATTATTGATTACCTAGGTCGATACTAGCATGGTGCCCGCATTACTAGTGACGAGGGTGACATGAGGTCACTCTCGGGACGGGGTCATGCTTGGATAGGCGGCCATGACTGTTTTCACAGGGCACCGGACACACCGTTGGTACCGCGTGCTTGTGATATGTGATGAATACGGAGCGAGTCTCCACAAACCTTGAGATGTGAAATGTTTGGCACGGGGCTGCTACCAATCGAGCGGACTCTATGTTAGTGTCGTCTAGGGATGGCAGTTTTGCCCATGGGTATGGGTACCCGTGGGTACTCTACCCAAAATTAGTGGGCATGGGTGAGACTTTCTACCACTTCATACCCATGGGTATCGGTATCTATACCCGCAAAATGCATGGGTAGGGTATGGGTATGAAATTATACCCATGGGTAACCCAATGGATACCCAGAAAATTAATAATTAAATTAAACTCTATAATATGTGAATATATAATTATCTTGAGTTCTTAACTAGCCCATGAACCACATGCCCACAGCTGGTCATCGCCCCATACCCTTCGTATACGTGCGGTAGTTATCTTCTCTGCTTTTCCTTGACCATGGAAGATGAAGCAATCAAGAGTCGGGTCACTAAATCCTCGTCAATTTATCCCCAACCAAGGCTATATATTGTACCCACCGGATGGGTACCTGAATTTCGACCTTTTTCTCATCTTACTTTTGTCCTGTCAATGCTATATATTGTACCCACCGGATACCCATTGGGTATAGGATACTCAATGGGTATGGGCATGTGAACCACTTTGCGCCCATGGGTAGTGAAGTGGGTGGGTATAGAAAAAATATTTGGGTATGGGTTTGGGTAGAAAAGTGTCGTACCCGCCCATACCCTACCCATTGACATCCCTACTGTCGTCTAGGGAAAGATAGTGATCGGGTGCTTACCCCGGGTACTTGAGGTACCGCGGGTCGTGGATGACACGGAAGTTCCCCGGATCTTGTGGGTAAAATGCGCAACCTCTGCAGAGTGTAAAACTATTCGGATAGCCATGTCCACGGTCATGCACAGTTGGGTAACCGCTCTTGGGCTACGTCCATTGTTTACGAAACCTTGTGTGTGTGTGAGGAAGCAACACGGTATGATGGTATTGTTGATGTGATTGCGAGAAAGTTACAATGAGCTTGAACAAGAGTTTATTACAACTATTTCTCGATATTGATGTCTGTGACCTCCTGATACTTGCTACAGACACATGCATATCCATGTTATATGTTGATCATACTTGCATATGAAAAACTAGCTTTCCGCAAAACTGCCAACCTAGCAGTAGAGCCTTGCATAATTATTCTGTTATCACACTTGGGTTGCTTGCGAGTACATTCAAAGTACTCATTGGCTTGCCACTGGTTATTTTATTGGCCAGGCATGAGAGAACAGGTTATGATGAAGATTTCTTGGTGACGAGCATGCGAGCTAGGACACTTCCCAGTCAGAATACCTGTAGGGTTAAAGGCAGATGGCATGGGTCCAAGATGGTATTGAAGATTTCCGCTGCGATGATATATTCAAGTCTTGACCATTATGGTCCTATTTGTGTAATACGGTATGTATGGATGTAAGACTCTTGTTATTCAGCTTATGTGTGTTCAGTGAGCATTGATCTCTGGGATCACTGTACACGTGCATTCGGTGATCTTGACTTTTGAGTCGGGGTCCCCACAACATCGCCCCCCTGTAGGAGAGGAAGAGACCCGCCTGGGAGTTTGAGAATGCGGCGGACATCATGAGGCTGCGCCCGGGCCTCAAATTCAACTTCACTGTCCTGGAGCTCAACGCGATGCTCCAGGAGCTGTTCAAGTATGACCCCGATCATCCCGAAGTGTTCAGGTTGCCGAGGGGCGTCGTTCAGCTGTGCAACAACTCCGCGCTCAGCCGCATTCGCGCGATGATGCCGCTGTGTGACTCGCATGGGATCGACCCAACTTGGCAAGAGCCTGCAGATGACGCCGTGCAGGCGTTCTTTGACAGCTTGGAAGAAGTGCCGATCCGCTCCGACGAGAAGAAAGGCCTCACCCGCAACACCACTGATAAGGAGATGGCGTACATCGCCACTAGGCTGGAAGAGGCAGCAGCAGCTGCAGCGGCGGGTGAGTTCGGATTCACCGTGGAGGAGGCAGAGGCAGCAAAGGCGGCAAGCCTTGCCAAGCGAGGGGAATTTGCCGGCGAGGGGGAGCTTGCCGGGCAAGACGCCGAGTCAAGCGAGCCCACCGAGCAAGGCGTCGAGTCGAGCGGGCCCGCCGAGGATACGAGCGGCTCGCTGGAGATTGGCTCCTCTTCTTCCTCATCTTCACGCAGCTCGCCGCTAGCAAAGCCTCCAGCTCCACGAAGAAGGCATCTCCGCAAGGCCGGGGACGTAGCGGAGCGGCAGACGGGTCAACAGCTGCCGCGCCGCGTGACACGCTCCTCCGACAAGCACGGTTGCCGCGGGAGCACCTCGCGCTTCTGCAGCCACTGGAGCGGGGTCTTCCCGGACCACCGCTTCTGCTCCTGCCGCTCCCCACGCCACGGCGGCAGCCGGAGCGGGGTCGTCTCAGACCACCGCCACCGCTCCCGCTAAGCGGCCAAGGGAGCCTACTCCTCCGCCTCCTCGCCCCGGACATGAGCCGGATTTCGACTTCTCCGCGCTCAGCTCCGACGAGGAAGAAAAAGAGTAAGATTCTTGTTGTTCTTGTATTTCTTCAATTCTTGCTTTTTTGTCTTGTTTCTCTTTTGCCTCACTCTTAACTTGTTCCTTTTTTAGAACTCTAGCCCAGAGGGCGGCAAAGAGAGCCAAGGTCCCTGTGATTGTCATCGAGGACGAGCCCACCGTGACAGCAGGGGGTGCGCCCGAGAGAAACTTGCCGGACCCGGCAACTAATCTTCATAGCAGCCCCCAGCGCAGCCCCCAGCGTAAGTGTATGGTTCACTTTCCGCTGTTAGGCGCGCGTCGGTGTTCTTTCTTTGCTGACATTTGTTTGTTGATATGTGTAGGAGCAGAGCAGCCACACCAGGAGCGCCCGGAGACCGCCCCGACGTGCCATCTGCTTCAACTACGCCGCCAAGGGAAAGCTCTCCGGCAAGGGTTTCCCCGGCAAGGGAGAGTCCTCCGGCAAGGGGGAGCTCTCCGGCGAGGGACAGTACCAGCGGCCCTCCGCCGGCGGGGACCACAACTACGCCGCCAAGGGAGAGTTCCCCGGCAAGGAACCCTACCGAGGAGCCGGCTCGCGCAGGTAATCCCCTTGCTTCAAACTTCCCTTGGGCTTTTCTTCTTTTGATTCTTCTATTTTGGATATTTGCTTGACTTTTTCTCCCATTTCCGGCCGTCAGATCCATCTACTGCGGAGCCGATGGAGACGGAGGTTGCTGATGAAGAGAACGCGCGCGGCAACACCGGCGCCGCCGCCGCCACCGAAGAAGCAGCCGGCGCCAATGATCCCGCCGGTGATGAGGCCGCCAAGGCTGCCGCCGTAGTAGCTGGCGAGGGGTCTGGCGATCGCACTGACGGCCCTGAGGCCGCAGGAGCGCCAGGCGCTACACTGACTGCCGATCCCTCCGCCGCTGCCGCAGCGCCAGGCTCTGAATAGCCCCAGCCAGGCGTCTACCTGAAGGCCGGCGACGGCGTCTTCATCAGCCTCCCCTGGGCGTCCATGTCCAGGGCGCCGGTCGAGGGAGAAGTCTTTGACGGGGAAGTACTTGCCTTTGCCGGGCTGACGCTCGTGGACGCGCCGAGCAGCAGCAGCAGCGAGCCCGAGGAGGAGCGGCTGCTGCGGAAGCTGTTGTCGCTCTACCGCGCTCGCCAAGCCAAGCTGGAGTCCCATGAGGCGCTTGACGCGAAGGCGGGAGCCGACATCGAGAAACGCGCGGAGGAGCTCCGGGCCCTCAACCAGGCCGCTCTCCGGTCCCTGGCGGAGGAGCGGGAGCAACTTGCCGAGGAGCAGCAGGCCTTCTTCCTCGAGAAGGCTGAGGTCGAAGAACAACAGCGGCTTGCCGCTGAGAAGCTATCCACGCGGGAGGGCGAGCTGGCGCAGCGGAAAGTCAACCTCGACAGCCACGAGGAGGAGCTTGACGCGCGCGAGCGATCAGTTGGCGGAGCCCTCAAGGAAGCAGAGGACGCTGCCGCAGCTGCTGAGGTCACCAAGAAGGAGCTGGAGACGAAAGTGGCGCAGCTCGAGGCCGATGTCAAGGCGAGAGGTGAAGAACTTGCCACGCTCAAGCATGAGCGGGAGAAGGACGCCCACATCCACTCAGAGCTGCAGGTCCGCCTCGCCGAGAAGGGCAAAAAGCTTGCCGCCGCCAAGGACTCCAACGCCGATCTTGAGTTGAAGTTGGCCACTATGACCAAGATGCTGGACGACGCCAAGGAGCGGCAGGCGGCCTTGAAGGAGGAGATCAAGGCCGAGATGGGTTGCTGGCGAGTGCTGCCGTCGCCCAGAACACCTTTAGGGAGACTGTGGAGCACTGGACGGAGGGTCTCGTCAATGCTGCCGCAGATATCGACAGGGAGCTGGCGCAGCTGGGGGCGGAGTATCTCGGGTATTCCTCCGATGAGAACCTCCACCCCAGCGCCAAGCTCACCTTGTTCTTCAAAGGCGTGGCGACGGCCCTCTAGCGACTCCGGGAGAGGATCACAAAGCAGCTGGCCGACGAGTCGCGCAAGCTCTGCGCGGGAGCCCTTCAATAGGTGTTGGTGAAGGTGGCCTTCCGCAATCCGGGCCTCAACCTCACCAACGTCCTCAAGTCCCTGCCGCCGGATGCTGATCTAGAGGCGCTCAAGGCCCTTGTCGCACCCATTGTGGACAAGGTGAGCGGGATCAAGAGGGTTGAGGGCGATCGCGTAGACTAGGCCGCCCGTTTTCTTCTTTCCTTGTCGCTGCTTGTCATGTTATGAGAACAATCTGTTAGAGCTGCGACAAGCTATTTTGTAATATAACTTTATTTTGGGTAGTGATTGCAACGTTATTTCCTTTACCTGACTCCTTCCTTTGTATGTTTTTGCCCTACGCTTTTAGGGACTTGCCGGCGCAGGCACCTTAGCCGCGAGTACTGAGTGCGGGACTTCAGCAGCCTGCTGGCGGTGCCGTTGCCGACAAGAAACCTTGTCGCAACTAGTTGCAGTACACTTAAGTTGTTGAGCGGGCTCGAAAACAAAGTAAGGGCACGACACTAGTCGCAGCACACTTAAGTCATTGAGCAGACTCGAAACAAAGTAAGGGCGCAACTAGCTACGAGTTGGTTCCTCTACGCACAGGTTTTCCATACAAAGTACGGTCGTTCAAGGAAGATAACTTAAAAATTAAAAAATCTGATTGCTCAAGCTTTGGCAACTTAGCTTTTCTGTTGTTTGTTTCCCGGCAAGGCGAAACTTTCTTGAACGACGCCTGGTCCATACCACTATCTTCTCCTCCCCCCCGGCAAACTTGTGCACGAGGGAACCTTCCTTTCCTTGAGAAAAAAAAGAAAGAAGAGAAAATACAAATATGGAGCCTTACGGCTCGTTTTTGCTTACCGGGGGCTGGTGCTGCACAAATGTCAGATAACACATGCAAAAAATTGAAAGCATGAAATTGACAAGATGTGCGGAGGACATGAGCTTTACTGATGCACGGGGTCTGCGCTCGTCTTTGTACAAAGGATTACATGCAAAAGCGGCAAGACTTGTACAAAAGGTGGTTGCCGGAACGGGTTCCAGCAACCGCGCCTTACGGGTAAAACTTACGAAGATGCTCAATGTTCCAGGAGTTGCTCACCGGAAAGCTATATTCGGTCTCAAGGCGGACATCACCAGGCCTAGTGACTCGTTTCACCCAGTAAGGGCCTTCCCATTTCGGCATCAACTTGTTGGAATTCTTGGCGGACTGAACGCGCCGAAGAACAAGGTCGCCTTCCTCGAGACTTCTGGCGTTAACTTTACAGCTATGGTAGCGGCGCAAAGCTTGCTGGTAGCGAGCAGCTCATACAGCAGCCTGAAGACGGTCTTCCTCAAGGAGCAGCGCGTCATCTTGTCGCAGTTGCTCTTCCTCGAGCTCATCATAAGCGAGCACTCGAGATGACCCGTATACGAGTTCTGTGGGGAGAACTGCCTCTGCTCCATAGACTAGAGCGAAAGGTGTCTGTCCAGTGGCTTGATTTGGCGTCGTCCTGATCGACCAAAGAACCACCGGCAGCTCCTCGATCCAGTTTCTTCCGCACTTGTGCAGCCTGTCGAAAGTTCTGGTCTTGAGGCCACGCAGCACTTCAGCATTTGCCCTCTCCGCTTGACCGTTGCTTCTCGAGTGTGCAACAGAAGCGAAGCAGACCTTGGCTCCAAGATCTTGGACGTACTGCATGAAGGTGCGGCTCGTGAATTGTGTACCGTTGTCGGTGATGATCCTGTTAGGGATCCCGAAACGGCAAACAATCGTCCTGAAGAACTTGACTGCTGACTGTGCTGTCACCTTCCTCACTGGTTCCACTTCGGGCCACTTTGTGAACTTGTCGATGGCAATGTACAAGTACTCAAAGCCCCCGGCTGCGCGGAGAAAGGGGCCGAGGATGTCGAGCCCCCAGACCGAAAATGGCCAGGATAAAGGGATCGTCTGGAGAGCTTGAGATGGCTGGTGTATCTGCTTGGAATGGAACTGGCACGCTTCACACTTGGTTACTTGTGCAGTTGCATGCTGGAGGGCTGTAGGCCAAAAGAAACCTTGCCGGAATGCTTTGCCGGCAAGTGCTCTTGCGCCAATGTGGTGACCAAATATGCCTTCATGTATCTCCGCCAACAGCTTCTGTCCGTCTTCCCAGTGAATACACTTCAATTTCACACCTTTGAGTCTTCTTCTGTACAGTGTGTTGTCGACAAACTGGTACATACTTGACTGCCGGGCTACTCTTTCCGCTTCTTCTTGCTCTTCGGGAAGTTCTCCTGTCTGAAGGAAACGGACAATCTGTTGTGCCCATGCTGGAGCTTGTGGCTCGACAACAAGGACTAAAGGCACATCTGCTGCTGCGGGAACATCTGCTTCTACAGCGAGAGCCTGTGGCTCAGCCGGAGCTTGATGTTCCCCGGCAAGCTTGCCGGAGCAAAACTTGTCGGGAGCGTTTGCTTCAACGGAACAAACCCTGGGGCTTGCCGGAGTAGACTGCCCCTCAGCGCTCTAGGTGTTGATCTTGGGGACCTTCTTGGCGGCGGCTTCGGGAAGCTCTGCCGGAAAATAGTCACCAGAAATCAACTTCCTCTTCTTGCTCTGTCCAGTTGATGGCGTTACGGATGGTTGAGTCAGCTTGAGCACAAAGATCCCTGGTTCCACAGGTAACTTAAGTGCAGCGCACTTTGACAGGCCATCGGCGATATCGTTCTGAGCTCTTGGAACATGCTCCATCTGTAGGCCGTCAAAGTGCTCTTCAAGCTTTCTCACTTCATCAACGTAAGCTTCCATCAACGGACTCTGATAATTCTTGTTCACTTGGCGGATGACAAGCTGCGAGTCACCCCTGACAATGAGCTTCTTGATCCCAAGGTCTGCCGCGATCCTGAGACCGGCAAGCAAACCCTCATACTCTGCGGTATTGTTTGTTGCTTGCTCCTTGGGAAAGTGCATCTGGACTACGTACTTGAGGTGCTCTCCGGTGGGTGCGACAAGCCAGCACCGGCGCCTTGCAGCGAGAAGGCACCATCAAAGTACATCAACCACTCATTGTTTGCTTCCTTGACGGGGATGCTCGTTTCTGGAATTTCTTCGTTTGGTGTCGGCGTCCACTCTGCTATGAATTCTGCCAATGCAATGCTTTGGATAGTTGAAGTGCTCTCAAACTTGAGGCCAAAGCTTGACAGTTCCAGTGCCCACTCAACAATCCTGCCTGTTGCTTCTGGATTCTGCAGTATCCTCTTCAGCGGAAAGCGAGTGACAACTGTTATCTCATGTGCTTGCAAGTAATTGCGCAGCTTTTTCGAGGACATGAGGAGGCCGAAAAGCAATTTCTGCACAGCAGAGTACCTTGACCTAGCCCCCTGTAGAAGGGAACTGACAAAGTAAACTGGGCGCTGCACCATCCTCTTCCGTATCTCCTGCGCAGATCCATCTTTGTCGGGACCAAAGCTTGTCGGGGAAGCCCCGTGCTTGTCACTGGATGTGCTTGCCGCGGTCGCTCGCTCATCGTCTGCCTCCCTCTCCGCTACTAACACAGCACTAACCACTTGATTGGTTGTCGCTAGATACAGCAGCAACTTCTCTTGTGGCTTAGGTGCGACAAGTATTGGAGTGGAGGACAGGTATTTCTTCAAGTCTTGCAGCGCGGCCTCCGCTTCCGGAGTCCATTTAATTGGACCTGCCTTTTTCAAAATTTTGAAAAACGGCAGGGCGCGCTCAGCAAACATAGAAATAAACCTGCTGAGAGCAGCCACGCAACCGGCAAGTCTTCGTACATCCTTGACGCGCTTTGGTGCTTCAATCTGCTCAATGGCCTTGATCTTGTTGGGATTGGCTTCAATTCCCCTCTGAGACACGAAGAACCCGAGAAGCTTGCCGGAAGGGACTCCAAACACACACTTCTCGGGGTTGAGCTTGAGCTGGATCTTGCGCAGATTTGCAAAGGTTTCGTCTAAATCTTGAATCAGGGTTGCCCTGTCCTTGCTCTTGACCACTATGTCATCCATGTATGCTTCTACATTTCTGTGTATTTGTGGCTCAAAAGCTGTGTGGACTACCCTTGCATATGTTGAACCAGCATTCTTCAAACCAAAAGGCATCCGTATGAAACAGTACGTGCCACATGGAGTGATGAACGCGGTCTTCTCCTCATCCTCTTCTGCCATGAAGATCTGATGGTATCCTGAGTATGCGTCAAGAAATGAAAGCAGGTCACATCCGGCCGTGGAGTCAACAATCTGGTCAATGCGCGGCAAGGGAAATGGGTCTTTGGGACAAGCTTTATTGACATCAGTGAAATCGATACAAAGCCTCCATTTCCCATTTGCCTTGTGCACGACTACATGATTGGCCAACCACGTAGGATGGAGCACTCCTCTGACGAGGCCTGCTGCTTCCAACTTCTTGATTTCTTCCGCGATGAATTCTTGGCGCTCCACTGCTTGTTTCCTGACTTTCTGCTTGACGGGCCGCGCATGAGGACATACGGCAAGGTGGTTCTCAATTACTTTCCTGGGAACACCGGGGATGTCAGACGGTTGCCACGCAAACACGTCGACGTTCGCCCGCAGGAAAGCAATGAGCGCGCTTTCCTATTTAGGGTCAAGGGTGGCACTGATGGTGAAGGTACCACCAGTGCCGTCTTCCTTGGCGGACACCTTCTTGGTCGCTAGCGGAGCTGCCATTGCCTTCTTACACTTGCCGGTGGAGCTCGATGGTGCGTCCTCGACGGTAGCGCAGCACTCCGAAGAGGTGCGCCTGCCGGAGTAGGCATCAGAGCTCTTGCCGGACTTGGTTTTCTTCTTCCCCCCGGGAGCTTCAGCGGCAAGTGACTTGCTATCTGTTGTGGCTGCTGCTTCCCAGTAGATCTTGTCGGCGCAGATAAGCGCATCCTTCTTGTCGGCAGGGACGGAAATGACACTTATCTGGCCTGGCATCTTCAGCATGTTGTATGCATAGTGAGAGGCTGCCATGAACTTGGCGAGTGCTGGACGGCCGAGTATCCAATCATAATGCAATGGAAAATCGGCAACGTTAAAGGTGACCCTCTCAGTCCTGAAGTTCAGCTCGCCGCCAAATGTCACTGGCAACGTGATCTTCCCCTTCATCTTGCTCCTTCCCGGGTTGATTCCTTGGAATGTGCCGGTCTCTTCGAGCTCGCTGTTAGGGATCTGGAGTTTCTGGAGTACAGCAGAGGAGATCAGGTTCAAGCCGGCCCCGCCGTCAACTAGCATCTTAGTGACCTTGAGGTTGCGGATAGTTGGTGAAACCAACATCGGCAAACACCCGACCACAGTTGTGCAATCAGGGTGGTCCTCAATATCAAAGATGATAGGCGTCCTGGACCATTTCAGAAGCTTGCGTGATTCGACAGGTGGTTCTGCCGCATTGACTTCCCGCACCCACTACTTGAGTTGGCGGTGTGAAGTATGCAGAGAAGCACCGCCATCAACGCACAAGACTTCTCTGGCTTTCTGGAACTCCTGCTCACTGGTCTCGACATCATCCATGTCTTCGTCATCGTCGTCATCTTCATCCTTGTCGCGGCTGCGGGGAGGTCTGTCTCCTTGCCGCTGCTTGGCCTTGCCGCGGCGTCCTCCCCGGCCGGGGCGTTTCTGGCCAGATCCTCCAGTACCTCCTTGGGCCTTCTCCTTGTCGCGTCGCTCGTACTCAGCCTTCTGCTGCTCGACGAGCTGCTCGACCCGCTTGCAGTTCTGCAGGTCATGACCCTTGGTGCGGTGGATCTTGCTCTACTGCTTGTCAGTGCCGTCCTGCTTATCGGCGGCCGCCACAGCCTGGCAGTTGGTGCATGCGGCAGTCTCCTTGCCGGAGCTACCAACTTTGGCTTTCGCGGAGGTTGCCGGACTGCTCAACCACTAGCACATCTTTGTTTTTCTTTATCCTGTTGTTCCGCCGCCGGTTTTTCTTTGCCGGGGCAGCATCCTCACTGTCAGATCCTCCTGCTCCTGTATCCTCTCCGGGGAGTTTCCTCCCTTCCTCAGCACGTGCGCACTTGTCGGCCAGGGCGTATAGCTCGCTGACGTCCCTGATCTTGCACATCGCCATATCCTCCCTCATCCTGCGGTTAAGCACGTTCTTATGGAACGCGCTGATAACAGCGGCAGGGTGGACATCTGGAATGTTGTGCTGTACACGGCTGAATCTCTGGATATACTTGCGCAGGGGTTCTCCTTCCTTCTGGGCGAGCAGATGAAGGTGACTTTTTTGGCCATGAGGTTTGTGGCCGCCTGTAAAGGCGCCGACAAACTGATGGCACAGGTCAGCCCAGGAGGATATGGTGTTGTCCGGCAAGTGCATGAGCCAGGACCGGACGTTGGGCTTGAGTACCAGCGGGAAGTAGTTGGCAAGGATCTTGTCGTCCCGCCCCCCGGCAGCTTGCACCGCGATGGTGTAGATGCTGAGGAACTCCGAAGGATGCGTCTTGCCGTCGTACTTCTCTGGTACGTCTGGCTTGAAATTCTTCATGCTGGGCCACTGGACTTGCCGCAGCTCACGAGTAAACGCAGGACAACCTACCATGTACGGCAAGTCGCCTGGTTCCCCTGGCGCATGCATGTCGACAACGGGCCCAGCGCGCTGGTCTGACGACGCGGTGGAGTCGCTGTCGAAGTCCGGCGAGTCGGCGATTTTGGCCTTCGGGGCGGAGAGTGCACGGTGGTTGCACCCCCACCGGTCTTGTCTCCATTGGCCCGTGCCTGGCTGACTTGCCGCGGCTGCGATGTACTCGGCTGCCGTGGAGTGTCGCCGTTGGCGAAGGCGATGAGACTCTGAATGGTGGCCCTCCAGTCGTCGGCCTTATCTGTCGTTGGAGGGTAGTCTAGGAGCAGTTGAGCTCGTGCCAAAGCTTCTGCTGGAGTGGCGGGTAGCGGTGGCGAACGGTGTGAGGAGCGGGATATGCTCGGACTTCTAACTACGTTAGAAGGAGCAGTATCCCGTCCAGGCGACCGTGCCTTGCTCGTGCCGGCATGTTGGCGTGCATGCTAGTCTTGAGAATCCCGAGACCCACCAGCTTGTTCTTGGCCCAGCAAACGTATGGTACCATGAGTACCATGACGCTGCCGGTCCCGCGCCTCCTGAGATGGGCGCGGTGCATGTACGGACGCCGAGGTCTTGGAGTGCGCCCGGTCGTTGTGGGAGTCGACTACGCCGCCGATGGGCAGCGCAGCTTTGTCCTTGGACTTGGCGGCACCGTGAGCTCCCTCGTCGACGCCCGTTCTTCCGCCGGCGTCTACCCCACCAGCCGTTGGCTCCGGCAGTGGTGGGATCGACACGGACGGAGCAGCTGCCTCTGAAGCCTTCTTCTTCAGCGGCATGTTGATGAAGATGATGATTATCTAGCTCGTGTGGACGCCGAATCAGGTTCACACAACCTCGACGCACCCCCTACCTGGCGCGCCAAAGATGTCGGGGAAACTGATCCACGAACACCTGTGGGACCGGCGGGCCGGGTCCCTTTCGGTTTGGCGGGGGCGGAGATCGCACGAAGAGCAGATCGAGCGAAGCACACGAGCAGTTTACCCAGGTTCGGGCCGCACGGATGCGTAAAACCCTACTCCTACTTTGTGGTTTGTATTGAGTTCTTGCTCAGGAGCGCTGGGTGCTACAGTATACACCAGCAGCTAACGAGACCGAGCGTGAGAGTGTTCGAACCCCCCTCTATGTTGCGCATGGGCCTTCTTTTATATGCTCAAGGGGTCACCGACAGGTGGCAACGCAGATGAGGGCAAAAATGGAAAAGGGTTGCGGTTGGTACACCTACGTGTACAGTACATCATACCTAACCCTGACGGCAGGGGACAAGGGCATTAAATGCCCATCGACGTTGCCCAAACAGTGCAAAAAGGGACCGTCAGGAACGCCACCGTTCGCAACGATGGCGATCTTGTCAGCGCCGCTTGCCACCGCGCACCCCTGGCTGCACAGCCTCCCGCCACATACGCCTGGAAGGGTCCCATAGCGACACGTGGGTGGATGTGCTGGAGCGCGGGTACAGAGTGGTAGCTTGCTGCGGTCGTTGACTTGTCGAGTCCGGGAGCTTGCCGCTCACCGGGCCTTGCTCCTTGAGATGCCTTGGTTGTCCTTCCCGGCAAGCTCCTCTTGCCAGGGTCTTGTCTCCTTGGCTTGAATACTTGGTTCTTGAATGGCTCCAAAGGAACCACAGAGGACGTTGGCGGCCACCCGGCAAGCCTTGCCGGGGGGCGCTGCGACTGCCCGTGCACAAGTTCGGGATACTAGGGTACCCCTACTCTAGTACACCGACACGCGTATATCATATAACGTGATGACATGGAAGTCCAATACTATTAGTACATATATTTGACAATATTACATAAAATCTTTAAATATCTGCCGTTATTATTCTAATCAAACCATGTAAAAAATATTAGCCTATGTAGATGAACATGGTGGCTTATTTGACTTCCGATTTATGTATATAACAGATGCCCATGCTGCTAACCCATGTTGTGAGCATGTGCACCTTTTGGAGGAGAATGCCAAGTTGAAAGAGCAACTTGAGAAAAGCCTTCTGACATGTATACAATGCGAGAAGAACCTAAATGACCTTTTGAGTAATCAAAAGAAGTTGTGGGAAAGGAAGGACTTGGGTTTGTCCCTGAGTCAAAGAAGAAGAAGAAGAACAAGACCAAGCAACCTCTCCCGCTTAAGGAAGCCTTTGTCAAGGCGGGTGAGGGTACTCATGGGAAGAAAAAGATCAAGGAAGTGGGTGGTAATGTCAAAAAGGGAAATACCACCCCTACCATCAAAGCCGACGACTTTAACCCCTCATATGTGTTGTGTCGTGCTACTGATGAGTATGTTTATGCCAAATTTGTTGGTTCTTTCTATGAGTATATTGAATGGTCTATTTGGGTTCTTAAGAGCCTTCTTGCTAACCTCAAAGGAACCATTCAAAAATTGGTACCTACATCCAAGCATTGATTTCGTGTAGGAGCTTGCTTCGGGTGGGGTTTCATGGTGCTCGACAGTGGAGCAACAAATTATATGACCGGGAGCAAGGACTTAGTGCTGGACATACAACCTACTCCATCCATGCCCACTCATGTGCAATTCGGTGATGCTTCAACATCTAAGGTATTGGGCCTTGGCAAGGTGTTCATCTCTCAAGATTTATCTATTGAGAAGGTCAAGCTTGTTGAGTCCCTTGCATAAAATTTACTTCCCATTCGTCAACTTGCTCTCATGGGCTTTGCAACATTCCTTGATTTTCATACTGTGGACCTTTTGTGGAGCAAGATTAAAGTAGCCTTTGTTGGGCATGTCGAGAACGATCTCTATGTGGTGAACTTTTCAGAGCGACCCACTAAGAACGCAATTTGCCTAATGGCTAAAGTTGATGTGGGATGGCTTTGGCATCACCGAGTAGCTCATGTAAATATCAGATTTATGCAAATTCTCCTCAAGGAGGACCACGTTCCTGGACTAGCAAATGTGAGTTTTGCCAACGACCATGCTTGTAGTGCTTGTATCGAATGAAAGCTTCACAAAACAGCTCCTCCACGTGGATCTCTTTGGCCATCCATCATTGAATAGTATTGCGGGGATAAAGTATTGCTTGGTGATTGTAGATGATTACTCAACATACATGGGTATACTTCTTTAAGAGGAGCAGTGAGACTCACCAAACCGTCATCAACTTTACAAGCGAAGCTCAATGTAAATATGAAACAAAGATCTTGATGATATGAATAGACAACGACACGGAGTTCAAGAACTCCACCTTGGATGAGTTTCTTAGTGATGTGAGGATAAAGCACCAATATGCCGCACCTTATACCCCTCAACAAAATGGTGTAGCAGAGAGGAAAAACCAGACGTTGATGCATGTGGCAAGGACAATGATGGTGGAATTCCAATCTCGGTACAACTTTTGGGCCAAAGCCATGAACACCACATGTCATGCATACAATCGGCTCTACCTCTGCGAAGGCTTGAGCTAGACTCATTAGGAGATTCTTACTGGTAACAAATCCAACCTCAAGTATTTCTAGGTGTTCGGTTGCAAGTGTTTCATTCTCAAGAAATGTGTTCATTTGTCTAAGTTTGAACCTAGAGCTCAAGAGGGCATATTTTTTGGTTATGCTACAAACTCTCATTCTTACCATGTCCTGAACAAGTCCACTTGACTCATCAAGGAGGCATGTAACGTGGAGTTTGATTAAAATAATGACTCCCAAGTGGATCAAAGTGGTCTTTGTGATGTAGGTGATGAAATTCCTCATCAAACCATAAGAAAAAGGGCGATTGTTCATATACTCCCACTTGTGGAACCCCTTGGGGCTGAAGGAGAAGGATAATACTCTACTCTAGTAAAGCCATCACCGACGCTAGAACCACACGCTTCTGAAGAACAAAGTGAAGACCCTCAACCAAGTGAACAAGATCAAGTTCAGGATCAACCTCATGACGATGGTGGTTCACCAAGTGATGCCCAAGATCAAGTTCATGACCCCGAGCAAGCTTAAGATCAAGATTTTCCACAAGATCAAGAGCAAGATCAAGACGGTTCTCAAAATGATCAAGTTGATGATCCTCAACATCCTATTGATGACCTTTTCGAGTGTCATGATGCCAAGGTGGCTTCCAAGCTCAAGCGTCAACAACATGTCTTGGAGAATGTGCTTGGAAGCTTGAAAAGGGGGGTAACTATTCGTAGACAATTGTCAAATTCTTGTGAGCATCACGTGTTTGTTTCGTGTGTTGAACCCCAAAAGGTACATGAGGCGCTCGATGATGTGGATTGGCATGAATCCATGCATGATGAACCACAACTTCGAGTGTAATCAAGTTTGGGAATTAGTTCCAAGGCTAATGGAGAGACACAATGTCCTTGGGACCAAGTGGATTTTCAAGAACGAGCAAGATGCGGATGGTGTAGTTGTTTGTAACAAGGTAAGATTGGTGGCACAAGGCTACTTCCAAGTCAAGGGTATCGACTATGGTGAAACCTTTTCCCACCTTGCTTATGCATCTCATCATGTTTTTAAATTGCAAAAAACGTATGTGAAGAGTGCATTTATTAATGGTCCTTGGAATGAGTTGGTATATGTTAAAAACCCTAGGATTCGAGGATCCTATGATCCCCAATCATGTATACAAACTCAACAAGCCACTCTATGGACTTAAACAAGCCCCACGCGCGTGGTATGAGAACCTTACCGAGTTGTTGCAACGTCATGGGTTTGAAATTGGGAAATTCGATCCTACTCTTTTTACTAAGAGGGTAAAAGAGGATTTGTTCATATGCAAACTATATGTTCATGATATCATATTTGGTTCTCCTAAAAAATCTTTCTATGATCTGTTCGCCACACTAATTACTGAGAAGTTGGAGATGTGTATGATGGGAGAGTTGAAGTTCTTTCTTAGATTCGAAGTCAATCAAAGAAAAGAAGGAACCTTCATCAACCAAGCCAAATATACCCAAGACATGCTCAAGATATTCAAGCTAGATGATGTCAAGCCAGTCAAGTTTCCTTTGCCTACCAAATGCAAGCTTGACATTGATCCCAAAGGTAAAGTCGTGGATCAAAAGGTATATCGCTCCATGATTGGATCCTTGTTTTACCTTCTTGAATCTAGACCGCATATCATATCGAGTATAAGAATGTATGCAAGATTCCAAGCCGCACCTGAGGAAAGTCACTTTGTGACGGTCAAGCGAATCTTTCAATATTTTGTGCATACCCCAAACTTTGGCCTATTGTACCCCAAAGGAGCAAGCTTTCATGTCAAGGCTTATTCCAACTCGGATTTGGCGGGAGATGTGGTGGATAGGAAGTCAACTTTCGGAGGGTGCCAATTTCCTTGTCATTCTTTGGTAAGTTTGTTCCCATAAATTGTTTGCTCACAAAATCCATATGCATAGGAAGAAGGTTAGACTTAAATGTGCTGGTCATATGTTTCATGATGCTCTATTAGTGTTTCATTTCTTTACACTTATGTGAGCATCATTAAAATAATCATGCCTAGCTAAAAGGCATTAAAGAAAATCGCTTGTTGGGAGATAGCCGAACATTTACCCCTACTGTTTTTGTGTGTTTACATGATTAATCTACTGTAGTAATCATCTTTTATAACTTTTTTCAATAAAGTGCAAGTAAAGCCTTTGGGATAGTGTGCATGATAGTTGACTTGATTTTGTGCAAAAACAGAAAGTTTTGCGTTTAATGCAGAAAATTCAATAAATCACTGGAACGTTTTAATTTTCTGAAATTTTTACATGATTGAAATACCAAATTCCTACGTTGTCCAAATGTGTCAAATTTTTTAGATTTGCAGAAGTATGGTCATTGTCAGATCATTACAGATTATTCTATTTTTGACAGATTCGGTTTTCAATGCATAGTTTCCTTGTTTTAATGTTTCCATAGATTATATTAAGTGGTATAAATTTTGGAAATAATAAGGTACAATAGGCATTGTGTGGGAGCAATTATCAATCTTGTCTTCGAAAGTACCAAAGTGAATGATTTGCTCTTTATCATACTAACCTATCTCACAAAGTTCCGTTAACTTTTGTGTGTTTGATGTTTTCATGTTTTGGGTGACATATCAATATGAGGAGAATAAGGATTGAAAAGACCCTAATATTGGGGATGCCCAAGGCACCCAAAGGTAATATTCAAGGAAGACCAAAGCAACTAAGCTTGGGAATGCCCAGGAAGGCATCCCCTCTTTCATCTTCAACATTATTGGTAACCTCACATGGAGCTATATTTTTATTCATCACATGATACATGTTTTTCTTGGAGCATCATTTTATTTCAGCTGGTTTTCTGTCTGTTATTTATAATAGTGTTTTGTATCTTTTATTTCAATAAAAATGTCAAGTATAGCCTTTACCAGGCTCAATTTGCGAGTATATGAGTTGCTGTTTCAAAACAGAAAGTTTATTGCTATAGCAAAAATTTCCTAGAAAATTAAGAATGTCATAAAAGCTTGAAATTTTAAACAATATGAAATGGTAAATTATCTACAGTGTGGTAAATTTTCAGAATTTTTTGGGTTACGTAAGTATGAATGTTCTTGCATCCGTTGCAAACTGTTCTGTTTAGACAAATTGTTGTTATGTTTGCATTATTTGCATATATTGGCTTATTTAATGATTCTATTTTAGGATAGGATTATTAAATATGCAGAGGCATTTAGTATGAAATGTTGAAAATGTAATTTTAGTGATTTTTTAGAGTAGATAATGATAAGGTTTTGAGTTGATTTATACTAACTTGTCTCATGAGTTCTTGTTGAGTTTTGTGTGGATGATGTTTTAAAGATTTAGGGAAACCGTTGATACGTCTCCAACGTATCTACTTTTTCTCACGCTTTTCCTCTTGTTTTGGACTCTAATTTGCATGATTTGAGTGAAACTAACCCCAGACCAATGTTGTTTTGAGCAGAACTACCATGGTGTTGTTTTTGTGCATAAATAAAAGTTCTCGGAATGAAACGAAACTTTTATAGGATTTTTTATGGAATAAAATAAAATTACTGGAGTCATGACACCAGAAAGGGGCCCTTGGGTGGGCACAACTCACCAGGGCGCGCCCCCCTCTCCTGGCGTGCCCAGGTCCTATAAATTTCTATTTTCCGAGAAAAATGAGGGATAAAGAATTATCGTGATCCACGCGACGGAGCCACCGTCACCTCCTGTTCTTCCTTGGGATGCCAGATTTGGAGTCCGTTTCGGGCTCCAGAGAGTAGGATCTTCGTTCTTCGTCAACATCAACCCTTCTCCATCGCCAAATCCATGATGCTCCCACCGGGAGTGAGTAATTCCTTCGTAGGCTCGCTGGTCGGTGAGGAGTTGGATGAGACTCATCATGTAATCGAGTTAGTTTTGTTAGGGCCCGATCCCTAGTATCCACTATGTTCTTAGATTGATGTTTCTATGACTTTGCTATGCTTAATGCTTATCACTTTGGGCCGGGTGCCATGATCTCAGATCTAAACCGTTTATGTTATCATCATTATATCCATGTTCTAGATCCAATCTTGCAAGTTATAGTCATCTACTATGGTTATGTTCCCACAACCCCGGAGTGACAACAACCAGGACCACTCTCGGTGATGACCATAGTTTGAGGAGTTCTTGTATTCACTATGTTTTAATGCTTTGTTACGGTTCTCTATTAAAAGGAGGCCTCATCCCTTAGTTTCCAATACGGACACCGCTTCCATGAGAGGGTAGGACAAAATATGTCATGCAAGTTCTTTGAATAAACCACGTATGACTATTTACGGTATACATGCCTACATTATATCGATGAACTCGAGCTAGTGCGGTATCGCCCTAGGTTATAACTGTCACATGATGAATATCATCCAACAAGTCATCGATCCAATGCCTCCGAATTTGTCCCATATTTATCTTGCTAAGTTACTACTATTGCTGCTATTGTTACACTTGCTACAAAATTACTACTATCATTGTTACTGTTACTATTGCTGCTGTCACTACTATCAAAACTACGAAACTACTTTGCTACTAATCACTTTGATGCAGATAATTAATCTCCAGGTGTGCTTGAATTGACTACTCAGCTGCTAATACCTGCAAGTATTCTTTGGCTCCCCTTGTGTTGAATCTATAAATTTGGGTTGAATAATCTACCATCGAAAATTGTTGCGATCCCTTATACTTGTGCATTATCAAGACCTTTTTTTGGCACCATTGCCGGGGACCATAGCTATATTTGTTAAGTCACTTCGGATGATTATCATATTATCACAATGAAGAATCTGAAGGATCCAAAGACTAAGATATTTCCCTCAAAGACGAGGGGAGGTAAGGAACTGCCATCAAGTTCTGCTTGCGAGTCACCTTCTGTTATGAGTAAACTTGCAACACCACCACATGCTATCTATTCTAATATGTTGCAAGTTATTGACGATAATACTTCTACATTGAATGATGCTTTTGATGATGCTCGTACCTTGCTTGATAATTATGAGGTGCCACTTGGTGAATTTTTTGATGAACAAATTGCTAGAGTAATACAACATGATGTTGTTGAATCTGATGATGAGCTTGAAGTTGAAACACGTGAAATACCTGCTAGAACTAGCCTTCCTATATATGAATTGCCTAAGGTACCAAAAGGTTATGTTATGAGTGCAGATGCAACTAGAGATATTCTTGCTTGTAATAATAGATATGATCTAGAGAAATTACTACACAACTATAAAGAAAAAACTCTGAATGCTAGAATGAAATGTGATCCTAAGTTTGCTACTTCACCTATCTTTATTGATGATAAGGATTATGAATTCTCTATCAACCGAGAGTTAATCACTTTGGTTGAATCTGATCCTTTCCACGATTATGAAACTGAAACTGTTGTGGCATATCTCACTAAGCTAAATGACATAGCCACCCTTTTTACTCACAATGAGAAAACTCGTTACTACATTATTCTCAATTATTTCCATTCTCATTAAAGGGTGATGATAAAGCTTGGTACCATACTCTTTCTCCTGGTTGTGTGCGTAGTCCCCAGGAGATGATTTATTATTTCTCTGAAAAATATTTTCCTGCTCATAAGAAACAATCCGCCTTACAGGAAATATTTAACTTTGTGCAAATTAAAGAAGAGAGTCTCTCACGAGCTTGGGGGAGGCTTTGCCAGTTACTTAATGCTTTGCCTGATCATCCTCTTAAGAAAAATGAAATAGTTGATATCTTCTATAATGGACTAATCGATGCTTCTAGGGACTTCCTAGATAGTTGTGCTGGTTGTGTTTTCAGGGAACGAACTGTTGAACAAGCCAAAGAATTATTGAATAATATATTGAAAATTTATGATGATTGGACTCTTCCTGAACCACCACCTATACCCACTCCGAAGAAGAGGGGTATATTATATCTCAGTCCTTAAGATATGCAAGAAGCAAGAAATCTATGAAGGAAAAGGGTATTAAAGCTGAGGATGTTAAAAATTTACCTCCTATTGAAGAAATACATGGGCTTAATACACCACCACTTCCGAAGGTGGTAGAGGTAAATTCTATTATGAAGTTCAATGATAATGATAATCCTCACAATATGCATCCTAGACAATGCCTTTATGAGTTCGAAAACTATATTAGAAAACAAGATCACTTCAATGCCAATGTTATGAAACAATTGAAATACAATTCTGGTATGATTGCTCGCTTGAGTGATCTATTATTTAGAATATTAAATGATGTTAGAGATGTTGGAAAACATTCTTCTATGGTTCAAACTAAATTAGAACAAGTTGCTAAATCTCAAAGAGAATTGCTTGCTGAAATGAATAATAATATGCATGACTTTGCTGTTAGAGTTGCAAGTAGAGGAGGTAAAATGACTCAGGAACCACTTTATCCTGGGGGAAACCCTAAAAGAATAGAACAAGACTCACAAATAAATAACTCTAGTGCACCTAGTCCTTCTAAAAAGAAAAAGAAAAAGAAAAATGATAGGACTTTGCACACTTCCAGTGAACCTGAAATAGAAAAACCTCCTGATAATAATGATGAAACTTCTATCTCTGATGCTAAAACTCAATCTGGTAATGAACACTTACCTATTGATAATGAAAAAGATAATGATGAGGTTCATGAAGAGTCTCGACCAAACAAAGAAAAAGAACGAGATAATGATGTAGAGATAGAACAACCTGTTGATCTTGATAACCCACAACCTAAAAATAAAATATATGATAAAAGAGACTTTATTGCTAGAAAACACGGTAAAGAAAGAGAGCTATGGGATCAAAAACATACACCTTTTCCACCCCAGTTAACTAAAAAGATAGATGATGAAGAATTTGAATGCTTTGCTGAAATGCTTAGGCCAGTCTTTTTGCGTACTCGTCTAACTGATATATTAAAAATGCCTCCCTATGCAAAGTATATGAAAGACATCATCACTAATAAGAGAAAAATACCAGAAGCTGAGATCTCCCCTATGCTTGCTAATTATACTTTCAAAGATCTAGTACCTAGAAAACTTGTAGATCCGGGTATACCAACTATACCTTGTTCTATAAAAAAGAATTGTGTGAAAACTGCTCTGCGCGATTTAGGAGCTGGTGTTAGTGTTATGCCTTTCTCTTTATAGAAAAGACTTGACTTGAATAAACTCACACCTACTGAAATATCTTTGCAAATTGCTGACAAGTCAACTGGCACACCTATCGGTATCTGTAAGGATGTGCCCGTTGTTGTTGCTATACTTTTATTGATTGCTGAATGTGCGTTATATCGACTAGAGGGGGGTGAATAGGCGATTTTTAAGAATTCTTCACTTAGGAATTTGCTATTGAGGAAATTCCTTAGCGAAGAACTACTTGCAGCGGAATAAGTACTCAGATGTAAATATAGTAGAGCATAAGCATGATCATCATGATGAAATGAAGACAAGCATAGTGTATAGAAAGCGTAAACATGGGATGACACATGATGAACACAGATAGACTGAAGAAATTGAACTGAGGAAATTGAGAAAGTCTTTAGTCAAAGTCTTCAGACTTATAGCCAATGCAGAAAAAGAGACCGAAACAGTGAAGACATTGCAAAGTTGAAGAATATGAACAACTGAGGAATTTCAGAAAACTCAATTTTGAAGATTTTCAACTTTGGTGGTGGCGTGACCCACCGTATAAGAATGATGATTTCAGACACCGCGTACAATTGTCATAGGGTTCTGAGAATCAAATTCTTCATTAATTTCTTCACACTTAGAGTGTTATTCTTCATTGATTGAAGAAAAACAATTCTTCATGTGTTGCACATCTAAGTCATCAATTTTGCATAAGTGTTAGGATGAGTGTCCAATTCAAAGAAATTCGAATATTCTAAGATATTTAGCTCACACCACAACTTGCTAAATCTCTTCTCATCCAAGGGCTTTGTGAAGATATCGGCTAGCTATTATTCTGTCTTCACATGCTCAATAGAAATGTCGCCCTTCAACACATGATCACGAAGAAAATGATGACGAATCTGAATGTGCTTTGTCTTCGAGTGTTGAACTGGGATGTGAGCAATCTTGATGGCACTCTCATTGTCACAGAAGAGAGGCACATTCT
This sequence comes from Secale cereale, assembly GCA_902687465.1. Lineage (NCBI taxonomy): Eukaryota > Viridiplantae > Streptophyta > Magnoliopsida > Poales > Poaceae > Secale > Secale cereale. The sequence goes on from LR738711.1 coordinate 345,353,917, forward strand.
TCACGTTGACGCCATAGTCCTTGAGAGTTTGCTTCATCCATAACAATTGAGCACAGCAAGATCTAGCAGCAATATACTCAGCTTCAGCAGTAGACAGTGATACACAGTTCTGTTTGTTTGAGGACCAACAGACCAAAATCTTCCGACGAAATGACATGTACCATATGTTGACTTGCGGTCCACACGATCACTAGCATAGTTAGAGTCTGATATCCAATGAGATCAAAAGCCGAGCCCTTGGGATACTATAATCCAAGTGTTGGTGTGTGAGCTAGATATCGAAGAATATGTTTCACAGCCTTATGGTGTGATTCCTTCGATGTAGCTTGAAATCGGGCATACATGCAAACACTAAGCATTATATCTGGCCTAGATGCCCATAAGTACAATAAAGAACCAATCATGGAGTGGTATACCTTATGATTAAAGTCAATACCATTTTTGTCAGTGCATAGATGGCCATTTGTGGGCATGGGAATTTTGACGCCTTTGCAATCGTGGGTGCCGAATTTTCTCTATACATCCTTGAGGTATTTCTCCTGAGATATGAATATGCCATTGCGTTGTCGACAAATTTGGAGACCTAGGAAGAATTTCAACTCTCCCATCGTAGACATTTGATACTCTCCACTCATCATAGAGGAAAATTCATCACTATAACATTGGTCAGTACAGCAAAAGATAATATCATCAACATATATTTGGCACACAAATAATTCACTATCATAAGAATTAGTGAAAAGTGTAGGATCAACTGAACCGGGTTTGAAGCCTTTCTTCATGAGGAATTGCTTCAAAGTATCATACCACGCCCGAGGGGCCTGCTTGAGGCTATAGAGGGCCTTATTGAGTCTGAAGACTTTATCAGGAATCTTTGGATCTTCAAAACCCGGGGGTTGAGAAACATGTACTTCTTCCTCAAGCTTACCATTGAGGAATGCACTTTTCACATCCATTTGATATAGAATGATATCATGGTGGTTAGCATAAGCAAGTAATATGCGAATAGCCTCAAGTCTAGCAACAGGTGCAAAAGTTTCATCGAAATCAATTCCTTCAACCTGTGTGTAGCCTTGAGCTACAAGTCGTGCCTTATTCCTTACCACAAGGCCATTTTCATCTTGCTTGTTGAGGTAGATCCACTTTGTGCCAATGATATTAAGCTTGCGAGGATCTAGACGTTTGACCATTTCCCAGACTTTGTTGAGCTCGAACTGATGTAATACTTCTTTCATAGCTTGAATCCACTCTGGCTCCAGAAATGCTTCATCTACCTTAGTGGGCTCTGTGATAGAGACAAAAGCAAAGTGCCCACAAAAGTTAAATAAATGTGAAGCTCTTGAGCATGTGAGAGGACCTGTTGCTTCAATGTCATCGATGATTTTCTCAATCTGCACTTCTTTTGCAATGCGAGGATGAGCTGGTTGTCGCCGAGGAATTTGATCAGCATTTTCTTCAGCACCATTTTCTTCAACATTTTCTTCAGGTGGGTTTGCTCGACGTTCTTCAGGTTCTGGAATGAATTCTTCAGCAGATTCTTCTGTAGGAATGACATCCTCAGTAGCCTTGAATTTGACAGTTTCCTCAGGTGTTGGTTCATCTATCACGGAAGGTAGGTGCTCTCTTTACGAGCCATTAGTGTCGTTGAACCGCACATCTAAAGTTTCAACAACCTTGTGAAGAACGTTGTTGAAGACTCTCTAGGTGTGCGAGTCATTTCCGTATCCAAGCATAAACCATTCATGTGCTTTTGGTGCAAATTTTGAGTTGTGATGAGGATCTCTAATCCAACATTTAGCACCGAAGTCTTTGAAATAACTCACATTGGGTTTCTTGTCAGTGAGAAGTTCATAGGCAGTCTTCTTGAAGAATTTGTGAAGATATACTCTGTTGATGATGTGGCACGCAGTATCAATTGCATTAATCCAGAAACAACGAGGAGTTTTGTATTAATCAAGCATAGTGCGAGCCATCTCAGCAAGAGTCTTATTCTTGCGCTCCACGACGCCATTCTGCTGAGGAGTATAAGGAGCAGATAACTCATGAGTAATACCAAGTTCATCAAGATAGTCATTGAGACTAGAGTTCTTGTACTCAGTTCCATTGTCACTTCTGATGTTCTTGATCTTCACACCAAGTTAGTTGAAGCCCTCGAGGAAAATCGTTTGAAGACTTCTTACACTTCATGTTTGTAATTAACAATGTGTACCTATGTGTATCGAGAGTAATCATCAACAATAACAAAGCCATATTCAGAAGCATCATTTGAAACTGCAGAATAATGATTAGGACCGAAGAGATCCATATGAAGCAATTCAAATGATCGAGTAGTAGTCATGATAGTCTTCGCTGGATGCTTGGCCTTGGTCATATTTCCAGCTTCACATGCACCGCATAAATGATCCTTGAGGAATTTGACATTCTCAATGCCAATGACATGCTTCTTCTTCGCAAGCGTGTGCAAATTCCTTATGCCTGCATGACCAAGTCGTCGATGCCATAGCCAGCCTTCTGAAACTTTTGCAAGTAGACACACAGCTGGTTGAGGTCCTGCAGGGAAATCAACAATATACAAGTCTCCTCTCCTAAAGCCTTCGAAGACTTTGGAATTGTCAGATGCCATGACCACAACACAACTATACTTGCCGTAGACTACAAGCATATCAAGATCGCAAAGCATTGAGATAGACATGAGGTTGTATCCTAAGGATTCGACAAGCATTACTTTGTCCATGTGTCGATCCTTTGCGATCGCAACCTTACCTAGACCTAATACCTGACTTTTGCCTTTATTAGCGGAGATGATATGCTTCAGATGAGATGGTGATAATGGTGCATCCATCAAGAGATTCTTGTCACCAGTCATGGGATTTGTAGATCCACTATCAAGGACCCACTCAGAGGTTTTGGGTTGATCATCATGCAGATGAATTGGTGCAGCTTACAAACTCATATACTTCATCAGTGAAGAATATGACATTAAATCATCAGATCAATTCCGTCAAGCAATGCAACAGATAAAGCAGTATGAGGACGTGAGAAATGAGAGTTCATTTCTTCATGATTAGCATGCGTCCTTTCAGGCACATTTCAGGTCTCCAATAAATTCTTCAGATGTTTCAGCACGTCTGGAGACCTGACCCTGCAGAAGAGATTAGTCCTTTTTCTTCACCGCCCACATTTGAAGGGATGGCAAAGAGTTCATCATTCTGCGAGCTCCATACGAGAAATGTGGCATAGAAGATAGCCCATTTCGTTTCACATAAGAGGAGTTAGGATAATCATATGAATAAGCAGAGTAATTCTTCGAGGACTTATGAACATAATGGCTAGACGAATAATGCTCATATTCATAGCCCTTAGCTCTTCCCTGCGAAACAGAATTGTTAGCATGATGATATTCATGTGAGGACTTTGATCCTTTTGAGGAATTATATCCATATCAGTATTTTACTCCATCTGAACATTTTGATCCATATGAAGAATTGGATCTAGGGTTCCTATTCCTCACACGAGGTGTCATGAGGACATTCACTAGATGATTTTCAAGGTGCCTCTTAGGAACTCAAATTTTCTTCATAGGGGGACCAATCCTGCAGTTAGTTCCAACATATCTAGCAAATACTTCACCATTCCAAATTTTGAACAGTTTATAGTTGGAGTCAAATGACTCATCAGAAGAATGAGGAGATTCACATGTAAAGCCAGATAAATTGGATGGATCAACTGGAGGTCACGTTGCAGCACCCCATGAGGTTTTGGGGTACTGCTCAGGCTTCCAATATGAACCGTCAGCATTAAGTTTCCTCTCAAAGGAAATACCCTCTTTCCTAGGGTTCATGTTGAGGATCTACTTTTTAAGCACATCACAAAGAGTCTGATGCCCTTTGAGGCTTTTGTACATGCCTGTCATGTACAATTCCTTCAGCCCTGCATTGTCACTGATACTAGCAATGTCCTCTGATGAGGAATTAGTGATAGCAGAGACAGATGAAGAATTTGTAGCATTAAAAGCATTTGAACATTCAGGTGAAGAATTAGCAATTTCACGTTCAATGCATTTCAAGCATGGAGGAATGAATTCTTCCTGAGAAAGGCTGATTTGTTGAGCAAGTAATGAATCGCGCTCCTTCTGAAGATCTTCATAACGCACTCTTAGCTTTTCCAGATCTTGCTTTCTTTGAAGAAAATCATAAGAAAGCTTCTCATGATCAGACAAGAGAGTGTTATGACGACCTTGAAGGTTATCATACTTGGACTGAAGTCTCTGAAGATTTTCAGTCAAGATTTTAGATCGATCCATTTCTTCACGCAACATATCATCGCTTTTATCTAACATGTTTTGAACCTTATCAAGAGCCTTTTGTTGTTGCATAGAAATCTTAGCAAGTTTAGAATAGCCGGCCTTAAGGTTTTCATCAGATTCATTCTCACTATATTCAGAGGAGGTATATTTGAGTACCTTGGCACCCTTTTCCATGAAGCAATAGGTGGGAGCATAGTCAGCATTGCCTTCATCAGCCTTGTTGGTGAAGCCATTTTCTTCAGTGTTGAAGATAGACTTGCTGACGAATGTAGTAGCAAGAGCTAGACTTGCCACACCAGACTCGGACTCCTCAGATTCCTTCTCTTCCTCATGATCCTTAGTTTCAGCTTCAGAGTCCATTTGCTTGCCAATGAATGCCCGAGCTTTCTTGGATCTGTTCTTCTTGTGAGATGAAGACTTTGAGGATTTTGATGATGAAGATTTTGACGATTTCTTCTTCTTCTTTGCATCATCAGAACTCAAATCCTTGTATTTCTTCTTCTTAGATTCATTTTCCCACTGAGGACAATCTTGAATGTAGTGACCAGGCTTCTTGCATTTGTGACATAGCCTCTTATTGTAGTCACTGGATGAGGAATCATCTATCTTTGAGAACTTTCCAAAACCGACCACGTCTTGAGAACCTTTGGAATTTCTTCACGAGCAGTGCTAGCTCCTGGCTCAGTTCTCCAGGATCACCAAGGCTACCAGAATCTTCACCTTTAGATTCAGAGATGACTTTGGCCTTCAGGGCACGTGATCTGCCTTAGCTCGTACCATAGAGATCTCTCTTTTCCGCAAGCTGGAACCCATGAGTGTTTAGCCTTTCGAGGATATAAGCGGGATCATGTGACGTGTAATCACCACGCTCTTCAATCATCAATGCTAGAGTATCAAACGAGGAATCAAGCGATCTCAACAATTTCTTCACCACCTCATGGTCGGTGATGTCAGTGGCACCAATTGCTTGAAGTTCATTAGAGATGTCAGTGAGGCGATCGAAGTTTTGCTGAACATTTTCATTGTCAACTCTTTTGAAGCGGTTGAAGAGATTGCGAAGAACATCAACTCGAGAGTCATGCTGTGTTGAGACTCCTTCGTTGACTTTGGACAACCTATCCTAGATAAGCTTATCAGTTTCCAAAGCACTCAATCTTCCATACTGTCCTTTGCTCAGATGACCACAAATGATATTCTTCGCATGAGAATCGAGTTGCTTGAATCTCTTCACTCAGCAGCATTCAGAGAAGGTGATACCGAGGGAACACCATTTTCCACAACATACCAGAGATTGTTATAAATTGCCTCAAGATGCATTCGCATCTTGTTCTTCCAGTAGGGGTAGTGCATCCCATAAAAGGTAGGACACCCTGCTGATACCTTGATCATACCTGTGGTCGACATAACTAAAACTCCAGGCAGTTAAATCAAAATCACATAGAACAAGGGAGTACCTTGCTCTGATACCAATTGGAAGTGCGTTATATCGACTAGAGGGGGGTGAATAGGCGATTTTTATGAATTCTTCACTGATGAATTTGCTATTGAGGAAATTCCTTAGCGAAGAACTACTTGCAGCGGAATAAGTACTCAGATGTAAACATAGCAGAGCATGAGCATGATCACCATGAATAAATGAAGACAAGCACAGAGTATAGAAAGCATAAACACGGGATGACATAGGATGAAAACAGACAGACTAGAGAAATTGAACTGAGGAAATTGAGAAATTCATCAGTCAAAGTCTTCAGATAGATATGAACAAGCACACAACACAGATATGAGAAAATGAAAGAGTTGATGAAATAGATCCAGTAAGCTTGGTGAAGACAATGATTTGTTAGACCAGTTCCGACTACTGTCTCAGTTGTACATCTGGTTAGGGCGGCTAGGTATTTAAACCCGAGGACAACCTGTCCTGGACACACAGTCCAAGACACCAAGTCCTCGCCGTATTCCCCTTGAGCTAAGGTCACACAGACCTCGCCCAATCACTCGTGGTAAGTCTTCAGGTGACTTCCGAACCTTCACAGACTCGGTCACTCAGTGATCCACAATTCCTCTTGGATGCTCTAGGCCATGACGCCTAACCGTTTGGAAGAAGCACAATCTTCAAAGGTAACAAGTGTCGGATCCACGCCGGATCAATCTCTTCAGTGATGCTCAATCACTTTTGGGTTTGTAGGTGTTTGGGTTTGGTTTTGGGTTATTCCTCACTTAATTATTTTCGCTCAAAGTCCTCGGATGATGGTTTGCTCTTATGCCAAGTGTCAATTTCTCTCGGAGCAGCCAACCAGCTAGTGGTTGTAGCGGCGGCTATTAATAGCCTAGGGAGCAGCCCGACATGATAAGACATAAATGCCCTTTAATGATATGGCCGTTAGGTAGGTAGATATTTTGGGACAGCTGGCGCATAGCACAGCAACGGTCGGAAATTTTAGTATCAAATTCCTCAGGGCTATCATGTGCCTCACTGTGTAGGTAATCCGCACTGCCGAATTCCTAACTCTTCAGTCAGAACAAATTCCTCAGAGACTAGAAGAACTTCGTCTCTGTCACTGAAGAATATGACTAAACTGTATGAAATTTCCAATGGCTTCACTCGAAGGGATTGGTAGGTGTAGGGTTTTGAGTTGAGCATCACATGGAAATTTTTCCTTAGTATTTCCTCGACCCCCTTTAACAGTATTGTGTTTCCTATGACTCAAGAAAGAGATAATGAAACTACGAAAACAAAAGTCTTCACGCTTCATGTTCCTCAAATGAATACCAAGTCTTCAAGGTCACACCAATTTCTTCACTTTCAAAGTCTTCAAAAAGTCTTTAGATATCAAAAGTCTTCAGTCAAAGAACTTCATTTTTAGGGGTCGACTTTCTCTATAAATTTCAAACTCCTCATAGACTTATAGACCTGTGTACACTCATAATCACATTAGTCCCTTATCCTATAAGTCTTCAATACACCAAAATCACTAAGGGGCACTAGGAGTACTTACAATTGCAATAAAAGCAAGGTCACTTTTCATATCAATGGTAATTAGCATATGGTGCACTTTCCGAAGAAACAATTCCAAGTGAATGGTATTAATGTTATTGAAAATTGTCCGAAAATCACTATTAGAAGTTTTCAAATACCATTACCTACAGCGAAAAAGAAATATGAAATGCTTATTGTTGGGGACATCCATATCCCCATTGAGGTAACTTAGTGATTTATGAAAGTTCTTCGGTTTCATGCTAATCAAAAGTGGTGGTTAATAAGTCCTGATCAACCTTATTAATGAAGCATTTTTGAGCGGTATGAAGTTGATGAATTTAGTAAGCAGTACCTAGAGTCCTTACTATTTGTTTTCTATATTTCCTAGTTAAATAAAATAAAATGCCATGTTTTGTGTGTTTTCTGATTTTCTCGTGCAATAAAAAATGACAAAAAAATAAAAGTTCTCAGAATGCCCTGAAAGTTTTATACGATTTTTTTCTGAATATTTCCGAATTTCTGGTGCAAATAATAGTAGAGGGAGGTGCGCCCGGTGGGCACAACAAACCTGGGCGCACCAGGACCCCCAGGCACGCCCTGGTGGGTTGTGGTCCCCACATGCCCCCCTCACTTACCTCTTCAAGCCACATCACTACTCATACCTAGAAAAAATTTCTCCATTGCTCTCTCTCCCATGTTCTTGAGCTCAAACCCGCGGATCTCAATCTCTTTGCTCGAAGCTCCGTTTCTGAAACTATTTTGGGGGATTGTTGCTTGGTATGTGACTCCACCGTTTGTCCAATTAGTTTTTGTATTAGTGGTTTATACTTTGAATAATTAGCTACTCTTGGTGCTGCTGTAGATGTGCTTGCTTGTTAAATTCTTAGTGTTCTAAGTAGTTTGAATTATTGTGATACGTCTCCAACATATCTACTTTTCCAAACACTTTTGCCCTTGTTTTGGACTCTAACTTGCATGATTGGAATGGAACTAACCCGGACTGGCGCTGTTTTCAGCAGAATTGCCATGATGCTGTTTTTCTGCAGAAATAAAAACTTCTCGGAATGTCCTGAAACTCCACGGAGATTTATTTTGGAAAATACAAAAAATATCAGCAAGAAGATCCACACCAGGGGGCCCACACCCTGTCCACAAGGGTGGGGGGCGCGCCCCCCTGCCGCGTGGGCCCCGTGGTGCTCCACCGATGTTCCCCCAGATCCTATATCTTCAATTTCGGGGAGCAAAAAATCAGGGAGAAAGAATTATCGCGTTTCACGAGACGGAGCCGCCGCCAAGCCCTAATCTCTCTCGAGAGGGCTGATCTGGAGTCCGTTCGGGGCTCCGGAGAGTGGAGATCGTCGCCATCGTCATCATCAACCTTCCTCCATCACCAATGCCATGATGGTCACCGCCGTGCGTGAGTAATTCCATTTAGGCTTGCTGGACGGTGATGGGTTGGATGGGATCTATCATGTAATCGAGTTAGCTTTGTTAGGGTTTTGATCCCTAGTATCCACTATATTCTGAGATTGATGTTGCTATGACTTTGCTACGCTTAATGCTTGTCACTAGGGCCCGAGTGCCATGATTTTAGATCTGAACCTATTATGTTTTCATGAACATATGTGTGTTCTTGATCCTATCTTGCAAGTCTATAGTCACCTACTATGTGTTATGATCCGGCAACCCCGAAGTGACAATAATCGGGACCACTCCCAGTGATGACCATAGTTTGAGGATCTCATGTATTCACTATGTGTTAATGCTTTGGTCCGGTACTTTACTAAAAGGAGGCCTTAATATCCCTTAGTTTCCAATAGGACCCCGCTGCCACGGGAGGGTAGGACAAAAGATGTCATGCAAGTTCTTTTCCTTAAGCACGTATGACTATATTCGGAATACATGCCTACATTGCATTGATGAACTGGAGCTAGTTCTTTGTCACCCCAGGTCATAACTTCTACATGATGAATTGCATCCGACATAATTTCCCATCACCGATCCAATGTCTACGAGCGTTTCCTATATTGCTTGTTGCTGATTTGCTTTTCCGTTGCTACTATTACAAAAATTACAAAAACACTATCGTTACTTTTATTGCCGCTACCGCCACTATCGTATTACTTTGCTACTAAACTATCTTGCTGCAGATACTAAGTTTCCAAGTGTGGTTGAATTGACAACTCAGCTTCTAATACTTAAGAGTATGCTTTGGCTCCCCTTGTGTCGAATCAACAAATTTGGGTTGACTACTTTACCCTCGAAAACTGTTGCGATCCCCTACACTTGTGGGTTATCAAGACTATTTTCTGGCGCCGTTGCCGGGTAGCATAGCTCTATTCTTTAAGTCACTTGGGATTTATATCTGTTGATCATTATGAAGAATTTGAAGGACTCAAAAAGCAAGATCTTACTCTCAACTACGAGGGGAGGTAAGGAACTTCCATCTAGCTCTGCACTTGATTCTCCTTCTGTTATGAGTAAACTTGCGACACCTACTCCTGCTATTGAATCAGATATGTTGTATGTTCTTGATGATGCTACTTCTGCTACGTATGATGAAACTACTTCTATGCCTGATACTGTGCCACTAGATGAATTTCTTGATGAACAAATTGCTAAGGTTAGGGAGAATGCAAATGTTGAAACTGATGATATTTATGGAAGTGATGATGAGGTTACTCCCAATAGATATGAATTGCCTATTGTGCCTGAGGGTTATGTTATGGATGAAGAAACTACTAGAGACTTTCTTGCTTGCAATGATAGATATGATCTTAAGAAGTTATTAGCTAAGCTGAAAGAAAAGTCCTTGAATGCTAGAATGAAACATGACCCTGCTTTTGCTACTTCACCTATCTGTGTTACTGATAAGGATTATGAATTCTCTGTTGATCCTGAGTTAATTACTTAGGTTGAATCTGATCCTTTCCATGGCTATGAGTCCGAAACTATTGTGTCACATCTTAGTAAGTTGAATGATATTGCCACCTTGTTTACCAACGATGAAAAGATTCATTACTACTACATCCTTAAGCTATTTCCGTTCTCGTTAAAGGGTGATGCTAAGACCTGGTTTAATTCTCTTGATCCTGGTTGTGTGCGTAGTCCCTAGTATATGATGTATTACTTCTCTGCTAATTATTTTCCCGCTCATAAGAAACAAGCTGCCTTACGGGAAATATATAACTTTGTGCAAATTGATGAAGAGAGTCTCCCACAAGCTTGGGGGAGGCTTCTCCAATTACTTAATGCTTTGCCTGATCATCCTCTTGAAATGCATGATATACTTGATGTCTTTTTGAATGGACTATCGATGCTTCGAGAGACCACCTGGATAGTTGTGCTGGTTGTGTTTTCAGGGAAAGAACAGTTGAACAAGCTGGACTACTATTAAATAATATGCTGGCCAATGAAAACAATTGGACACTTCCTGAACCAGCCCCTAAGCCAACTCCGAAGAAAAGAGGTGTTCTATTTCTCAGTCCTGAAGATATGCAAGCGGCAAAGAAATCTATTAAAGAAAAAGGTATTAAAGCCGAAGATGTTAACAATTTACCACCTATTGAAGAAATACATGGTCTTGATAACCCGACACATGTAGTAAAGGTAAATTCTCTTTATAGATTTGATGAAGGTGATATTCCTCGCTATTAGTCTGCTAGCCAATGCATAGATGAGTTTGACAATTTTATTGGGAAACAAGAAAACTTCAATGCTTATGTTGGTAGACAATTACAACACAGTGCTTATATGATTGAACGCTTGAGTGATTATATGTCTAGAGCTAAAGGTGAACTGAAACTCATTAGTATACATGCTTCTATGGTTACCACTCAAGTAGAACAAGTACTTAAGGCTCAGAATGATTTGCTCAATGAATTAAATAGTAAGAATAATGATAATGCCATTAGAGTTGTGACTAGAGGTGGTAGTATGACTCAGGAACCTCAGTATCCTGAAGGCCACCCTAAGAGAATTGAGCAAGATTTTCATAGAGCTAATTTAGATGCACCTAGTTCTTCTAAGAAGAAGAAAAAGGAAAATGATAGGACTTTGCATGCTTCTAGTGAACATGTAGCTGACACACATGAGAATCCCAATGATATATCTGTTTACGATGCTGAGACACAATCTGGTAATGAACATGAACCTAGTGACAATATTAATGATGATGTTCATGATGCTGCTCAACCTAGCAATGATAATGATGTAGAGATTGAACCTGCTGTTGATCTTGATAACCCACAATCAAAGAATCAATGTTATGATTAGAGGGACTTTGTTGCTAGGAAAGACAGTAAGGAAAGAGAACCATGGGATCAGAATCCCATGCCTTTTCCTCCGAAACCATCCAACAAAAAGGATGATGAGGATTTTGAGCGCTTTGTTGAAATGATTAGACCTATCTTTTTGCGTATGCATTTGACTGATGTGCTTGAAACAAATCCTTATGCTAAGTATATCAAAGATATTATTACAACAAAAGAAAGATACCTGAAGTAGAAATTTCTGCCATGCTTGCCAATTAAACTTTTAAGGGTGGAATGCCTTAGAAATTAGGAGATCCAGGAGTATCTACTATACCTTGCTCCATTAAGAAAAACTATGTTAGAACTGCTTTGTGTGATCTTGGAGCCGGTGTTAGTGTTATGCCTCTCTATTTATATCGTAGACTTGACTTGAGTAAGTTGACACCTACTAAAATATCTTTGCAAATGGCTGATAAATCAACTGCTATACCTATCGGAATTTGTGAGGATGTGTCTGTAGTAGTTGCAAATGTTACTATTCTAACGGACTTTGTTATACTTGATATTCCCGAGGACGATAGTATGTCTATTATTCTTGGAAGACGCTTTTTCAATACTGCAGGGGCTGTTATTTATTGCAACAAAGGCAATGTCACTTTTCATGTGAATGGTAATGAGCATACGATACACTTTCCGAGGAAACAACCTCGGGTCCATAGTATCAATTATATTGCAAAATTTTCAACTATTTCTATTGGAGGTTTTGAATTTCCTATTCCTACTATGAAGAAGCCATATGACATCCTTGTTGTTGGGGACATACATATCCCCATTGAGGTAACCTAGTGTTATTAGAAAATTCTCTGGTTTCATGTTACTCGGAAAGAGATTATTAACAAGACCTGATCAACCTTGTTAATGGATTCCTTCTGGTGAGCATGGGATAGGTGAATCTAGATAGCACAACCTTATGTACCCTCTTTTTACTTTCTGTTAATTAGGATAAATATAGAAAAAATAGTACTTTCTGTCTGTCTCTAGACATATCCGTGCAATAAAAAAATATCTCGAAAATAAAATTTCTCCAAATGCCATGAAAATGAAGTATGATTTTTTCCAGAATATTTGAGGACATTTGGCACAGAACACACAGCGAGGGGAGCCAGCACCTGGCCACGAGGGTCCAGGGCACGCCCCCCTGCCCAGGGCGCGACCCTGCCTTGTGGGCCCCATGTGGCCCCCCTCCACTTATTCCTGCACCCATGCTCTTCTTCTTCCTCCCAAAAAAATCACCAACCAGCTCAAACCCGAGTTCTAGCTCATCTTGCTGCCATTTCTGATCTCCTTGCTCAAAGCACCATTCACCAAACAATTTGGGGAGATTGTTCGTTGGTATGTGACTCCTCCATTGGTCCAATTAGTTTTGTTCTAGTGCTTTATTTATTGCAAATTTATGATGCTGTGGTGACCTTGTCCTTCAGCTTGCATGTCAAGTTTTCTTGGTCCCAAGTAGTTCTAATGCATGATATAGTCTCTAAGCACTTATAAGAGTTGTTTCTATCAATGTTGTTGAGTTTGCTTAACTTTTATTGTGAGTTACTAAAAATTACAGAAAATTTCAGAAAATGCATAGGAAAAAGTTCCAAGGTGGTTCTTCAAGGAAGCAAGAACCAAGGCTCGCGTTCCATGCGCCGGACGATGAACTACTGAGGGATGCTGACGTACAGCCTTGTGAATGGCCGTCAGATGACTTTATGTATCAGGCTGGCATCAAGGATGAATTTTACGCATACGTGCACAACGCTGACCTCGAGGGCTTCATACAAGATAGGTTCCCTCAGTTCCGTGGCTTAACTGATAGCTTTTTGAGAAGGTTTAAATTTTCATCTTCACGTAATTCTCACACTATCCTGTTTGACCTTTATTATAAATCCTATACCATGGACTTAGAGGATTTTAGTGATGCTTGTAAGCTCACTCCGTGGGGCAGTATGGGTGATCATCGCAAATCTGAATTTAGAGATTTCCTTACTAGTATCACTGTGGGGGAATCTAGAGAAATCACACAGGCTACCATGGGGAGCATCCATTTTCCTGCTATTCATTACCTTGCTCTCTTTATCGGTATATGCATAAATGGTAAAGATGAAGCTAGTCACATGTGTGTCCCACATCTTAGTGTTCTCAGGAGTGCTCTACTAGGTGATAGAAAATATAACTTGGGAGCCATTGTTGCACATAGGCTACACCATAATGGGTTGCATGGAGATTTATTTGGTGGGATTTATGCCACTCGCATAGCCCGCTTTCTTTGTGTGCCTGTGCACAAGAATGATGAACCTTTACCTCCTGCTTATTTAGATTGCCATGCTATGAATAGTCACTGGTTTATACAGTGGGATGAACAAACCCTCAAACATCGACTAATCTTTAACACGCAGCATGCCATCCCTATTGTTCTTCATGCCCCCACTTTGTTTAACTTTCAAGCAAAAGGGAGATACACTATAACTATGGAGGAGGCAAATGCTTATTATAACATGACGGAGCCAGCCCGCCTTCGAGCTGCAGCTCAGCATGCAGTATCTGCTGCATCCCAGTACAACGCCAACAACGACTTTGGATATCCGCCAGGCCAATACTGGCCATAGACCAACTTAGGCAAAAAGCCTAAGCTTGGGGGAGTATGTGTTTCTCACCGACTTTACATTCATGTTCACACACTTATTCTAGTTGTCGATGCTCACACTCTTTCACTATACGATCCATGCTTTGTTTCAATTTCTTTTTCTTAGTCTTTTTCTTGTGTGCTAGAAAAACCCAGAAAAACAAAAAAAATATTAGTTGTAGCTTCTAGCTAGTTTACTTTCTTTCCTTGTAGTAGTAGTTAAAATGAAAACCCAAAAAGATATCCCATTCTTCTTTTGCTTGTTGGGAGCTTTCCCGTGTAAATATTTTCTTTTCTTTTCTTTGGGGATTAAGAGTAGAAGATCATGATTTAAAATGCTTAGTGGCTCTCATATAGTTTGTTGTTGATTTAACCTTGAGCCATATTACCTTGTCTTCCCTCTTGTATTAAATGCCTGCAGATTCCAGCTTGGTCCAATGCACGTGCACTATTATTATTTTTCGCACCGTTCGGTCGTGCGAGTGAAAGGCAATAAGGATGATATATGATGAACTAATTGAGATGAGAAAAGCTGGTATGAACTCGACCTCTCTTGTTTATGTAAATATGATAGTTCATCGTTCCTGATTCAGCTTGTTATGAAAGGAAACATGCTTGCAATGACAATTAGAGATCATAGCTGCTTATGCCATGCTTAGTTAGCGGAGAGTTTATAATGGTCTATATTGCGTGCCAACATGATATTAAAATGGTTGTGATGTGGTATGATGGGGTGGTATCCTCCTTTGCACGATTTAAGTGATCTGACTTGGCACATGTTCACGCATGTAGTTGAAACAAATCAACATAGCCTTCATGATATTTATGTTCATGGTGATTTATATCCTACTCATGCTTGCATTCATTATTGATTAATTTTAATGCATGTTCATGACCGTTGTTGCTCTCTAGCTGGTAGCTTCCCAGTCTCTTTCTAGCCTTCACCTGTACTAAGCGGGAATACTGCTTGTGCATCCACTTCCATAAACCCCAAAGTTACTCCATATGAGTCCACCATACCTTCCTATATGCGGTATTTACCTGCCGTTCCAAGTAAATTTGTATGTGCCAACTTTAAACCTTTAAATGAAATTCTGTTTTGTATGCTCGAACAACTCATGTATCAACTAGGGATGTCTATATCTTCCATGCTAGGTGGGTTATTCTCACGATGAGTGGACTCCGCTCATCATTCGTGAGAAAATGGCTGGTAACCGGGATGCCCAGTCCCATGCTCAAAATCATAATAATTAAACAACACTGCCCCACGGCTGTTGCTAGTTTGGACGGTACCCATTGTTTCGGGCAAGCCGTGGAGTGTGCTTGTTGGTGGTTGGGAGAGTATAAACTTTACCATTCAGTTTGGGAACCGCATATAATGTGCGTAGCATGGGAGATATCAAGATTCTTGGTTATTATGTTGACAATGAAAGTATACCACTCAAAATGTTATTCATCTCTATTTAAAATTGAGCTGTGGCACCTCTACAAATCCATGCTTCCCTCTGCGAAGGGCCTATCTATTTACTTTTATGCAGAGTCATCATCCTCTTATCAAAGAGCACCAGTAGGAGAGCATCTCTGTCGTTGCATGTATTACTATTAATTTGCATTGAGTATGATCATGACTGGATCTCTTTTACCATGAATTACAATGTCTAGTCAGTCCTTGATCTTTAAAGGTGCTCTGCATTTATATTTTGCGGTCTCAGAAAGGGCTAGCGAGATACCATCTTGTTATATCATATCATGATTGTTTTGAGAAAGTTTTGTCATCCGAGGTTTATTATTATTGCTCGCTAGTTGATTATGCCATTGATGTGAGTAGTCTTGAGACCTGAAAGTTATTGTGAATGTGGTTAGTTCATGATCTTGTTGAAAACCTAAATGCTGGCTTACATATTTACAACAACAAGAGCAAACAGAGTTTGTCACAGTTTTTCTTTATCACTTTCAGTTTATCAACTGAATTGCTTGAGGACAAGCAAAGGTTTAAGCTTGGGGGAGTTGATACGTCTCCAACGTATCTACTTTTCCCAACACTTTTGCCCTTGTTTTGGACTCTAACTTGCATGATTTGAATGGAACTAGCCCGGACTGATGATGTTTTTAGCAGAATTGCCATGGTGTTGTTTTGTGCAGAAATAAAAAGTTCTCAGAATGACCTGAAACTCCACGGAGATTTATTTTGGAAAATATAAAAAATATCTGCAAGAAGATCCACACCAGGGGGCCCACACCCTGTCCACGAGGGTGGGGGCGCGCCCCCTGCCTCGTGGGCCCCCTGGTGCTCCACCGACGTACCCCGAGATAATATATCTTCACTTTCGGGGAGAAAAAAATCAGGGAGAAAGAATTATCGCGTTTCACGAGACGGAGCCGTCGGCAAGCCCTAACCTCTCTCGGGAGGGCTGATCGAGAGTCCGTTCGGGGCTCCGTAGAGTGGAGATCGTCGCCATCGTCATCATCATCCTTCCTCCATCACCAATTCCATGATGCTCACCGCAATGCGTGAGTAATTCCATCGTAGGCTTGCTGGACGGTCATGGGTTGGATGGGATCTATTATGTAATCGAGTTAGTTTTGTTAGGGTTTTGATCCCTAGTATCCACTATGTTCTAGATTGATGTTGCTATGACTCTGCTATGCTTAATGCTTGTCATTAGGGCCCGAGTGCCATGATTTCAGATCTGAACCTATTATGTTTTCATGAATATATGTGTGTTCTTGATCCGATCTTGCAAGTCTATAGTCACCTACTATGTGTTATGATCCGGCAACCCCGAACTGACAATAACCGGGACCAATCCCGGTGACGACTATAGGTTGAGGAGTTCATGTATTCACTATGTGTTAATGCTTTGGTCTGGTACTCTATTAAAAGGAGGCCTTAATATCCCTTAGTTTCCAATAGGACCCCGCTGCCACGGGAGGGTAGGACAAAAGATGTCATGCAAGTTCTTTTCCATAAGCATGTATGACTATATTCGGAATACATGCCCACATTGGATTGATGAACTGGAGCTAGTTCTGTGTCACTCTAGGTTATAACTTCTACATGATGAATTGCATCCGACATAATTTCTCATCACCGTTCCAATGCATGCGAGCGTTTCCTATATTGCTAGTTGCTTATTTACTTTTTCGTTGCTACTATTACAAAAAATACAAAAACACTATCGTTACTTTATTGCCACTACCGCCACTATCATATTAATTTGCTACTAAACTATCTTGCTGCAGATACTAAGTTTCCAGGTGTGATTGAATTGACATATCAGCTGCTAATACTTAAGAGTATTCTTTGGCTCCCCTTGTGTCGAATCAACAAATTTGGGTTGAATACTTTACCCGCGCTGTCGGTGTACTAAGGTAGGGGTACCTTAGTACCCCAACTTGTGCACGGGCAGTGGCAGCTTCCCGCGGCAGGGCTTACCACGTGCTCGCCGGAAACCTTTCTGGTCCCTATGAAGCCATTCAAGAACAAAGTATACAAGTCAGAAGATCAAGGCCCCGGCAAGAGGAGCTTGTCGGGAAGGCCGCACCAGGCCCAAGGATATCACTTTAGTACAAGACCCTGGCAAGAGGAGCTTATCAGGAAGGCCAAGGATCACATATCTCAAGAAATGTCTCGGCGCATCATGCGCCCCGGCAGGACCCGGAGAGCGACAAGCTTCCGGGCCCGGCAAGATCGCTACCCCGGCAAGGTGCTTGCCGGGGAAGCCTATGCTGTGTGCCCGCGCTCCAGGTCATCGGCCCACGCGTCACCCTGGGGCCCTTCCAGGGGCACGTGGCAGGTGGCTGTGCAGCTTGGGGCACACAGTGGCAAGCCACGGTGACGAGGCTACCGCCGTGGCGAACGGAGAAGCATGGACGGACACTTTTGGGGTCGACGGCGACGGGCATTTAAGGCCCTTGTCCCCCACTGTCAAAGTTAGGTGAAAACCACTGTTCATCCACTGTTCACGCAATGTTCCCGCACTGTTACAACTACCACCAAAATTACGCCTTTACCCTCCTCTACGTTGACACCTGTCGGTGACCCCTTTGAGCTATAAAAGGAGGCCCATGCACAACGTAGAAAGGGTTCGAAACCTAGACAACTCTCTCGCTCGGTGTAGCCAGTACTGTAGCTCTTCAAGCTCCCGAGCTCAAGAACTCAATACAACCTAAGGCAGGAGTAGGGTTTTACGCGTCCTCGCGGCCCGAACCTGGGTAAACTGCCCGCGTGCGCTCCTCGATCTGCTCTCCGTGCTCCCTCCGCTCCCTTACCGCACCGTAGAAAGGGGCTCCGGTCCCATAGGTGCTCGTGGGAGGATAGTTTCCCCTGCCATGGCTCTGAAGAGCGACAAGGCCAAAAGCGACAAGGCCAGGAACGACAAGGCCAAGAAGGAGAAGTCCGAGCAGGCGGCGAAGCTGGCCGCCCTGCGGAAGAGGAGCGTGGTCTTCGCGCCGAGGCTTGGCGCGAGGGAGCTGCGGAACAAATATTATTTGTTCTGGGGGAGGGAGACCAAAGCTCATCCCCGCACTAGAGCCTTCCCCGCCGTCGCCAAAGATATGTTCCCCGGCGGGTACTTCTTCTTCGCTGCATTTTTCCACTGTGGTCTGTGCCCTCCGTTCTCGGAGTTCTTTTGTGATATCATGAACACATATGGCCTCCACCTCCTTGATTTCACCCCCAACACCATCCTTACGATGGCCGTTTTCGTACATCTGTGCGAAAACTATGTTGTGATTCATCCAAACATAGCCCTTTTCCGCCACTTCTTCATGCCTAGAGTAGAAGCTGGCGCTCCCCTCTCCGGCGGCATCTCCTGGATCTTCAGGCTGAACAAGAAGGACTCGTACCTGAAGGGAGAACTCAGCGACAAGTGGGAGGAATGGAGAGCCGATTGGTGCTGGGTGGTGGAGGACAAGCCGGAGCCCTTCACCGCGCCGCGCACAACTGCCATAGTGCGCGGCAGGGATTGATTGGAGCAAATTGGTCCCGGAGGACAACAAGCTTAGTATTGCCCTCATCAGGATTATTCGTCTCCGGGTAGCCAATCTGACTATCGGAGAGGTTGGGGCAGATTTCCTCCGCCGCCGCATCGCTCCTTTACAAGAAAGGAAAAGGGCCGCCTGGGAATTCGGCAATGCGGCAGATATCATGAGGCTGCGCCCTGGATTAAACTATAACTTCACTGCCTTGGAGTTGAAGGGGATGGTCCGAGAGCTCTTCAAGCATGACCCGGCCCATCCGGAGTGGTTCAAACCTTCCCGGGGAGTGGTGCCGCTGTGCAACAGCACTGCCCGAGATTCCTTGCGCGCGATGATGCCTGCGTGCGACTCCCATGGCGTCGTCCACACCTGGATCGAGCCTCCGCCGGACACCGTGCTGAGCTTCTTTGACAACTTGGTTGAGACGCCCCGCAATGCCGAGGAGAACAGGGGCCTCACCCGGGCCACTACGGCACGGGATATAGCTTACATCGCCACCAGGATGGCGGCGGCGAGTAACTTTGGGTATACTGTGGAAGAAGCACATGCCGCGGACGCAGTGAGCCAAGCAGAGGAGGCGGAAATCCTCAAGCTGCTGAAACTTGCGCTCGAGGAGTTTGCCGGGGAGCCTTCCGTGCAGTTTGCCGGGACGAGCGAAGTCGCTGGAGGGAGCGAGGCCGCTGGGCAAGGTGCTGAGTCCAGCGGGCCTGCCGGGGAGGAGGAGGACGTTGAGGCTGACGAAGACTCTGGTGGTTCTCTGAATCTCGATGACGACGCCTCCTCATCTTCAGAGAACTCCCCGCCTCCGGCAAGCCCTACGCAACAACCGAGGAAGCGCCTCCGCAAGGCGGCTACTGCGACGAGGCCGCAGGCGCCTCGACAGCAGCCGGCGCGCCGGGCGACGCGCGCCACCAGGACGAGCGAAGTCGTCAAGGAGGCACCCCGTGCCCGTGCGCCAAGCGGGGGAGGATCTTCCCGGAGTGGAACGGGTGTTCCGTCTGCTCCTCGGGCTCCGGCGACGACGTGGGCTGGGTCTTCGCAGCCCACAGCCCCGGAGCCCACCAAGCGCCCGAGGGAACCTTCCCCTCCAGCTCCTCGCGTGGGAGCAAACCAGGCGGAGTTTGACTTCTCCGCCCTCAGCTCCGACGACGAGGAAGAGGAGTAAGTACTTGTACTTCTTTAGTTTCTTCGATTTTGTCTTGATTTTCCTTGTTGATTCTGATCTTGTTTTTGTTTTGCTTTCAGGACCCTGACCCAGCGGATGGCGAAGAGGGCCAAGATCCCTGTGGTCGAGGTTGAGGACGACTCGCCCGCCGCAGCGACCGGAGACGTGCCAGCGGCAAACTTGCCGGATAAACCTGCTGCTCCGAGGAGCAGCCCCCAGCGCAGCCCCCAGCGTAAGTCTGGTTTTTAATTTTCTGCTTGACGGGCGCGCTTGAGATTGTTGCTTGTACTGATATCTTGATGTCTTGTTGTCTTGTGCAGAAGTGGAGCCGCAGCCGCAGGAGCACTAGGAGGTCGCCCCCGACGAGCCACTTGCTCCACCCTCCCCGCCAAGGGTGAACTCCTCGGCAAGGGAGAATGCTCCGCCAAGGACGAGCACTCCGCCAAGGGCGAGTACCCCGCCAAGGGTGAGCAGCCCGGCGAGGGTGAGCACCCCGCCAAGGGAGGGCGCGGGCGGCCCTCCGCCAGCAGGGGCCACCACTCCGCCGCCAAAGGTGGATTCCCCGGCGAGGGAGCCTGTCGTTGAAGAAGTCCGCGAAGGTAAATCTTGTAGCTTCTTCTTCTTGGACTTGTCTTTTTGGATATTTGCTTGATTTTTTCTTTTCTTTTTCTTCCGCTAGATCCTCCTGCACCGGAGCGGATGGAAACGGAGGCCACCGGCGAGGAGGGCGCGCACGGCGACGGCGGCAACGCCACTGCTCCCGAGGGAGGGGCTGGAGCCGACGAGCCTGCCGCTGAAGAGACCGCCCCACCCGCAGACGCCGTGACTGGGGAAGGGTCCGGCGACCATACTGCTGGCCCGGAGGCAGCAGGAGCGTCAAGCGCTGCACCGGCCGCCGACCCTTCCGCCTCTGCGGCTGGGCAGGGCGTCTACCTGGAGGCCCCCAACGGGATTTTCATACAAGTCCCGTGGGGGTCCTCGTCTCGAGCCCCCGTGGAGGGAGAGACCTTTGACGGAGAGGTCCTCGCCTCCGCGGGGTTGAAGGTTGTTGAAGCGCCCGGCGGTAGCGACGAGCCCGAAGAGGAGAAGCTCCTTCGCCGGCTTCTGGCTCTGTACCAGGCTAGGCAGGCGAAGCTGGAGTCTCGGGAAGCTCTCTCCGCCAAGGTTGGAGCTGACTTGGAGAAGCGCGCCGCAGAGCTCCGCGTCGCCAACCAGGCGGCCCTCCGCAACTTGGCGGAGGAGCGCGAAGGGCTTGCCGAGGAGCAGCAAGCATTCCTCCTTTAGAAAGCTGAGGCCGAGGAGCAGCAGCGACTGGCCGCCGAGGAGCTGTCCCGAAGAGAAGGAGCACCCAACCAGCGGAAGGTCGACCTCGACGCCCACGAGGACAACCTCACCGCCCGGGAGCAGGCCATTGGCAGGGCTCTGAAGGAGGCGAGGAGCGCTGCAGCCACCGCAGAGACCGCCAAGAAAGATCTGGAGACCAAGGTGGAGCAGCTGGAGCTGTACCTGAAGGCGAGCGAGGACAGAGTCACTGCGCTCAATGTGGAGCGGGAGAAAGATACCCACACCAACTCTGACTTGCAGGTACGTCTCTCCAAGAAAGGCGACGAGCTCACTGCCGCCAAGGATTCCATTGCTGACTTAGAGTTGAAGGTCTCCACTCTGACTGATTCGCTCGACGCCGCCTGGGACCGCGAGACGAAGCTGGAGGACGAGCTCCGCAAGGAACGAGGCCTGGTGGAGAGCGCCGCCGTCTCGGCGAACTAGTTCAGCCGGGCAGTGGAGCAGTGGACTGATGAGCTGGTCACATCGCCGCCAATATTGACGCGGACATGATGGCGCTAAAAGCGGAGCATCTCGTTTATTCTCCGGACGAGAATCTCCCCCAGAGCGCCAAGTTGAGCCTGTTCTTCCGGTGAATTGCGCCGGCGCTTGCGCGGCTGTGGGAGAAGATCTCCACGCAGCTGGCCGACGAGGCGCGTCGGCTCTGCATGGGCACCCTGGAGCGTGTCTTGTCGAAGATCGTCTACCGCAACCCCGGCATCAACCTCGTCAACGTCCTCCGCACCTTGCCGCCCGAAGCTGACCAGGAGGCGTTGAAGGCGCAGGTTGCCCACATTGTCGCCAAGGTGAGCAAGATCACGAGGCGTGAAGGCGATCGCGTAGACTAGATTCTTTTCCTTTCTGCTTTCCTTGCCGCTGCCAATTTAGTCATAGGCAGTAGTTGATTAGAACAGCGGCAAGCTATCTTTGTAATATACAATCTTATTTCGAGCGAACAATGCAGTGTTATCTCCCTTGCTTTTGGTCCTCCACTTTGTACGCTTTTTACCCTACGCTTTTAGGGGACTTGCCGGCAAGGGGCCCTTGCCGTGAGCGCTGAGTGCTGGACTCTTAGCAGCCTGCTGGCAAAGACCTTGTCGGCAAACAACCTTGCCGCAGCTAGTCGCAGCACACTTAGGCTGCTGAGCGAACTCGAAAACGAAGTAAGGGTGCGACACTTGTCGCAGCTCACTTAGGCCGTTGAGCGTGCTCGAAACAGAATAAGGGCGCGGCTAGCCACGGGTAGGTTCCTCCGCGCACAGGTTTTCCATACAAAGTGTGGTTGTTCAAGGAAGATAACTAAAATTTAAAAAAATTGAATTACTCAAACTTTGGTAACTTAGCTTTCATAGATTGTTTGCTCCCCGATAAGGCTTCTCTTTCTTGAACAGCACTTGGTTCATCCTGGTTCATCCTCCATCTCCTTCCCCCGGCAAACTTGTGCGCGAGGAATATTCCTTCTGCTTAAGAGGGAAAGAAAAAGAGGAGGAAAAACAAGTATAGGGCCTCACGGCTTGCTAATGCTTACCGGGGTTGTGCGTTGCACAAGGTGTCAATCAATGCATGCAAATAACAAAGAAAAGCATGAAAACGACAAATAGCGCGAAGCACAAAAGCTTTACTGATGCACGGGGTCTGCGCCCGGCTTTGTACAAAGGTTTACATGCAACAGCGGCAAGACTCGTACAAAAGGTGGTTGCCGGAGCGGATCACGGCAACCGCGCCTTACGGGTGAAACTTGCGAAGATGCTCTATGTTCCAGGAGTTGCTCACCGGTAAGCCTTCTTCGGTCTCAAGGCGGACAGCGCCGGGCCTTGTGACTTGCCTCACCCGATAAGGGCCTTCCCACCTCGGCGTCAACTTGTTGGAATTCTTGGCGGACTGAACACGTCGAAGAACAAGGTCGCCTTCCTCGAGACTCCTGGCCTTGACCTTGCGGCTATGGTAGCGACGCAAGGCTTGCTGGTATCGAGCAGCTCGTAAAGCAGCCTGGAGACGTTCCTCCTCAACGAGCAATGCATCAACTTGTCGCAGTTGCTCTTGCTCGAGCTCATCATAAGCGAGCACTCAAGGAGATCCGTATATGAGTTCCGTCGGGAGAACTGCCTCTGCTCCATAGACAAGAGCAAAGGGTGTCTGTCCGGTGGCTCGATTTGGTGTCGTCCTGATTGACCAAAGAGCCGCCGGCAACTCCTCTATCCAGTTTCTTCCGCACTTGCGCAGCCTGTCGAAGGTTCTTGTCTTGAGCCCGCGCAGCACTTCAGCATTGGCCCTCTCCGCTTGACCATTGCTCCTCGGGTGAGCAACAGAAGCGAAGCAGACCTTGGCGCCAAGGTCTTGGACGTACTGCATGAAGGTGCGACTTGTGAACTGTGTGCCGTTGTCGGTGATGATCCTGTTAGGGATTCCGAAATGGCAAACAATCGCTCTGAAGAACCTGACTGCTGACTGTGCTGTCACCTTTCTCACTGGTTCTACTTCTAGCCACTTTGTGAACTTGTCGATTGCAACATACAAGTACTCAAAGCCCCCGACAGCACGGGGAAAGGGGCCGAGGATATCGAGCCCCCAGACCGAGAAGGGCCAGGACAAAGGAATCGTCTGGAGAGCTTGAGCTGGCTGGTGAATTTGCTTGGCATGGAACTGGCACGCTTCACACTTGGTTACTTGTGCATTTGCATCTTGGAGGGCTTCTTGCCAGAAGAACCCTTGCCGGAATGCCTTCCCGGCAAGTGCCCTTGCGCCAATGTGGTGGCCACATATGCCTCCATGTATCTCTGCCAACAGCTTCTGTCCATCTTCCCTGGAAATGCATTTCAACCTGACACCGTTGAGTCTTCTTCTGTACAATTCATTGTCAACGAACTAGTACATACTTGACTGTCTGGTTATCTTCTCTATCTCTTCTGGCTCATCGGGAAGTTCTCCAGTTTGTAGAAAACGGACGATCTGCTGTGCCCATGCCGGAGCCCGAGGCTCAACGGCAAGGACTAAAGGCATGAGGGCTGCTGCGGGAACCCCAGCTTCTACGGCAAGAACCTCCGGCTCTGCCGGAGCTGATGGTCCCCCAGCAAGCCTGCCGGGGCAGGGCTTGTCGAGAACGCCTGCTTCAACTGTACAGACCTTTGGATCTGCAGGAGCAAACTGTTCCTCAGCATCTTGGCCGTTGATCTTGGGGACCTTGGCGGCGGCTTCGGGAAGATCCGCCGGCAAGTAGTCGCCGGAGACCAACTTTCTCTTCTTGTTCTGCCCAACTGATGGTGTAACGGATGGTTGAGTTAACTTGAGCAGGAAGGTCCCTGGTTCCACAGGTAACTTCATTGCAGCACACTTTGAAAGGCCATCCGCAATATCATTCTGAGCTCTTGGGACGTGCTCCATTTGCAGACCTTCAAAGTGCTCTTCAAGCTTGCTCACTTCATCGACATAAGCTTCCATCAAAGGGCTCTGATAACTCTTATTCACTTGTCGGACCACCAACTGTGAATCTCCCCGCACAATCAACTTCTTGATCCCAAGCTCGGCCGCAATTCTGAGGACGGCAAGCAGACCTTCATACTCAGCAGTATTGTTTGTCGCTTGTTCCTTGGGAAAGTGCATCTGGACAACATACTTCAGGTGCTCTCCGGTGGGCGCTATGAGTACCACGCCGGCACCGGCGCCTTGCAGCGAGAAAGCACCATCAAAGTACATCATCCATTCTTTGCTTGCTTCTTGGACGGGGACGCTTGTCTCTTGGACTTCTTCATCTGGCGTTGGGGTCCATTCCGCTATGAATTCTGCCAAAGCTCTGCTCTGTATGGTTGAAGTACTCTCAAACTTGAGACCAAAGCTTGACAGCTCCAGTGCCCACTCGATGATCCTACCTGTTGCCTCTGGATTCTGCAATATCCTCTTCAACGGAAAGCGAGTGACCACTGTTATCTCGTGTGGTTGGAAGTAATGGCGCAGCTTTCTTGAGGCCATGAGGAGGCCAAACAACAACTTTTGCACGCCAGAGTATCTTGATCTAGCCCCCTGCAAGAGGGAACTTACAAAATACACTGGGCACTGCACCATCTTCTTTCGCACTTCTCCTTGTTCCTGCGCAGACTTGTCCTTGTCGGGGCGAGAGCTTGTCGGAGTAGCCCCCTGCTTGTCGCTGGGTTCGCTTGCCGGAGGTGTGGGTTCCTCATCCACCTCCCTCTCCGCTACCAACGCAGCACTAACCACTTGATTGGTTGCCGCTAGATACAGCAGCAACTTCTCTTGTGGCCTAGGTGCGACAAGTATCGGAGTAGAGGACAGGTATCCTTTCAAGTCTTGCAGCGCTGCCTCCGCTTCCGGAGTCCATTTCATAGGACCTGCCTTTTTCAAGATTTTGAAGAAAGGCAGGGCGCGTTCTGCAGACTTTGAAATGAACCTGCTGAGGGCAGCCACACAACCAGCAAGTCTTCTTACATCCTTGACGCGCTTCGGGGCTTCGATCTGCTCGATGGCTTTTATCTTGTCGGGATTGGCTTCAATCCCCCTCTGGGACACAAAGAACCAGAGAAGCTTGCCGGAGGGGACTCCGAAGACGCACTTCTTGGGGTTCAGCTTGAGTTGGATCTTGCGCAGATTCTCAAAGGTTTCTTCTAAGTCTTGGATCAGGGTATCTTTGCTCTTGCTCTTGACCACTATATCATCCATGTAGGCTTCCACATTTCTGTGTATCTGTGGCTCAAAAGTAGTGTGCACCACCCTTGCAAATGTCGAGCCTGCATTCTTCAATCCAAAGGGCATGCGTATGAAGCAATATGTGCCGCATGGAGTAATGAATGCAGTCTTCTCTTCATCTTCCTTGGCCATGAAAATCTGGTGGTAACCTGAGTATGCATCAAGGAAGGAAAGCAGCTCACACCCGGCGGTGGAGTCAACAATCTGGTCAATACGCGGCAAGGGAAATGGATCCTTGGGACATGCTTTATTCACATCAGTGAAGTCTATACAAAGTCTCCACTTCCCATTGGCCTTGCGTACGACAACAGGATTGGCCAACCACGTAGGATGGATCACGCCTCTAACTAGGCCTGCTGCTTCCAACTTCTTTATCTCTTCGGCGATGAATTCTTGGCGCTCGACGGCTTGCTTTCTGACCTTCTGCTTGACGGGCCGCACATGAGGACAAACAGCAAGCTTGTGCTCAATTACCTTCCTGGGAACGCCGAGGATGTCAGATGGTTGCCATGCAAACACATCGACATTCGCCCGCAGGAAGGCAACGAGCGCGCTTTCCTATTTGTTGTCGACCGTAGCACTGATGGTGAAGGTACCACCAGTGCCGTCCTCCTTGGCAGACACCTTCTTGGTTGCCGTGGAGCTGCCATTCCTTTCTTGCACTTGCCGGTGGAGCTCGATGGTGCATCCTCGACGGCAGCGCAGTACTCCGAAGAGGTGCGTTTGCTGGAGTGGGCCCCAGAACCCTTGCCGGACTTGGTTTTGGTCTTCCCCCCGGGAGCTTCAGCGGCAAGTGTGTTGCTCTCTGCTGCGGCTGCTGCATCCCGGTAGATCTTGTCGGCGCAGATAAGCGCGTCCTTCTTGTCGCCAGGGACAGAGATGACGCTTATCGGCCCCGGCATCTTGAGTATGTTGTAGGCATAATGGGAAGCTGCCATGAACTTGGCGAGGGCAGGACGTCCAAGTATCCCATTGTATGGTAATGGGATATCGGCAACATCAAATGTGATCCTCTCCGTCCTGAAGTTGAGCTCCCCGCCAAAGGTCACTGGCAGAGTAATCTTGCCTTTCGGCTTGCTCCTTCCTGGGTTGATCCCTTGGAACGACCCGGTTTCTTCGAGCTCGCCGTCTGGGATCTGTAGCTTCTTGATCACAGCTGAGGAGATCAAGTTCAGGCCGGCCCCGCCGTCAACCAACATCTTGGTGACCTTGAGGTTGCGGATAGTTGGCGAGACCAACATCGGCAAGTACCCGACCGCTGTGGTGTGGTCAGGGTGGTCCTCAAGGTCAAAGATGATGGGCGTGCCGGACCACTTCAGTAGCCTGCGTGACTCGACGGGCGGCTCTGCTGCATACACTTCTCGCACCCACTGCTTGAGCTGGCGCCGGGAAATGTGCAGAGAGGCGCCTCCGTCGACACACAGAACCTCTGTGGCCTTCTGGAACTCCTGCTCGTTGTTGTCTCCTTCTTCCATGTCATTGTCGTCATCTTCTTCCTCATCGTTGTCGCGGCCCCGGGGAGGTCTGTCTCCTTGCCGCTGCTTGGCCTTGCCGCGGCGTCCTCCCCGGCCATTGAACGACCGCTTCTTGCTGGGTTCTCCTCCGCCTCCCTGGGCCTTCTCCTTGTCGCGACGCTCGTATTCAGCCTTCTGCTGTTCCACGAGGAACTCGACTCGTTTGCAGTTCTGAAGATCGTGGCCCTTGGTGCGGTGGATCTTGCAGTACTGCTTGTCGGAGCCGTCCTGCTTGTCGGCTCCCGCTACAGGGGCAGGCTCCTTGCCGGAACCGCCAGCCTGTGCCTTCTTGGCAGGAGCCTCCTTGCCGGACTGCTCGACAACCAGCACCTCCTTGTTCTTCTTCTTTCTGTTGTTCCGCCGCCGGCTCTTCTTTGCCGGGGCGGCATCCTCGCTGTCGCTTCCTCCTGCGCCAGTATCCTCTCCGGGGACTTTCCTCCCCTCTTCGGCGCGCGCGCACTTGTCAGCCAGAGCGTAGAGCTCGCTGACATCTCGGATCTTGGTCATGGCCATCTCTTCCCTCATGCGGCGGTTACGCACGTTCTGGTGGAACGCGCTGATAACCGCGACAGGGTGGACGTCGGGAATGTTGTGTTGCACGCGGCTGAACCTCTGGATGTACTTGCGCAGGGATTCTCCCTCCTTCTGGGCTAGGATGTGGAGATCGCTCTCCTGGCCGTGGGGTTTGTGGCTGCCCGTGAAGGCGCCAACAAACTGGTGGCACAGATCCGCCCACGAAGAAATGGAGTTCTCCGGCAAGTGCATAAGCCAAGAGGGGACGTTTGGCTTAAGCACTAGCGGGAAGTAGTTAGCTAGTATCTTCTCGTCGCGTCCCCCGGCAGCCTGCACCGCGATGGTGTAGATGCTGAGGAACTCTGAGGGGTGTGTCTTGCCGTCGTACTTCTCGGGTACGTCGGGCTTGAAATTTTTCATGCTGGGCCACTGGACTTGCCGCAGCTCACTGGTGAATGCAGGGCAACCTGCCGCGTACGGCAAGTCCCCTGGTCCACCGGGCGCGTGCGCGTCGACAGCGGTCCTAGTGCGCTGATCTGACTATCGTCGGGCTTCTCGTCGACGCTCGATGCGAGTCCGAGCGTCTTCTTGCCGCCTGTCGTCTAGGACTTGGCGCTGATCGCGGCGAGCCCGCGGATCCGACGACGCCGTGGAGTCGTCGTCGACGTTGATCCGGCGGGGCGGCGATTTCTGCTTCCGCGGCGGGGAGTGCACGGTAGTTGCACCCCCGGTGGTCTTGTCGCCATCGGCCTTCGCTTGATCGACTTGCCGCGGCCGTGAGGTTGCCGGCTGCTGTGGCGCGTCGTTGTTGGCGAAGGCGATGAGGCTCTGAATCGTCGCCCTCCAGTCTTCGGCCTTGTCTGCCGCTGGAGGGAAATCGAGGAGCAGTTGTGCTCTTGCTAGAGCTTCTGCTGGAGAAGAGGGGAACGGCGGCGAGCGGTGCGAGGAGCGGGACGCGCTCGGACTTCTAACCGCGTTAGAAGGAGCACGTTCCCGCCCCGGCGACTGCGCCTTGCTCGTGCCAGCACGCTGGCCTTGAGCATCCCGCGATCCTCCGGCTTGGCTTCGTCCCAGCAAGCGTATGGTACCTCCTGTACCACGCCGCTGTGGGTCTTGCACCTCCCGAGAGAGGCGTGGCGCGTCCACGGACACCGAGGCCTTGGAATTCGCCCGGTCGTCCGTCTTGTCTTTGGACTTGGTGGCGCCGTGAGTTTCCTCGCCGGCGACCACCCTTCCGCCGGCGTCTCCTCCACCAACCGTTGGTTCTGGTGGCGGTGGAATCGACGCAGACGGGCCTCCGACCTCCGAAGCCTTCTTCTTCGGAGGCATGTCGTGGCAGCTGATGAAGTTGATGAAGCTGGAGAGGTTGATGAAGAATGCGCCCGCGTGAGCGCCGGATCAGGTTCGCACAACCTCGACGCCCCCTACCTGGCGCACCAAAGATGTCGGGGGAAACTGTCCTCCCACGAGCACCTATGGGACCGGAGCCCCTTTCTACGTTGTGGTAAGGGAGCGGAGGGAGCACAGAGAGCAGATCGAGGAGCGCACGCGGGCAGTTTACCCAGGTTCGGGCCGCGAGGACGCGTAAAACCCTACTCCTGCCTTAGGTTGTACTGTAGCTCTTCAAGCTCCCGAGCTCAAGAACTCAATACAACCTAAGGCAGGAGTAGGGTTTTACGCGTCCTCGCGGCCCGAACCTGGGTAAACTGCCCGCGTGCGCTCCTCGATCTGCTCTCCGTGCTCCCTCCGCTCCCTTACCGCAACGCAGAAAGGGGCTCCGGTCCCATAGGTGCTCGTGGGAGGACAGTTTCCCCCGACACGCGCAAACCGTTGCGATCCTCTACACTTGTGGGTTATCAGATTGCTATGGCTTCTAGGCATCCCTATGAGTAGTTGCTATCAATTTTGTGAAGTTTTGTTGAGAATATGTTCTGAACTAAAAAATTCAGATTTTTGTTCATACGGAAAATTATACGCGAACATGAATATCTTCAGGAAGTTTGTCTCAAATAAGAACTCCAAAGGTGTTATTGGGGAGTCTTCTGACAATGATCTCCACCCTCGGAGGTTAGCGGAAGTACGACCGTGCAAATGGCCGCACACCCCTTTCCTGCAAGAGGCTGGAATTCTTGAGGAGTTCATGCAATATATTGCTAATGCCGGCTTCACTGACTTCATCACAGATGAGTGTGACCAACACCAAATCCTCACAAACATATTTGTTCAGAGTTTTACTTTCCTGCCTAGAAATAATCCTCCTGAAGTCACCTTTGATTTATTATGCTGAAAACCATCAGATAACACTTACTGAGTTTTGTGACATTTGCATGATCCCGTCTGATGGGAGCTTGGCTGAGCCTAGGCCGGCTGAGTTTGAGGCCTTTTATTGCACTTTGAAAGTGGGTGATAAGAGAGGAGTGTCAGGCATCACTGCCGCTGCCTTACATTTTCATGTTGTTTGTTACTTTGCACTTTTTATTACCAAATGCTTGCTTCCTAGGGAGAAGGTGGGTGCACTTAGTTCACCAGACCTTGCTGTTTTACGTCGTGCACTGGAGGGTCACAACACACATAGCTTGGGAGACATCGTGGCTTGTCGCCTGCATTTTAATAAATCTCAGGGTAAAATACATGGTGGGATATTTTCCATTCGTTTGGCAGATCATTTTGGGGTTGCGAGACGCCCTCATGATTACCCTCTAACTAAGGTTTACGTATACCGTGCAGCCATGGATCACCATCACTTTTTTTGCACATGATCGTCCTGATATTGCCATTCCTTCCAACCTGGTCTATAACGTTAACACTCGTGATGTTATTCCATTACCTACGCCTGCTTTGTTCGATTCAGCTGCCAGGGGTGCATACTGGATTATGCTTGTAGACATCACCGCCTACAGGAATTCTCACGCTGCTGTAGAGGCTGTGAGGGAGCCTCAGCAGTGGGATGAGTGGATGTCTGCTCCTCAGGATCCCTACTACCCTCCAGGCTACTGATCAACTACCAAGCTAGGCCAAAAGCCTAAGCTTGGGGGAGTACGTGTTTCTCACCAACATTACATTTATGTTTACATATCATTCTATTCATCGGTTGTCACACCCTGCATTTTGTAACATGTTATTTGTACCTTTGAAGCATGAAAATTTGGACCAGCAAAATTTTTTAGCATCATTTGGCTTTTATTTGGAATTGAGTTTTCTTCCAGTGCTTTTTATTGTGCTCATTAAAGTCAACTATGACCTCTTGTAGAATTCATCTCCATACCCAAAACTTCTGCCCAATGATCATGCCAAGTGTTATATAACAGTATAGTATTTTCTTACAAAATTATTTTGGCCAAAAAGTATTTTATAAATTTAGTTTTCCAAAAACACCTGAATTGAGATTTGCACTGCAAGTACTTGATTTAGGGTGAGAAAATTATTTCAAAAGGTTTATTTGAGACCTAGTAGGCATAGGACTCTCAGAAACCACAAGGGTATAATTTTAAAAGTTATTTTACTATTTTGTTTAAAAGCTTTTTCTTAAGGCCAGAAATGGTCTTTAATAGGGAAAAATTATTTAACTATTTCAAAAATATTTGCCAAATTCAGAGAGACTCAAAGGACATATATTGTCCATATATAAGAGTTTCAACACTTGGTCATGTTCATAATAATGGGCTAAACCCTCTAAAACCCTTTCTGGATATTTCAAGCTTTTGAAATATTTACAAAGGAAATATTCTCCAAAAATTCCAGGGAAATTCTATCATGTCATATATGACATATTTGATGATCTTGCCAAGTCCCATGCCTTGGGAAGCAAGAAAACATCCTCAAACCCCTTCATAACCATTCTGTCCATATTTGAAGTTTGAGCAACTTTACGTTGCCTAACTTGTCCAAATGCTCTCAAACTTGGTGCACATGCTAGAATGGCCTAATAAGGCATCTAGACCAAATGGCACAAGAATTTGAATAGAGCAACTTGATCTGATCACCTCAAAACCCTTTCTGTTCAAATGCAAATTTGAACAACTTTACATTACCAACTTTTTATCTGGAGCTTCAAACTTTGTGGGCATGATCAATACCCCAAATAATGATGCTACACCAAGTGGTGCATCAAGGGGAGATGATTAGCTTGACTCAATCAAGATGAAACTGTTTCTGTTGATTTCTAGGGTTCACCAAAGTTACATTGGCTAGTTTCTTCAAATGAGCCCAAATTTGGTGAAGCACCCTATTTTCTCATGTCTTTCAACCATGTTAAGTGCCATGTCAAGTGGAGTTCATTTACTTGACCAAACACTGATCAAACACCTTCTGGCTTTTTACTAAAACCTCCAACTCGATCACTTTCACTCTTCTCCATGGCCTGTACTTTTTACCACATGATCATTGTGTTACTAGCTACCTCCAGTAACTTCCCCAGCACCCCAGCTCCACGATTGAGGGGTGAAAGCCCTGTTTTACCTTGCTGGACAGCAAGTTTTCACCAATTCACCAGCACCCTCCCTCTCTCTCAGCATCTCCAGGGCATCCAAGGCCTCAGGCCAATTCTTTACTCTCCCCCTGACCTTCTAGACGCTCCTGGACACGCTGGTTTTGACCAGGACGGCGAGAGCGCGGCGATGCCAGCCAAACGCGCGCTCTGGAGCACGCAACAGTGCAGACAAGCACTGTGGCTTCGGCCAATCGCTGACCCCAACAGCCTCGGGCCTCCCCCTTCGCACCAGTCGAGGCCTCTCGACGTCCGCAACCTCCCCGGCGTGCCGCACCACCACCCCTGCATCCGCAACACGACACTGAGTCCATCCCTGCCCTCCGTTGCCGTCGTCGTGGCCGGAAAACTCGCCGGTGAGCTCGCCGTCGCCGTGGCCGCAAGGTTGGAGATGACAGGCGGGCCCCGCCTGTCATCCCCACACCTCTTCCCCCCTCCTCTCTGCCACTGACCCACGGGCCCCGCCCGTCAGCTTTAAAAACCTGACGTGCGCGCGCAGGCTCCCGTGCGGTTGGGCTGGACCGCCTGGGCCGTGCACTGTGGCCTCCTCTGGCCCAGTGCACAGGACACTTTTTCTTTTTCTTTTTCTGTAAATGTTTTAAACATTTCTACAGAAAAGAATAATGGTCCAAATAAAATAATTCCAACTCCTAAAATCTTGTAATATTCCAACCTATTTAATGGTACCACTTTCACTCAAATCCATGAAACTTTGTTGTACTGTTCAAATTTAAATTCAAATTTGGGCAGTAATACTCCTGTTCAAAAATCAATAGATTCTATTCTGTAACTCCAAAACTCCAACTAAGATTTTTCCCCACCTTAGAAATTCCTCTAGTATTTTACAAAAATGAGTTGACATTTTTCTCAGCACTTTGATTTTTCTGTATTGTTTGTATTCTTATTTTCCCGAGGTTATTATGCGACGTATAGATCCCGTATTTGACGAAGTTGCTGTGGAAGAAGAAGGAGAAGGATTTGAAGACTTTGAAGACCAAGCCAATCCAGGCAAGCAGCCCTTTGACCATGATACACTTGTTCTTCGGAACCCGTTTGTTTCCGATGCATGATGTTAGGGTTACGATAGTGACCTAGCTGATTCCACCATATGATGCATGCCATGATCTTGATCTTGCTATGTGCTAGATGACTTGCATATGGTTAGTGGTTAAGATTAGTGATGCATGTGTGACATGAACCTTCATGGTTGAAGTCTTTGCATAAAACCCTGTCGGGTGCCATTCATGCCCGAGGGAGATGATGATGAGTTGGGTGACCACTTGATGACGAAGTGGTGTACCAAGGCAAGTGTGTGTGTTTTTCAAACGGATTGGTTTAAGTTGCGACCGTTATTCCAACCTTACATGCGCAACCACTCTACCCTTATATGGGAAAGGGCATTATTGATTACCTAGTTCGATACTAGCATGGTGCCCGCATTACTAGTGACGGGGGTGACATGAGGTCACTCTCGGGACGGGGTCGTGCTTGGATAGGCGGCCATGACTGTTTTCACAGGGCACCGGACACACCGTTGGTACCCCGTGCTTGTGGTATGTGATGAATACGGAGCGAGTCTCCACAAACCTTGAGATGTGAAATGTTTGGCACGGGGCTGTTACCAATCGAGTGGACTCCATATTAGTGTCGCCTAGGGAAAGATAGTGATCGGGTGCTTACCCCAGGTACTTGAGGTACCGCGGGTCGTGGATGACACGGAAGTTCCCCGGATCTAGTGGGTAAAGTGTGCAACCTCTGCAGAGTGTCAAACTATTCGAATAGCCGTGTCCACGGTCATGGACAGTTGGGTAACCGTTCTGGGGCTACGTCCAATGTTTGTGAAACCATGCGTGTGTATGTGAGTCAAGGTGGTGACTTGACTCGATGAGTTGAATCATATTCATGTTGATATCGGTAACCTGTCTTCGAGGTTACGCAAGTTTATTGATGCATTAACTTGATGGTAGAATATTTGTTCTAGCCTTGCTAGATTGATCATTATTATTCAATTGCATTGTTACTTTGGACCACATCATGGGTTGCTTGCGAGTACATTCAAAGTACTCATTGGCTTGCCACTGGTTATTTAATTGGCCAGGCATGGAAGAACAGGAATATGAGGAAGAGTTCTTTGGAGACGAACATGCGAACTAGGACGCTATCCCAGTCAGAATGCCTGTAGGGTTAAGGTAGATGGCATGGGTTCTACCCGTTTATCGAAGACTTCCGCTATTTGAATTATTTGCTATTCAGCCCGTGAGGCTCTATCTATGTAAGACTTGGCCATAATGGCCTTAATTCGTGTAAGACTATTTGTATGGATGTAAGACTCTTGTTATTCAGCTTCTGTGTGTTCAGTGAGCATTGATCTCTGGGATCATTGTACACGTGCATTCGGTGATCTTGACTTCTAAGTCGGGGTCCCCATAGAGCTGGTATCAGAGCCATCCTGACTGTAGGAAGCCTTAGTTAGCATGGGCATTAGTTAGTTGAGACCCCCTTTTCAAAAACCTTCTGAACCTCTCTTCTTTTCTAAACCTGAGATTTCATCAGCTTATTAACCCCTCCCATTCCACCTTTGTAGATGGCCACTGTACCCGAAGAGCACCTGACCACTGGGTTTCCCTTACTTCTCGAGGATAGCCTCCAGGAGTGTCAGTTCCACCGAGCACCCATCCTCACCTACCATGAGCATTGGGTGAGCGATACTGAGGTGGAGTACCATGTGGAAGTGATCATGAAGGCAAACGATCCTCCCACAAGTTGGTTCTTCGAGGGACCCCAGATGGCAACACCACCACTCGCTGTCGAGGCTGCTGCACTCAAGGCGTTAACCCATCTCCGCGAGCTTCTTCCGGAGATGGCAGCCAAGATGACAACTCGCTTCTTACCTTACCGGAAGGAAGGTGACGAAGAAAGCAGCGCACTAGCCCCTCCACTGAAGGAAGGACTCTCGCTTCGGTTCCAGACCTATTTCAGTCTATGTGCCGACAGCCAGGCACAAGACTTGGCCTCGGAATCAATGAAGCTTCGAGAAGAACTTCACAAGACCAAGGCACTTCTTCGCCAAGCTCAAGAGAAGGCAAATAGGATCAAGAAGGAAGGAGCACCATCTGGACAATCCGCTATCGCATATCGAGGCGGAAGGCCCTCCGAAGATGTGTCTTGCAAGGGTGAAGAACCACCTCGGCGACGCCGGATGACGGCAAGGGAATATCGCAAGCTTTTCCCTGCACCACCGACGAAGCACCGTCGTATCCAACTCCTCCACTCCCCCACTGCCTCAAGCGACAAGGGAGCCCAGACAGATGAAGACAAGGAGGAAGACCCAGAAGAGCCGGAATACGCGACCGAGCATTCCGCCGCTTAGGCATTATTCGCTACTCGGATATGCCAGTTGTAACCCCTATGGTAGGATAGGTCGTGTAACCCCTATGCGCAGTCGAGTCCTTGTATGGTTCACATGAAACCATCTAGTGTTTGCTTTTGTTGTGTCTGGATGTATGTCGTATTCTTCCTTCAGGAATGTGTAAACGACTACATCACCCATTTGGATTTTAATGAATGTGTTTTGGCCTTACCGCCCTTGCATGATTTGATTTAGTGTCACACCCACCCCCTTACTAGGCACCTGCCTATCCTGCTTCCCTCATCCAAGTCATGAGACCTTTTACCGCTCCAACAGGATGCCTGTTGTAACTCGTACTGGTACCTCTACCCAGCAGCCCGAAGCCGGAGCATCCTCTCAGCCAGAGGCAAGCCACTACCAAACCAACGAGCAAGCTCCACCACCACCTCCTCCAAGCATGGACATGGCTCATCTTCTCCAAGCTTTCTGAGAGGAACGCCAACCCAACACTGCAGCTCTCCAGCTGATTGCTCAAGCTGTCACCAACAACCGCCAGCCGGCGGGGAATGGCAACGGACGTTCCACGTTGGCGGAGTTCAAGAAGCATGCACCGCCAACCTTCATCGAGACTGCTGAACCCCTGGATGTAGACGACTGGGTCCGTTCCATTGAGGAGATCCTGGAACTAGTCGGATGCACCGAAGATCGCGAGAAGGTGGCTTATGCAGCCCACTGCCTCGGGGGGACTGCTAGAGCTTGCTGGGATGGATTCAAGGTCATGCATGCTGAACAAGACATCACTTGGGTTAACTTCAAGGCAGAATTCCGCAGGGCCCACATTCCTTCCGGAATCATGGCTATCAAAAAGCGTGAGTTCCGAGCCCTGAAGCAAGGAAGTGGCACTGTCAAGGAGTACATGCAGAAGTTCAGTGTTCTGTCAAGGTATGCCCCTGAAGATGTCAGCACTGATGCTGCCAAAAGGGAGCGCTTCATGGAAGGCCTCAATCAGACTCTGCAATACTCGCTTGTTGTGTGCGACTGCCCGTCTTTCCCTGACCTGGTGAACAAGGCACTTATGCTTGAAGACAAGCGGCGTGCTTTGGAAGACACTCGCAAGCGCAAGTTGGTCAGTAAGGAAAGTTCCAGCAACCAGAAGCCTCGTCCGTGGCAGTCAGCCCCGGCCAAGCCAACCTATCAGCAGCCAAGAGCTCCTGCACCTCGTGCCAATCCTCAGCCCCAGCAGTATGCCAACCCCAGGCCAGCTTTCAACCCCAATACCAGTGGTGGCAACAAGATCAATCCAAACCAAGTCACTTGCTTTGGATGTGGTCAGTCCGGACACATCTCAAGGGTGTGCCCCAACAAGAAGCCTGATGCCCCGCGCCCCAATGCGCAGAACCAGGGGCAAGGCCCTGGAATGCCACCAAGGAACCCAGCTCCTCGCAATCCACCGAACTATGGGAAGGGTCGTGTGAATCACGTCACTGCTGAAGAAGCCCAGGAAGACCCGGACGTCGTGCTGGGTACGTTCCTTGTCAACTCAGCACCTGCAACTGTCTTGTTTGATTCTGGAGCAACGCATTCTTTTGTCACTCAAAGATTTGCATTAAAAAGTGGCATGACCCCTACACCCCTGAATAAACCTATGGTGGTACAAACCCCCAGAGCCGAGATGAGAGCCAAGATAGGATGTAAAGGAGTCGGTATTACCATTAACGGCGTAGACTTCCTAGCAGACCTTATCATCCTGAGATCGCAAGGCTTGGATGTGATCTTAGGGATGGATTGGCTCACTAAGCACCAAGGCTTGTTAGAATGTGCCAATCGGACAGTCACTGTGACCAATGACCAAGGAGTTGAAGTCAAGTTTGCTTCCAACTCCTCTTCCGCTCAAGTCGCTAAAGTCAACTGTCTGTCTGAAGTTGGGCTAGATCAAGTACCAGTGGTATGTGAGTATCCTGATGTCTTTCCGGATGAACTACCAGGAATGCCCCCTGACCGTGACATTGAGTTCATCATCGAGCTCGTGCCCGGAGCAGGACCCATCTATAAGAAGCCTTATAGAATGGGGACGGAAGAATTAGCCGAGTTGAAGAAGCAGCAGGAAGAGCAGCTAAGGAAGGGATTTATCCGCCCAAGTGCCTCCCCTTGGGGATCTCCTGTTCTGTTTGTGGCAAAGAGGGACGGTACCATCCGCTTATGCATTGACTTTCGTTCCCTCAATGAAGTTACAATCAAGAACAAGTATCCACTTCCCAAGATCGAAGATCTGTTTGATCAGCTCAGCGGAGCCAAGGTATTCTCCAAGATCGACCTCAGATCTGGGTACTACCAGCTGAAGATCAGACCCCAAGATATTCCGAAGACGGCATTCGTAACCAGATATGGCATGTACGAGTGCACGGTCATGTCTTTTGGGTTAACCAATGCCCCAGCTTACTTCATGTATCTCATGAATAAAGTCTTCATGGAATATCTGGACAAGTTTGTTGCCGTCTTCATTGATGACATTCTTGTGTTCTCGAAGTCGGAGGAAGAGCACGAACAGCATCTGAGGATGGTCCTAGACAAGCTTCGTGAGCACCAACTGTATGCCAAATTCAGCAAGTGTGAGTTCTGGCTGCATAAAGTTGGATTCTTAGGTCATGTCTTGACCGAGGAAGGGTTATCTGTTGATCCTGCAAAAATCGAAGCTGTGACCCAATGGCAATCTCCAACGACCGTCAAGGAAGTTAGAAGCTTCCTCGGACTAGCGGGCTATTACCGCAAGTTCGTGGAAGGATTCTCTAGCATTGCACGACCAATGACTCAGCTCCTCAAGAAGGACAAGAAGTTCGAGTGGACGCCAAAATGCGAAGAAAGCTTCCAAGAGCTCAAGAAGAGATTGACCACCGCCCCAGTTCTGGCAACACCTGATATTCACAAGGAGTTCGTGATATATTGTGATGCCTCTCGAACCGGATTGGGAAGCGTTCTGATGCAAGAAGGCCGCGTCATAGCATACCTCTCCAGGCAGCTACGACCCCATGAGGAGAACTACGCTACTCACGATCTTGAGCTAGCGGCAGTAGTTCATGCCTTGAAGACATGGCGGCATTACCTCCTAGGGAAACGGTGTGAGATTTACACAGACCACAAAACTCTGAAGTACATTTTCACCCAAAAGGAATTGAACATGAGGCAGCCGAGATGGTTGGAACTCATCAAAGACTATGACCTCAGTGTTCAGTATCACCCTGGGAAGGCTAACATGGTGGCCGATGCCTTAAGCAGGAAGGCTTGCTCTTTGAATGTCGTTATTCAAGAAAGGCAGCCAGCCTTGTTTAAGGAGATCAAACAATTCAGTTTGGAATTGGACACCCCTGGAATTATGGATCATTTAGAAGTCAGACCAACCCTGATGGACGATGTCAAGAAGGCACAAGATGGACATGCAAGCATCGAAGGCATCAAGAAGAAGATGAAGCTGGGCAAGGCCCCAGGATTTTCCGAAGACGAGCACGGGACTGTTTGGTACAAAGGTCGCCTCTGCGTACCAAACAACACAGAGCTGAAGACGCTGATTCTGCAAGAAGCCCACGACAGTCCGTATTCCATCCACCCCGGAGGAACCAAGATGTACCAAGACTTGAAGGCACGATTCTGGTGGCACGGTATGAAGAGAGAGATTGCAACCTATGTTGCAAGGTGTGATGTGTGCCAAAGGGTCAAGGCTGAATATCAGCGACCTGCTGGATTGCTTCAACCACTCAAGGTTCCTGAGTGGAAGTGGGATAAAGTCGGAATGGACTTCATCACTGGATTACCAAGGTCGAATAGAGGACATGACTCTATCTGGGTCATAGTCGATCATTTGACCAAGGTGGCCCATTTCATTCCTGTCAAAACTACCTACTCAGGCAACCAGCTGGCAACTCTCTATATCAACCGAATCATAAGTCTTCACGGTGTTCCCAAGGAGATTGTGTCAGATCGAGGAACCCAGTTCACTTCAAGGTTCTGGGGAAGATTCCAAGAAGCCTTGGGAACCAAGTTGTCTTTCAGCACAGCTTTCCACCCACAGACCGAAGGTCAAACTGAGCGAGTCAATCAGATTCTCGAAGACATGCTCAGAGCCTGTGTCCTGGCATATGGAGCCAAGTGGGAAGACTGTCTCCCTTTTGCCGAGTTCTCCTATAACAATAGTTACCAGTCAAGCCTTCAGATGGCACCATTTGAGGTGTTGTACGGACGCAGATGCCGCACACCCCTCAATTGGTCGGAGACTGGAGAAGGACTAGTCTTTGGACCGGATATTCTCCGCGCAGCAGAAGAGCAAGTCCAACTAGTCAGAGAGCGATTAAAGGCAGCCAAGTCAAGGCAGAAGAGTTATGCTGACACTCGACGCCGAGACATGAGTTTCTGTGTCGGAGATCATGTGTACCTGCGGGTAACTCCTCTGAAGGGAACCAAGCGTTTCCACGTCAAAGGGAAGCTCGCGCCAAGGTTCATTGGCCCTTTCAAGATCACCGACCGATGAGGAGAAGTGGCTTACCAGTTGGAACTACCACCTGAGCTATCCGATGTGCACAATGTATTCCATGTGTCACAACTCCGGAAATGTCTCCAAGTTCCAGACAAGCCTAATCTCTACAAGGATGTGGATCACCAAGCCATTGATCTGCAGCCTGATTTGACCTACCGAGAGAAGCCCATTCTTATTCTAGATGAAGCAGAACGACGTACGCGGAGCCGTACCATCAAGTATTTCAAGGTCCAGTGGAGCAACCACACCGAAGCAGAAGCAACCTGGGAACGAGAAGACTATCTTAGATCCGAGTTTCCCGACCTCTTTTAAGCCCTAGTTTAGGAATCTCGGGGACGAGATTCTTGTAAGCGGGGTAGGTCTGTCACACCCTGCATTTTGTAACATGTTATTTGTACCTTTGAAGCATGAAAATTTGGACCAGCAAATTTTTTTAGCATCATTTGGCTTTTATTTGGAATTGAGTTTTCTTCTAGTGCTTTTTCTTGTGCTCATTAAAGTCAACTATGACCTCTTGTAGAATTCATCTACATACCCAAAACTTCTGCCCAATGATCATGCCAAGTGTTATATAACAGTATAGTATTTTCTTACAAAATTATTTTGGCCAAAAATTATTTTATAAATTTAGTTTTCCAAAAACCCCTGAATTGAGATTTGCACTGCAAGTACTTGATTTATGGTGAGAAAATTATTTCAAAAGGTTTATTTGAGACCTAGTAGTCATAGGACTCCCAGAAACCATAAGGGTATAATTTTAAAAGTTATTTTACTATTTTGTTTAAAAGCTTTTTCTTAAGGCCACAAATGGTCTTTAATAGGGGAAAATTATTTAACTATTTCAAAAATATTTGCCAAAATTCAGAGAGACTCAAAGGACATATATTGTCGATATATAAGAGTTTCAACACTTGGTCATGTTCATAATAATAGGCTAAACCCTCTAAAACCCTTTCTGGATATTTCAAGCTTTTGAAATATTTACAAAGGAAATATTCTCCAAAAATTCCAGGGAAATTCTATCATGTCATATATGACATATTTGATGATCTTGCCAAGTCCCATGCCTTGGGAAGCAAGAAAACATCCTCAAACCCCTTCATAACCATTCTGTCCATATTTGAAGTTTGAGCAACTTTACATTGCCAAACTTGTCCAAATGCTCTCAAACTTGGTGCACATGCTAGAATGGCCTAATAAGGCATCTAGACCAAATGGCACAAGAATTTGAATAGAGCAACTTGATCAGATCACCTCAAAACCATTTCTGTTCAAATGCAAATTTGAACAACTTTACATTACCAACTTTTTATCTGGAGCTTCAAACTTTGTGGGCATGATCAATACCCCAAATAATGATGATACACCAAGTGGTGCATCAAGGGGAGATGATTAGCTTGACTCAATCAAGATGAAACTGTTTCTGTTGATTTCTAGTGTTCACCAAAGTTACATTGGCTAGTTTCTTCAAATGAGCCCAAATTTGGTGAAGCACCCTATTTTCTCATGTCTTTCAACCCTGTTAAGTGCCATGTCAAGTGGAGTTCATTTACTTGACCAAACACTGATCAAACACCTTCTGGCTTTTTACTAAAACCTCCAACTTGATCACTTTCACTCTTCTCCATGGCCTGTACTTTTTAACACATGATCATTGAGTTACTAGCTACCTCCAGTAACTTCCCCAGCACCCCAGCTCCATGATTGAGGGGTGAAAGCACTGTTTTACCTTGCTGGACAGCAAGTTTTCACCAATTCACCAGCACCTTCCCTCTCTCTCAGCATCTCCAGGGCATCCAAGGCCTCATGCCAATTCTTTACTCTCCCCCTGACCTTCTAGACGCTCCTGGACACGCTGGTTTTGACCAGGACGGTGAGAGCGCGGCGATGCCAGCCAAACGCGCGCTCTGGAGCACGCAACAGTGCAGACAAGCACTGTGGATTCGGCCAATCGCTGACCCCGACAGCCTCGGGCCTCCCCCTTCGCGCCAGTCGAGGCCTCTCGACGTACGCAACCTCCCCGGTGTGCCGCACCACCACCCCTGCATCCGCAACACGACACTGAGTCCATCCCTGCCCTCCATTGCCGTCGCCGTGGCCGGAAAACTCGCCGGTGAGCTCGCCGTCACCGTGGCCGCAAGGTTGGAGATGACAGGCGGGCCCCGCCTGTCATCCCCACACCTCTTCCCCCCTCCTCTCTGCCACTGACCCACGGGCCCCGCCCGTCAGGTTTAAAAACCTGACGTGCGCGCGCAGGCTCCCGTGCGGTTGGGCTGGACCGCCTGGGCCGTGCACTGTGGCCTCCTCTGGCCCAGTGCACAGGACACTTTTTCTTTTTCTTTTTCTGTAAATGTTTTAAACATTTCTACAGAAAAGAATAATGGTCCAAATAAAATAATTTCAACTACTAAAATCTTGTAATATTCCAACCTATTTAATGGTACCACTTTCACTCAAATACATGAAACTTTGTTGTACTGTTCAAATTTAAATTCAAATTTGGGCAGTAATACTCCTGTTCAAAAATCAATAGATTCTATTCTGTAACTCCAAAACTCCAACTAAGATTTTTCCCCACCTTAGAAATTCCTCTAGTATTTTACAAAAATGAGTTGACATTTTTCTAAGCACTTTGATTTTTCTGTATTGTTTGTATTCTTATTTTCCCGTGGTTATTATGCGACGTATAGATCCCGTATTTGACGAAGTTGTTGTGGAAGAAGAAGGAGAAGGATTTGAAGACTTTGAAGACCAAGCCAATCCAGGCAAGCATCCCTTTGACCATGATACACTTGTTCTTCGGAACCCGTTTGTTTCCGATGCATGATGTTAGGGTTACGATAGTGACCTAGCTGATTCCACCATATGATGCATGCCATGATCTTGATCTTGCTATGTGCTAGATGACTTGCATATGGTTAGTGGTTAATATTAGTGATGCATGTGTGACATGAACCTTCATGGTTGAAGTCTTTGCATAAAACCCCGTCGGGTGCCATTCATGCCCGAGGGAGATGATGATGAGTTGGGTGACCACTTGATGACGAAGTGGTGTACCAAGGCAAGTGTGTGTGTTTTTCAAACGGATTGGTTTAAGTTGCGACCGTTATTCCAACCTTACATGCGCAACCACTCTACCCTTATATGGGAAAGGGCATTATTGATTACCTAGGTCGATACTAGCATGGTGCCCGCATTACTAGTGACGGGGGTGACATGAGGTCACTCTCGGGATGGGGTCGTGCTTGGATAGGCGGCCATGACTGTTTTCACAGGGCACCGGACACACCGTTGGTACCCCGTGCTGTGGTATGTGATGAATACGGAGCGAGTCTCCACAAACCTTGAGATGTGAAATGTTTGGCACGGGGCTGTTACCAATCGAGTGGACTCCATATTAGTGTCGCCTAGGGAAAGATAGTGATCGGGTGCTTACCCCGGGTACTTGAGGTACCGCGGGTCGTGGATGACACGGAAGTTCCCCGGATCTAGTGGGTAAAGTGTGCAACCTCTGCAGAGTGTCAAACTATTCGAATAGCCGTGTCCACGGTCATGGACAGTTGGGTAACCGCTCTTGGGCTACGTCCAATGTTTGTGAAACCATGCGTGTGTATGTGAGTCAAGGTGGTGACTTGACTCGATGA
Organism: Secale cereale; assembly: GCA_902687465.1. Lineage (NCBI taxonomy): Eukaryota > Viridiplantae > Streptophyta > Magnoliopsida > Poales > Poaceae > Secale > Secale cereale. Next base: position 345,398,318 of record LR738711.1, read on the forward strand.
GTTGAATCATATTTATGTTGATATCGGTAACCTGTCTTCGAGGTTACGCAAGTTTATTGATGCATTAACTTGATGGTAGAATATTTGTTCTAGCCTTGCTAGATTGATCATTATTATTCAATTGCATTGTTACTTTGGACCACATCATGGGTTGCTTGCGAGTACATTCAAAGTACTCATTGGCTTGCCACTGGTTATTTAATTGGCCAGGCATGGAAGAACAGGAATATGAGGAAGAGTTCTTTGGAGACGAACATGCGAACTAGGACGCTATCCCAGTCAGAATGACTGTAGGGTTAAGGCAGATGGCATGGGTTCTACCCGTTTATCGAAGACTTCCGCTATTTGAGTTATTTGCTATTCAGCCCGTGAGGCTCTATCTATGTAAGACTTGGCCATAATGGCCTTAATTCGTCTAAGACTATTTGTATGGATGTAAGACTCTTGTTATTCAGCTTCTGTGTGTTCAGTGAGCATTGATCTCTCGGATCACTGTACACGTGCATTCGGTGATCTCGACTTCTAAGTCGGGGTCCCCACATTGGTGCGCACACTTTTTCATTGTATCATCCATGCTTAGATTTATTTTCTTGCTTTCTTCTTGTGTGTTTGAAAAACTTTAGAAAAACAAAAAAATTAGTTGTAGTAATTTACTTTCTATGCATGCTTAGTAGTAGAACTAAAAACAAAATCCGAAAAGATTTCCTTGATCTTCTTTTGCTTGTTGGGAGCTTTCCTATGTAAATAGTTTTACCAGTTTTTGCTTTTTCCTTATATTTGCGTGTTCAAGAAAACCAAAAACTCCAAAAGTATTTCAGTGTGTTTTTTAAACTTCTTTTATTTTTATTAGAGTTGCACCAAGGAGAAGACCATGATGAAAATGTTGAGTGGCTCTCATATGAATAATTTTGAACTAATAAAGAGCACATTTTACCTTGTCTTCTCATGTTGAATAAAATGTTTTGTAGATTCCAGCTTAGTCCATGGCACTCTTGCACTATTATTATTTTCAGATCATCCGACCATACAAGCGAAAGACAGTAATGATGATATTTGATGAACTGGTCGTGGGAAGGAGAAACTGATATGAACTCGACTTGTTCTGGTTGGGCAAATATATTTAACCTAGTACCCATGATTCCGCCCATTATGATTAAACATGTTTGCCATGACAATTAGAGATTATAGTTTCGCATGCCATGCATAAGTAGCTAGAAGTTAATAATGATTTATCTTCGATATCAACATAGCGTTAAAATGATTGTGATGTACTATGATGATATGGTATCCTCCGTTGACTGTTCAAGTGGCCTGACTTGGCACATGTTTATGCATGTAGTTAAATCAAAACCAACACAGTTTCTATGATATTTATGGTCATGGTGTCCATATCCTACTCATGCGGGTTTCCTATGTTTTTTATGCATGATGCATGTTCATAACCATTATTGCTCTCTAGCTGGCCACTTCCCAACCTATTTGCTAGCCTTCACTTGTACTAAGCGGGAATACTTCTTGTGCATAAAATTCTAAAACTCAAAGTTATTCCAGATGAGTCCACCATAGCTACCTATTTGCGTGTTTCTGGATCATTCATGGAATGACAGGAGGTTGTTGGTATTTTGCATGCTAAGCGGGTTATTGTCAGGTTGAGTCTTTTCACTTTCCACTTCACGAGAAAAGGGCGGTAATAGGGATTCCCACTACCAAATTGGAAAAAGAAAAAGCTTACAAATAAACTAACAAAAGCTCTCAATGGAGTTCAAAAATTTAGTTTTTTGCTTGGGAACCGCCACTAGTTCATTTAGCATGGGATATATCGATTGGTGATAGTCGTGAAGTGAATAAGAAGGGTGCACCTCTCAAAATTTAATTTACCTCTATTTGAAAAACTTGAGCTCCGACACCTCTGCAAATCACTGCTTCCCTCTACGAAGGGACTATCTATTTACTTTTATGTTGTGTCATCACCTTCTCTAATAAGCGCCAGATCTAAGGGACCTATTGTCATGCTTATGCATTGTATGTAGTGAATGTTGGGTGTTAGCATGATTGGATCTTTTCTACCATGAATTACAATGTTTAGTCATTGCTTGAACTTTGGTGGTGATCTGCATTTATGTTTTGCGGTCTCAGAAAGGGCAAGCGAGATACCACTATGGTCATATTGTATCATGGTTGTTTTCACAACATGTTGTTGTTTGAGATGTCTTATTTTTGCTCACTAGCTGATTATGCCATTGATATGAGTTAATATACTCTTTAAGTTTTATTGTCGACATGGTTAGTCATAATGCTGGCTGAAAACCTGGGTGCTCTTTATGCTTATTTTCGCAAACAAGAGCAAAAGAGTTCGTAAAAGTTTTTCTTTCTCACTTTCAGTTTATCAACTGAATTGCTTGAGGACAAGCAATGGTTTCAGCTTGGGGGAGTTGATACGTCTCGAAAGTATCTACTTTTTCTCACGCTTTTCCTCTTGTTTTGGACTCTGATTTGCATGATTTGAATGAAACTAACCCCGCCATGGAGCAAAACTAAGAACATGGAATCAGAGAAAAAGGTGGTACATATATAGAACAGTCGTAGCCAAATTATGCATATAGTACGATTATAAAAAGCTAGTACGTGCTTAGATGGGGTGCTAAAGTCTATTGAAAAATAGCATACCTATTTAATTCTTTTACAACTAAACTCCTTCATGCTTTAGGTAAACTTCTCCCATTTAAGTAGTTTTTAGAATTACTTCTCCAATTTAAGTGTTTTGCATATGCGGCATGCTTAGAACATGGGTAATAGTACGCATAGCCAACTACTAGCTACATGATGTTGGCCATATCATATCGTCATCACTTGTAGTCACTCATGCATCATACATATATAACATGAAGAAATGAGTGGTTAGTACAGCATAGTTCTGCTAGGGGCTTAGGACAACACACTCATGAAATAAAACTAAGCACCGTGAAACTAACCTAAGCAGCTAATCCGATAGACACTGCATTAGAACCAGCATGAGGAACAACACTTACACCTTACTCAGAGTCCTCGTTCATGTCCTCAACTTCATCCCTGTACCACTCCTCTTAGTTTACACATCTTTGCTTGGACCACACCCCAAGCTCCACCTCTTCATCCAACCCTTGTAGATATTCAAACAAATGTAGGCATCCATTGTTGCATACTCAATGTGGTCTTTATCTATTTCATTCCACTCCCATGCACGATGAAACGTGAAGGGAGGTTTGTTTGTTTACCGTACGAAGGATCAACCATAGCTCCTGCCAGGGTCAGCATTCAAAGCTGATGAGAGGACACTAGCCTATTCTTCTGGAGGTCGAAGGTCTTGCCTACAACGAGGCCTATCCGACCCAGGACTTCTTTGTCGTTCCTACAATAATGAATTTGACTCTTTCTTCTGCGAGGAAATTCTTAAAATCCTCACACTCAACGTCGGCATGGCATATGTGGTAGACCAAGCACACATTATGCATGCAAACGTGCATCACTACGGGCTTCTGCTTATCTTCCTTCTTTAGATTCTTCTCTGGTGCCATGACTGTGGTGTACTAAACATCTAGCCTAGCGACCCATTCATCACCATTTCACTTTTCGAACATGTGTTTGAAGAGAGCAATGCATCCTTTCATCGTCGCAGAAGAAAGGATGTAGATGATGTCGAACTCATCGCAGGTGATGGTTTTTACCTTGTGCTCACCGTGCATTATGGTGATTTGGGAGGCCATGGATTTTGGAGGAGGGTTAGGAGAAGTGGAACTGATGTAATGTGAAGGGACGGGATGACTGGGAGCAAACTGTTGTAATGTTAATGGATGGGGACGAGTATGATCAAACTGCTAGCGGTTTTCTAATTGTAAAAATGTTGAGTGGACCGTGCAGACGACGGGGTAGTGGCTTGACCGATGGATAAACGGCTACATGCACGGTACTATGGGGGCCAATTAGATGTCATGTTTACTAGACCCATTTCGTAGGTATGACACTGTGACAGCTCGAGACCGACGCTCCATATGCCTTCCATGCATTCCGAATTTCACCGTGTGATTTATTTGTCTGTTGCATTCTTCATAGCATCATTTTCATAACCCAACTAAAACTCACTTAAATAAATGGCATAGATCTTCTGATCTATTTAAATCAAGGGAATTCACATTGTGATTTATCTCTATAACATATCCTCCCAATATTTTAGAGACCTACAATAAATATTCCATGCGTATGGATTCAATCCAAAACAAACTTGCATTTTAAATCCCCTCCATTCCCAAATACTGAAATTCGTGGTCTTTCTCCAAATACTTGCATTGGATTTGTGGCGCTTCGACATATGTCAATGTAGCTCCATGCTAGTTTTTCATATCAACTTGTATGTATTTGCCTTGCCAAATAAGTATATCTACTTCCCTTCCTTTTTCCGTAAAAATATAGAAATTTGTTGTTTTCTCTTTTCTTTTAAAGCTAACCAGGCCGGCCGTTCCCGCAACGATCCCAATTTGGCCGAAGGCCCAACCAGCCCTCCTGATCCTAAACCCTAGCCACAATCGAACCCAGTCCCCACTCATCTCTCCCTCTCATTCCAATGTGAACAAGGAGCACAGCGTCCCTGCATCCTCCTGCTACCCCACCTTCGTTCGGCTCCTTCGCCGGAGGCGGCCGCCGTGGCCCTGCTGGACGTCGGCGACCCCGAGCGCTGCCCTGCTCCCTTCCGCATCGTGCCTCTCCTCTAAGTCCCTACTACTCGGCAGTGAGCCATGCCCCGCTGTCTCCGGCTCTCTTCCACTCCTTCCTCCCTTTCTCATACATGTCCTCTTACCTCCCTCTCTTCTTCACATGAACGAGCAGAAGTGTCAGGGTTTTGGTGCGACATATGCCAAAGGATGGCTTATCATGCATGGGGACAATAGAACGTCGCCGGGCCCTGGAAGCGGGATAAGGCTATACTTAGGATGCCTACGAATCATACCCAGGTTTGGGGCTCTCCGTGGAGATAACACCCCTAGTCCTGCTCTGCGGGGACTCCGCGTCATGACTAATGTCAATAAGGTGGCTACAAGGTTGCTCCTTGAGCTGAGTTATCTAGACGAGGAAGAAGAGCAAGGCTAGCTCACTACCTTCGATCTAGGGAATCGAAATGGTGGTTAGGGTATCTCCCTATCCCTCCCTATGTCTCTCTTCTTCATAGAGTCCAACCCCCCCACGTGGAGGACCCTGGGGGGTTTATATAGGCCTACCCCCTTAGGGGTACAATAGTAATCCAGGCAGAATGGCCCCCAGCTGTCAGCATCTTTGGGTGCCTGCATTTCCGCCTGTCTACTGGGGCCCGCAGTATGTGGGCCCTCGCGATTGCCTTTCACTGTAGGCACTCTTATGTTGACGGCAGCATCGTCAGGAGGGAAATGGCTATAGTGCCGCCGCCTCTCGCCGTACACTGCCACCACGTCCTGTCTTGTCATCTTGATGAGGTTCAGACTCCTAGGGCACCGTGAGCCGCCTGCTACCAGGCGGACCATCCCCGAAGCCGCCTGCTAGGGGCTGCTTGCTTCTTGTTCACCCACTCACCGGAGGGGCTAGCGGACCAAGTTGGACTGGCACCCCTTGTCCGTCTTCTGGAAAGGTTCGGTTGCTGGCAGCCGGGCCTCTGTAAAAGGTGTCGGCTCCTAGAAGACGGACATCTGTCTTCAAGTCCTCGGGAGGAAGATAACGTTTGGATGGAGGGCTGCGGCGTGGGTCTGCCGACCGTTGGCGGCACTCCACGCGTCGTCGCCGTGTCGCGTCAGCCTGCCAGCCCACGCGCGCGACAGGACGTAGCAACGGGCTGGGGCCCGCCACTTAAGGGCTTTGGTCCACGTGCGGATCTATTGTGGCAGAGGCGATAGATTGCCCTCCCCACGCGCATCTAATGCGCACAGATTAGGCGCGAAAAAGGTGTGGATAATGCAGGGCGTGGAGCAGTTAATCCCACGCCCTCCCTCCTCGGCTTCGTCGCCCCGAGCCTATTAGTAGGATCGGGGAAGGGGGTTAGCGCCGCTCGAGCACACACCCCGTTCCATTCTCTTCTTGTTCCTTGCTCTCCCTCGCGTTCCTTGCCACCTCTGCTCGCAGCGCTCCGGCGGAAAGAATGCGTGCCCCGAGCCATGGCTATAGCGGCGCAGCGACCGGCCCGCCACACCGGCGAGTGGGACGGCAGCGAGGTTCTCGCGGAACACATCTTCTACCTCCGCCGCGCGCAGAAGTTGCCCTGCGAAGAAAAGGTCGCCGTGCGCCTGGCGTTGATAAGTAAGAGTTTCGAACCCAACGAGGACTAGAAGGAAATGATAGGCAATTTTCAATAAGGTATTTTCCGCAAGCACTGAAATTATAGCTAACAGATAGTTTTGTGATAAGGTAATTGGTAGCAAGTTACAAAAGGTAAAAGTAAATAAGGTGTAGCAAGGTGGCCCAATCCTTTTTGTAGCAAACGACAAGCCTGGACAAACTCTTATATAAAGGAAAACGCTCCCGAGGACACATGGGAATTATCGTCAAGCTAGTATTCATCACGATCATCTAATTCGCGTTCGGTACTTTGATAATTTGGTATGTGGGTGTACTGGTGCTTGGGTGTTGTCCTTACTTGGACAAGCCTCCCACTTATGATTAACCGCTAATGCAAGCATCCGCAACTACAAATGAAGTATTAAGGTAAACCTAACCATAGCCTGAAACATATGGATCCAAATCAGCCCCTTACGAAGTAACGCATAAACTAGGGTTTAAGCTTCTGTCACCCTAGCAACTCATCATCTACTTATTACTTCCCAATACCTTCCTCTAGGCCCAAATAATGGTGAAGTGTCATGTAGTCGACGTTCACATGACACCACTAGAGGATAGACAACATACATCTCATCAAAATATCGAACGAAGACCAAACTCACATGACTACTAATAGCAAGACTTCTCCCATGTCCTTAGGAACAAAAGTAACTGCTCACAAGACATAATATTGTTCATGATCAGAGGGGTATTAATATGCATAATGGATCTGAACATATGATCTTCCACCAAATAAACCCACTAGCATCAACTACACGGAGTAATCAACACTACTAGCAACCCACAGGTACCAATCTGAGGTTTGGGTACAAAGATTGGATACAAGAGATGAACTAGGGTTTTAGAGGAGATGGTGCTGGTGAAGATGTTGATGAAGATATCCCTCCCCAAGATGGTAGAATTGTTGGTGATGACGGCGGTGACGATTTCCCCCTCCCGGAGGGAAGTATCCCCGGCAGAACATCTCTGCCAGAGCCCTAGATTGGTTTCCGCCTCGGTTCCGCCTCGAGACGGTGGCGTCCTGTCCCGAAAGCCTCCTTATGATTTTTTCCAGGTCAAAACACCTCATATAGGATAAGATGGGCATCGGGGGCATTCCGGCTGGCCCACGAGGCAGGGGGCGCTCCCTGGGAAGGGGGGCTCGCCCCCCACCCTCGTGGGCAGCCGATGGCCCCCCTCATGGACTTCTTTCGCCAGATTTTTTTTACATTTTCTGAAACGACGTTCTGTTGAGTTTCAGGGCTTTTGGAGTTGTGCATAATTGGTTTCCAGAGTTTTCTCCTTTTCCAGCCCATAATTCCAACTACTGGCATTCTCGCTCTTCATGTAAACCTTGTAAAATAAGAGAGAAAAGGCATAAGTATTGTGACAAAACATGTAAGAACATCCCATAATGCAATAAATATCAACATATAAGCATCATGCCAAATGGACATATCAGCCCTTTATCATTTCATACCGTTTTCTCTCCTGTTGTTTTGGGTTTCGAGGCATAGCCTCCATTGGCACGTCTTGTCAAAACAGAGATTGTTCCCACCCATTACGGGATCTTCATCAATATAGTTTGGGTAATTCAACCGTACCTTACGCCCGATCTCTTTGCGAACATGCGAGTTTTATGGCTGGAGTGGGGGACGTTTGGTATTTTTATTGTCTACAAAAGGATAAAGACCCCTCTTTTTTCCTCATGCCTTCCTCTATCCTCTGCTTCCCAATCCTCTAGCTCAAGCACCCGCAACTCCAATCTCCTCCACCACCGCATCCTGCTCCTGCAATGGACAGATCTGGCTCCAATGGCAAGTGGGAGGCCTCCACCGTCACTGAAAAGGACGTGAAGGATTTCCGGAGCACGGGCTATGTGTCCGCGGATATAGCGCACCGGATCATTGACAAATATTAGGTGATTCCTACTCCAGGGCCCGATGAGAGGGCCATGTTCATCCCCCATTTCCTTTGGGGGATAGGATTTCCCCTCCACCCATTCGTCCGGGGCATTTTTTTATTCTACGGGCTAGATTTCCATGGTCTTGCCCCAAATTCCATCCTCCACATAGTCATGTGAGAGGCTTTCCTCCGTGTACCCCCACACATAGGCTTATGGCTCAAGGTCTTGAATCTGAAGCCGAAGCTGGTGGATGGACAACATGTAGACTACGGCGGTGTCATGGTAAGCAAGCTCCCGAACACCAGCTGGCCCAAAGGGGATTTTGTGGAAATAGTCAAGGTATGGCAGCAGGAGTGGTTCTACATCACCGAACTACGCAAAGCCACCTGGGCGGCCACGCCTGATTTCAGATCCAGGCCCCGAATGAGACTCACCTCATGGACCACCAAGGGCCTTGATTGGGGGTCCGAATCGGAGGTGAAGATGCTCCAAAATGGCATCTCCAATATGTGGGAGTTCAATCCAGAAGACCCACGGATGCTGAAGCTCTTCTTCGGCACCACGCATGAACACATATGGAAGCAGCTCTTCAAGGCCATGAAAAAGTGGCCCAAGAAGAATGAGGACATCAGAGTCGATAGTAAGACCCCGACCACAACGGTAAGCATAATTTTGCCGAAGGCCTATCCGATCAATATTTCAGGTATAAGAGAAATTATAGTGTTTGCGTTCCATACCGACCTGGGCTGCAAAGGCAGAGCGGATCAACGGTCCGGCTTCGCTGCCCGAGGGCCCGACCACACCCCAGCTGACGGAGATGCTGGTACCGGCGCCGGAGAAGAAGGCCAATAAGAAGAAGGGCAATGGGGCCATGGGCGGCCCCCATACCAATGGTCCTTCGGAAACTATGTCCAGAGAAACCAAAACCCTCTCCTCCCATGAGGTAGATGAGGAGGAAGAGGAGGAGGTGGTGGAAAGCCACTCCCGCTCAAGGGGAGAAAGAAGAAGAAGAAGAGGGCGACACCCGAAGACACGGAGGAGGGGCGTCCAGGAGGAGGAAGCTGAACCTCCCGAATAGTTCGGATTCAAGATCAGAAGTTTCCCCCCGAAGGCAACCCAAGGTGACACCCCCGGCTGAATTATAAGTATTCGAAAACTTAATGTCATATTTGATTTACTTGCTTTCATTGTGATAGTTGCCTTGTTTGTTGCTTTTCAGCCCTCCCCACATGCTCCCCGATGCTGCATCGTTGGAGGGGAACTCTCTGCCGACCGAAATGGCACAATGAGATGCGGCTGCGAGCCCCCTCATCTACCGTCATGGGGGACACCGAAGTGTCATCCCTGAGGACATCCCTTGCTCGAGTGGGGTGAGTGGGGCCAACAAGAGAGAGGCCGAGGTTAACACCTTGATCACCGGAACTCAAGGGGATGCGGTCCCCATGATGACCGACAGCGGGGAGTCCAAGCAATCCGGGGTCCCACCGAACACCATTCAGGCGGTCGGTGTGGCTTCGAAATCGGATAAGCAACCCCCTATGAAAGAGGGGGGAAGAGCACCAGCTCTGGCGGCAGCCTCCATTAATCCGGAGGTGCCCAACCCTCTGGAGGAAGCGTTGCAAAGAGCTTCCGTTGTGGCGGAACACCGCACCCTGATGGGTGCGCTTATGGAGAAGATTCAGTCTGCTAAGAGCGGACTGAATGTAGCCTTCAATAACCTACTGACGGGCTTTGAGGTATGCGACATAATTCTCTAAGAAGAACTTTATGTTTTATTTGTGTAGGATAATAAACCTGTGCACGGACAGTAGCCCGGGATTGTCTGTCCGGTTTTGAAGAAACCGGACAGAGGATCTTTATATTATTTGGGAGTGTAACATACTATGTCGTTATTGAAATAGGCTTCGATGTTGATGGTGACCACCCAGGCCGTAGAAGTTTTTGAGCTCAATCGGAAGCTTTAGGTGGCTGACGAGGAACTCGACCGCATCAATAAGCGGCTCAATGAATCGCAAGGTATGCGGATTGTGTTTACAAAATTTTATTTCATACCAGAGATGATATGTATATTGAGAGGTTAAATCATCGGATAAATGATTATGATCACAGCTGGCGCACCTGAGGTCAAGACCCTCAAGGGCACCCTTACCCAGCCCAAAAAGGAGGCGGATGTGAATAAGGTAGCCGATGACAAAGAGGTTGTTGAACTAGAGGCCGAACAAGCTGCCCGCTGCCAGCTCGAAGCTCGGGTGACCGAAGTCGAGCAGGAGCTGAGGGACGCCATCACCAAATGCGAGACTTTACAGCAGAAGAATTCGGACCAGTCATCCGAGCTTGCCAAGGCTGTCCATGGTGCCAAAGAGGCGTGGAGCGAGTCCTGGAGTGCTCGCGAAGAGATCCACTAGTCAAGGCAGATAGCAGCTGGTAAGGCCTTTCTTTTGCAGAGTATCTTTTGAGGTCACAGGTATTCTCTACTCACCGGAGTGTGGAATTCTCCAGGCGCGTTCGCGGATCTCTCGAAGAGTGCTGCCGATGCCGCACAGTTCTTCAGAGCCCAGGAGGGGAACTCACCAGAGAAGCTATTCTGGTCATAATTTCTTGCACAGGAACACCCAACGCCTCTAAATGACCAGCCGAAGCAGCTGGTGGAGCTGCATAGGGTGGCAGGGTTGGCAATGAAGGACTTAATAGTCCACATCTGGCCAACCTAGCCGATCCGTAACAGCTACTTCGATTTGGTGAAGAGCCTCGTCGATGTGCGGCCTGCATAGAGGGTGCCCGGATGACCTTTGCTCACGTCAAGATGCATTGGGCAAAGATGAAGGCCATTGAAGTGACGACCGTAGGCCCGCCCGAAGGCAAAGATCATCGGAAGCCGGAGAGGTACTTCTTTGACGTCCTAGAAGGAGCCCGCATGATAGAGGGCCAGTGTTCGAAGGACGTAATATTAAGCTAATAGTGTTCCGGCTATATAATGCTATCTTCGTCGTTATCGACCGCCTCTCCAAAGTAGCCCATTTCCTGCCAGTTCGAGAGAGTATAACCGCTAGCCAGCTAGCAGACTCGTATATCTCTCGGATAGTATCTCTTCATGGTGTGCCATTGGAGATTAACTCAGACCGTGGAAGTCTTTTCACCTCTCGATTTTGGGAAAGTTTCCATAATGCTATGGGGACTCATCTCTCTTTTACCACCGCCTTTCATCCCCAGTCAAGTGGTCAAGTAGAACGAGTCAATCAAATTCTGGAGGATATGCTTCGAGCCTCTGTCGTCTCTTTCGGTATGGATTAGGAGAAGTGTCTTCCATTCGCCGAATTTGCTTACAACAATAGTTATCAAGCCAGCTTGGGCAAGTCTCCCTTCGAAGTTCTATATGGACGAAGGTGTCGAACGCCTCTTAAATGGTCAGAAACCGGGGAAAGACAATTCTTTGGTCCGAATATGATCTAGGAAGCAGAATAGCAAGTTCGCATCGTTCGTAAGAAATTGAAAACTGCCCAGTCTCGCGAGAAGAGCCAATATGATAGTCATCATAAGGCTGTGACTTTTGAAGTTGGCGATAAGGCTTACCTTCGGGTTACTCCTCTTAAGGGAACCCATCGTTTCGGTATCAAAGGTAAATTGGCTCCTCGTTACATCGGTCCTTTTCGCATTCTTGCCAAACGAGGGGAAGTTGCCTACCAATTGGAACTACCTCCGCACCTTTCCAGAGTTCATGATGTCTTCCACGTTTCTCAACTCAGGCGTTGCTTCTCGGATCCTATCCGCGGAGTGGACCATGAAACACATGATCTCCAGGACAATCTCACATATTGAGAATACCCCTTGTATTCTTGATCATCGAGCGTACCACTCGACGTCATAATATCAAGTTTCTCAAGGTTCAATGGTCACATCATTCCTAGAGTGAAGCTATTTGGGAAAGGGAGGATCATCTTTGACTTGAGTACCCCACCCTTTTTCCGGAGGAACCCGAATCTCGGGACGAGATTGTTATGAGTGGGGGTGAGTTGTCACATCCCTAGTCAGTGCTTGCATTAGTACTAGCTAGAGTGTGCATCATGTTTACTTTCTACAGAAACTTGAAATGGGAATGACAGAAACCCCATCACCCTCTTCTAACAACTAGGGTTTAATAAAATCTTTTCCACCGTACCCAAAATGCCCTTAAAAAATGTTCATCATGTTTGCCTTGGTCTTAAACCTCTGACAAAAATGGTGCATAATTTTCTAGGACATCCAAAGGTCTCTGGCTTAATTCATATTGTATTTGCATCTAGGCATTTAAATGCTATAAAATATTTCAGGTGCCCAAATAATCATAAACTAAAATGTTCCATGTTGTTCATATTATATACAGTGGGCATGACTAGTTTTATGATATATAAAGATGCTCTATTATTTTTATTAATTCAACAAAGTTGAAAAAGAAACAAAACAGAAAGAAAATATAAAAAAGAGAGAAAGAGGGCACAGCCCACTTACCTGGACCAGCCGGCCCACCTGGCAGCCCAGCAATGTGCTGGCCCGAGCCAACCAGCTGCTTCGGCAGCCAGGCAGGCAGGTGACGTCGGCGCACGGCCGCGCGCCACCACGGAAGCTGCTTGCCGCCCTGGCCGCCACCTCGCCGCGGGAACGGCCTGGACATCCACCACGTTGCGCCTCGAAGCCGCCGGACGTCTCCACTTTCCCCCTGCCTCTCTTCCTCGCCCTCCCCGCGCCATGGCCGACGCAGCCACTGCCGTCTTGCCGCCAAAGCCGCAGCCACCGAGCTCCTCTGGCCTTGCCGACGTGTCCCCGAGCTCCGCCACCGTCTGCTACGCCTCCCCATCAAGCCGCGCCTTGCCGGAAGCTTCAACGCGTCGTCCCTGAGCACTTCTCCCCCGTTCGGCCGTTGAGATCATCGGCGACCTCACCGTCGCAGCAGCTCATCCCCGACCTCGCCGTCAACTCCAACGCAACAGTCGTGAGCTTGGCTACCACCCCATCCTCTTCGTTCCCCCTCTCGAGCCCTGTACCGACTGCACGAAGCTTGCCCGCACGCGCTACCGTGGAGCTCGTCGCCGACGAGGCTCCGGCCACCCAACGGTGGCGCCACCCTGTCCATCAGCTTCACCGCACCCCCAAGAGCCTAGAGCACCCCTCCACACGCCTCCTTGAGGACTGCACCGACGAGTTCGTCCTCGCCCGAACTCCGGCAGCCGCTGGACTCGTCGCCGGCGTTGTTTCGGGCGACCTCGAGGCCAACCACCGCCACCACTCGATGCGGCACTTCACCAGCAGCACGTAGACGTGCTCCGCCGTCGATTTGGTCGTCGGAGCACGAATCCCGCACCGCACCGCCGCGTTTGGCCTCGCTGGCGGCTAAATGCCAGCCTGGTTGACCTCGTTTGACCACGGGTGGGCCCAGGTTGACCCTCTGGAGTCAATGACAGTTGGGCCCAGGCGGCTAAGTTAATTAGGATTAGCAGTTTAATTTAATTAGTTAACCTAATGACACTGACACGCGGGACCCACCAGCCAGGTTTGACCTGGACCAGTTCTGTTGACCTGTTGACGTCAGCATGATGTCATGCTGACGCAGTAAATGCTTTTCTGGGATCATTTGATTTAAAACAATTCAGGAAATTCCAGAAAATGCTTTAAACTTCAAAAATCATATAAATTCAACAGTAGCTCAGATGGAAAAGATTTATATATGAAAATTGATCAGAAAAATCCAATCTTTCCAATGGCACTGGCTTCATGCATGTTTGAGCAAGTTAACCTTGCTGTTCACATTAAAACATGATAATGCACTTTAATAAATTTGAATCTTTGATTCAAATGAGCTCAAACCTTTCTTTTTATAGACACATTCATCTTGCCATGTCATGAGCATGCATCATATTGTTGCATTTGTTTGTATATTGATTGTATCGTCGGTGTTCTGCGTGGTAGGTCCTGCTCCCGAGGATACTTCTTTGTATCCAACTGAAGAGCAGTACCAGACAACCAATCTTTCAGGAAAGCAACCCATTGATCATTCCAATACAAACCCATCTTCTCGCTCCTGCCCTCTTTTACTGTATTAAGGCAATAGCGTGTGAACTGCTACTTGCTGCGGTAGTTGAACCCTATTCCTTTGCATGACCTGTCATTGCCACAGTAAATAGTTGAAACCCACTAGCATGTGTAGGAGTTGATTGAGCCATGTTATGTGTGTTCCACCATGCTATTTGTTTATGTTGCCTGCTATGCTTACAGTTGTGTCAGGTCTGGTTCATCTAGGTGATGGATCAGAGTAAAATGATCATACTCGATAAAGAGAGGGAAGTGTGGAACATGTTTGGTAAAGGTATCAATGAAAGGCCATGTAGGAGTACATGGTGGGTTGTTTCATTGGAACCGTCTATAGGACCTGAGATCTGTATGTGTGATTCAAGTTACAGCTACTACCACGCATTGGGCTCCGGGCGCTCCAAGCCATCTCGACTTATTAACTGCCCTTGTCCTCTGTCCAGGAGTTGCAACTAGTTTCTGGTGTTTGTAGTTTACTGGTGGTCGTGCACAGCGCTGACCCTCGGGGTGGGCTATGATACGGCAGGTACGTGGCACGGTGTACCGGTCGCCCGTTTGGTGACTCGGGAACCCTGTACACATCGTTTGGGGCCGTGAGTGACACCCCGGCCGGATCTCCCCACGGATGGAACCCAAATAGGCGCTAAACCTGGACTAGGGACTTGTGTAGTTAGTCAGGTCATGGCCGACACCCTCGCTGGGCTTCCGCTTGAAGGTTGTCGAGTACATGTCGAGTAAACGGCGATAAGTGGTGGAAGAGTGTGTGAAGAAGTACACCCCTGCAGGGTTACCAATCTATTCGAATAGCCGTTGTTCGCGGTACGGACCACTTGGTTGCTCTTACAGTTCATAGACAAGTTGATGAAAACTACTAAAAGCCTCAAGACAAGTGTGAGTGCCGTGGATGGCCCTTCCGTAGGATGACGGAAGAGGATCCACGGTGGTGTATTGTTGTGGTGAGTAGAGGACTCGTGTACGTAGTCTTATCTTGCAATATGCTTAGAGTAGTAGTATAGGTTAGCCAAGAGTCAAAGCTGGCTTGCTGCTATGAACTCCACTACCCTTGTTGATAATGATGCATGTATGATAGGTTCTGTTGTAAGACTTCCTGAGTACCTTTGTACTCATGTTTGCTTAATAACTGTTCCAGAGGAGAACCCTGCCCCTTCTGATGTGTTTTACATAGACGTTGACGTCGATGAGTAGCTTGCTATCCAGACGGGGATCCTGAGCTTGTGAAGGGCCTTGTAGATAGTCAGGCAACACCAAGCATGTTTTATTTCCAAGTTGTCTGGACTCAGACATGTTAGCTTCCGCTTGTGCTTGTATGTTTGTATGAATTGAGTGTTGTGTCATGTGACCCCTACCTGTATGGATATGTTATGTATGGCTCTTCGGAGCCTCTTAAATAAAGTACATTGAGTCATAGAGTTATGTTGTGATGCAATGTTGTATTTGCACATATTGAGCATATTGTGTGTATGATTGAAATGCTTGGTATGTGTGGGATCCGAACCTAGTTGTTTACCTTTGGTAGCCTATCTTACAAGGAAATGCCTCCTAGTGCTTCCACTGAGCCTTGGTAGCTTGCTACTGATCCTTTACACGTAGGCTGGCCGGCATGTGTCCTTCTTTGTTCCTATGTCTGTCCCTTAGGGGAAATGTCACGCGTTGTTCATTTAAGTCCATGTAGCTTGCTAGGACTTGGGCTCATATGTTGATGACCGACACGTTCATTGCTGGGTCATGGATGCCTGTCTCTTTAATTTAGTGCCACTTTTGGTTTATAACAAGACATGTCGGCCCGGGTTCTCTGTCATATGTATGCTAGCGACAATGTCATATACGTGTGCCAAAATGCGCAAACTGTCCCGGGCCAGGTAAGGTGGCACCCGTGGGGATAGCGTGCGTGAGGCCGCAAAGTGATATGACGTGTTACAAGCTATATCGGTGTGACTTAGGATCGGGGTCCTAAGAGTCGATGACACGATCGAGTACCAGGGCCACCGAACCCCCGTGACGGATACTGGTTGGGTGGTCCCTACGATCAAAGGTGACCAGGCAAGCAGACCATGGGTTGAATTTTGGGGTGACTGGCCCTACGGCGTAGACGTTCCATAGTGCATGTTTGCGCTCCCTCTTGGGGATGTGGGTAGCATAGATCATGTTCACCATTTTCACCTTGGGGGGAAATTGTTTCTGCCCCCCAGTACTCGATGGGCGAGGCTCGTCATCATCCTCGCTTTGAGGTCCTTTCCCCCTTGTGTTTGGTATTTATTTTACCGGCCTGTTTGAAAACCCAGCAATTTTTGTTGGTGTGGTTGGCAGGTTTGTTAGGGGTGCCATGAATCTGGCAGGGTCTCTCTACTATTTTGTCTAGGTTGAATGGACCATCGCGATTCCCCTTGAACGACTTTTTCCACTGGCTGGATTTGGATCCACTGAACCCAGCGTTTACTGTAGTATCCTCTGCTTCTCTGTTGTTGTTCCGATGCTTGTTTTTGTTGCGTTGTGGCCTGCCATTGCCATCCATGGCCTTAGAAGTGCCGGCGTCACTGGTACTATTGCTTTTACCAGCCAACCAGTTATCTTCGCCCGCGCAAAAGCAGGTCATTTGTGTAGTAAGAGATGCCATAGTCTTCGGCTTCTCCTGGCCGAGGTGTCGGGTGGGCCATTCATCACAGACACTGTGTTTGAAGGCGGCTAAGGCTTCGGCGTCTAGACAGTCGATGATTTGGTTCTTTTTCGTTAAGAACTGACTCCAAAGTTTGCGAGCTGACTCTCTGGGTTGTTGCACTATGTGGCTCAAGTCATCAGTATCTGGTGGCCGGACATAAGTGCCCTGAATGTTGGCCCAAAAATCATCCTCTAAGTCTTCCCAACTTCCAATGGAGTTCTCTGGGAGGTTGCTCAACCAGTATAGTGTTGGTTAGCTTTAGACGGAGATATTTAATGGCGTGGAGGTCATCTTTGCGAGCCATGTGAATGTGTAGAATAAAATCTTCAATACATACGACAGGATCCGTCGTTCCATAGTACTGCTCGATGTTCACAGGTTTAAACCCTTCTAGAAATTGGTACTGCATAACATCATCGGTAAAGCACATAGGGTGTGCGGCACCTCTATACCGGGCGACATCGCGATGGAGTTCGGATTACATCTGCGTTCGGTGCCTACTCTGAACTGGATTATGTTTGTTGTGCCAGGCTTGATGGTCGTCATCCCGTGTGGGAACACATCCTCTTGATCCATAGATTGATCTGGTCTAGCTGGCATTATTGCCCAGGTCCTGACGTAGGTCGTACTTGTGGCCCAGTGCTGCTAGCTCCTTGCCTTTATGATAGGAGGGTGCGGGCCGGTATTCGGCATTATTAGTTGTTTTGTCCCTTCCACGTGGTGGTCGATCTAGTTGATCATCCTGGTTGTATCTTGATGGTACTAGCGCAAAGGCCTTGTCATCGAATTGTGGTATTATCTTGCGTTTGGGATAGCTCTTTGTTTGGCACTCACGTCCATATTCTTCTCCGGCGTCTAGCACTTGATTCCATCTATCATTGAGCATATCCTGCTCCGCTTTAAGCCGCTAAGCCGCTGTTGCTGCTTTTTCAGGCTCCTCGCGGTGGCGATAAGCCGTTGCTTGTAGCGTATTGTTCGAGAGGTTCCTCTGGGATGATGAATTCTTTGTCACCAAGGCAAACCTCCTCTTCGGTGACAAGTAAGTACTAACTATCTTCCGAATCCTCGTGATCGGCGAGTTTGTCGGGGCTGAATTGACCATCTTCCCTTTCCTCCTGCTCTAGCGCTGGTTCCACAGGGTTTTCAGGGTCTTCCGCATTATCCAGAGTGTCATTGTCTCCGGTGCGGTGTTTCTTTCCCTACCTCGATGTGATCGTGAGCGGCGCCGCTGACACCGGCATTTTGGTGGTTCATCGACGGGCATATTCTCATCTGGATATTTTGTGCCATCGTCGTCCTTCTTTTCAGGTATGTCCACCATGTATACATCATAAGTAGAAGTGGTCGTCCAGCGCCCAGTGATGGGCCGGTTATGACTTGGTTTAGCTTCGACGTCGTCTTCCATGCGATCGATGTCTTCGGAAGCATAGTCTAGCATGTCGGTTACCAAGCGGGTGGTGGGTCAGACATGAAATTCCCTAGTCTCAGCCCCTAGTTCGAACTGGGCATAGTTCGGAGGTGACACCTCCGTGATGGCGAGAGATTGTAATAAGTCTCGCGCCTCATTCAAGAGTGAGAACTGGACAGGGGTCTGAGGATCTGCAGAGTTGGGCTTGGTGATGACCACTTGATCAAGCCCGGAGGGCACACATGCCAGGAGTTCGGAGCTCATGATCGGAGGTGAGTGCAGCTTCCCGACAACAGGAAGAGTCGCATTTAATTCTGGGTCCACAAACAGTGCGATCGCCTCCGATTCTTTGGCTAGAAGTTCCATGGAGGGAGAGAGTCCAGCGGGGTTTATCCTCCCGTCTTCGGATGAAGTGATCTTCTCTAGATCTGAGGCGAGAGCGGACATGAGCGTCGATCCCTGGATGGGATCTGATTGTGGGTCTGAAGGGTCTTCTTCGTGCAGGTGGGGAGCAGTATCCAAGGCCGTGAACCCCTCGAAGATCAGATCTCCTCGGATATCGGCGATGTAGTTTAAATTTCCGAACCTGATCTGGTGACCAGGGGTGTAGTTATCGACCTGCTCAAGGTGACCAGCCGAGTTAGCACGTAGCATGAAGCCGCAAAACACGAAAAGCTGACAAGGGAGGAAGGTCTCCCTGGAGACACTGCAATCATTGATGACAAAGCGAGCCATCGATCCTTCTGTCGACAACATAATGGAACTTTTAATGAAAGCACCAATGTCGGTGTCAAATCTGGCGAATCTCGGGTAGGGGTCCCAAGCCATGTATCTGAGGATCAATGGTAACAAGGGACAACAAGGACGCGATGTTTACCCTTGTTTAGGCCCTCTTAAAGGAGGTATAGCCTAGTGGTGGGAAGGAGCTGATGCCTTCCCACCCACCTAGGTTCAAGGCATGCATGGTACTTGCCATTTTGGTTTGTTGCACCAATTATACTCTACGGGGTTCCCTTACAGTCTTTCAGTAAAAAAAACCTACTTCCTGCTTGACTGAATTTCATGTATAATGGTTACAAGAGTGGTTACAAGAGTTGATCTACCTCGAGATCATATTGGCTAAATCCTAGCTGTCTAGCCTGAGATTATTCTGATAGTCCCTACGGACTAAACCCTCTGGTTTATATACACAACGGGGGGACCTATGGTTGTACAAAGTCATCTTGCAGAGGAAGGAAACATTACACCCGGACACAAAACTTTTCATTCTACGCACATAGGAGTCCTACCCGGACACAGAGGATAATCTTCTGCTTTATCTTCCACGCCCAATCAGCCCGGCCCATAGCGAGTAGTCCGGACACCCGAGGACCCCCTAATCTAGTACTCCCTCACAAGGAGCAGGAGTGCAGCTAGGCGGCCGTGAAACGCGAGCAGCTCGAGAAGGCGCAGGCTGACCAGGCGGCTGAGCACGCGGAGGAGGTCCGCCGGCTGAAAGGCGAGGAGGAGTTGCTCAGGGCCAAGTTCGAGACCCAACGCTTGAGTTGGTCCGACATGGAGCGGTCCCTGACGAAGGGCTATGGGGTAATCAAGGAGCTTCTCGAAGGTAAGATTTATTTTCTTGATTGGCGGGTTGCCGACTGCTTGGTGGAAGCCGGCTTCATGCTCTTTTGTCTTCCGATAGATTACTTCGCGGACCACACCGGCGCCATCTGCCAGGGGATCGAGGTACGGCGTGAGGAAAGGAGGGAGGATGGCGTGGACATTGCGCGAGGCCGGCCCCGGGGCTTGGATGAACAACTCCAGGCCATCCAGCTACGCCTCGTGCCCGTGTGCCGATTGCTCCGCCGGTTTCAACGCACCGACATTACGCATATGCTTACGCTAGACTGGTTTCACCGAGATGAGCACTCGTTGCTTAAAGGTGACCGGCGGGTGTGTGTCTCTATCACCTTAGTTGAATCGAGTGTGGCTATGACCGGTCCTTGGGAAGGTTAAAACAACATACTTGATGAAAAATCATTGTGGTTTTGTATACGTAGGTAAGAACGGATCTTGCTAAGCCCGTAGCAGCCACGTAAAACTTGCAACAACAAATTAGATGACGTCTAACTTGTTTTTGCAGGGTATGTTGTGATATGATATGGTCAAGACGTGATGAGTTATATGTTATTGTATGAGATGATCATGTTTGTAAATTATCGGCAACCAACAGGAGCCTTATGTTTGTCTCTTTATTGTACGAATTGCGAAGACCATGTAATTGTTTTAATTTATCACTATGAGTTAGTGATAGTAGTAGTATCAATAGTTGGCAAGACGACCACAACACTACGATGAAGATCATGGTGTCAAGACCGGTGACGATGGAGATGATCGCGATGCTTTGGAGATGGAGATCAAAAGCACAAGATGATTATGGACATATCATGTCACATATTTTGATTGCATGTGATGTTTATCTTATCATGCTTCTTATTTTCCTTAGTACGGTAGTAGCATTATAAGATGATCCCTTACAAAATTTCAATGTACAAGTGTTCTCCCTGAGTATGCACCGTTGCAAATGTTCGTCGTGCCAAGACACCACGTGATGATCGGGTGTGATAAGCGCTACATTCAAATACAATGAGTGTAAGGAAGTTTTGCACATGCAGAATACTCGGGTTAAACTTGACGAGCCTAGCATGTACAGAAATGGCCTCGAAACACTAGAGACCGAAAGGTCGAGCGTGAACCATATAGTAGATATGATCAACATAAGATGTTCACCATTGAAAACTACTCCATCTCATGTGATGATCGGACACGGTTTAGTTGATTTGGATCACGTGATCATTTAGATGACTAGAGGGATGTCTATCTAAGTGGGAGTTCTTTAGTAATATGATTAATTGAACTTTAATTAATCATAAACTTAGTCATGTTGTAGATCTATGGCCCGTGCTACCGTTCCCTCGAATTTTAATGCATTCCTAGAGAAAGTTAAGTTGAAAGATGATGGTAGCAACTACACGGACAGGGTCCGTAACTTGAGGATTATCCTCATTGCTACACAGAAGAATTATGTCTTGGAAGCACCGCTAGGGGACAGGCCTGCTGCAGGAGCAACTCCGGACGTTATGAACGTCTCGCAAGCTCGTTCTGATGACTACTCGATAGTTCAGTGTGCCATGCTTTACGGCTTAGAATCGGGACTTCAAAGACGTTTTGAACGTCATGGAGCATATGATATGTTCCCATAGTTGAAGTTAATATTTCAAGCAAATGCCCGAATTGAGAGATATGAAGTCTCCAATAAATTCTATAGCTGCAAGATGGAGGAGAACAGTTCTTTCAGTGAACACTTACTCAGAATGTCTAGGTACTACAATCACATGACTCAACTTGGATACAAAGTCAACGAAGATAGTGTTATTGATAGAGTTCTTCAATCACTGCCACACGCTATAAAGGCTTCGTGATGAACTTTAATATGCAAGGGATGTAGAAGACAATTCCCGAGCTCTTCGCTATGCTCAAAGCTGCGGCGGTAGAAATAAAAAAGGAGCATCAAGTGTTTATGGTTAACAAGACCACTAGTTTTAAGAAAAAAGGCAAGGGAAAGAATGGGAACTTCAAGAAGAATAGCTAGCCAGTTGCTAATACCAAGAAGAAACCCAAATCTGGAGCCAAGCCTGAAACTGATTGATTCTACTTCAAAGGGAATGGACACTAGAAGCTAAACTACCCCAAGTATTTGGCGTATAAGAAGGATGGCAAAGTAAACAAAGGTATATTTGATATACATGTTATTGATGTGTACCTTACTAATGCTCGTTGTAGCACCTAGGTATTTGATACTGGTCCGATTGCTAATATTTGTAACTAGAAACAGGGGCTACAGATGAAACGAAGATTTGCTAAGGATGAGGTGACGATGCACGTGGGAAATTGTTCCAAAGTTGTTGTGATCGCCGTCGGCACGCTACCTCTACATCTACCTTCGGGATTAGTTTTAGACCTAAATAATTGTTACCTGGTGCTAGCGTTGAGCATGAACATTATATCTAGATCTTGTTTGTTGCGAGACGGTTATTCATTTAATTCATATAATAATGGTTGTTCTATTTATATGAGTAATATCTTTTATGGTCATGCACCCTTGAAGAGTTGTCTATTCTTGGTGGAACTCGATCGTGGTGATACACATATTCATAATATTGAAGCCAAAAGATGCAAAGTTGATAATCATAGTGCAACTTATTTGTGGCACTGCCGTTTAGGTCATATTGGTGTAAAGCGCATGAAGAATCTCCGTGCTGATGGACTTTCGGAATAACTTAATTATGAATCACTTGGTGCTTGCGAACCATGCCTCATGGGCAAGATGACTAAACTCCATTATCCGAAACAATACAGCGAGCAACTTATTTGTTGGAAATCATACATACTGATGTATGCGGACCGATGAGTATTGAGGCTCGCAGCAGGTATCATTATTTTCTGACCTTTACTAACGATTTGAGCAACTATGGGTATATCTACTTGATGAAGCACAAGTCTGAAACGTTTGAAAAGTTCAAAGAATTTCAGAGTGAAGTAGAGAATCATCGTAACAAGAAAATTAAGATTCTACGATCTGATCGCGGAGGCAAATATTTGAGTTACGAGTTTGGTCTTCATTTGAAACAATGTGGAATAGTTTCACAGCTCATGCCACCTGGAACACCACAGCGTAATGGTGTGTCCGAATGTTGTAACCGTACTTTATTAGATCTGGTGTGATCTATGATGTCTCTTACGGATTTACCACTATCGTTTTGGGGGTATGCTTTAGAGATAGCTGCATTCACGTTAAATAGGGCACCATCTAAATCCGTTGATACGAGACCTTATGAACTATGGTCTGGCAAGAAACCCAAGTTGTCGTTTCTGAAAGTTTGGGGCGGCGATGCTTATGTGAAAAAGCTTCAACCCGATAAGCTCGAACCCAAGTCGGAGAAATGTGTCTTCATAGTTTACCCAAAGGAAACTGTTGGGTACACCTTCTATCTCAGATCTGAAGGCAAGATATTTGTTGCTAAGAATGGATCATTTCTAGAGAAGGAGTTTCTCTCCAAAGAAGTGAGTGGGAGGAAAGTATAACTTGATGAGGTAATTATACCTTCTCCCGAGATGTAAAGTAGTACATCACAGAAACTAGTTCTAGTGATTCTTACACCGATCAGTGAGGAAGCTAATGATGATGATCATGAAACTTCAGTTCAAGTTACTACTGAACCTCGTAGGACAACCAGAGTGCGTTCTGCGCCACAGTAGTACGGTAACCCAGTTCTGGAAATCATATTACTAGACCATGATGAATCTACGAACTATGAGGAAGTGATGATGAGCCCGGATTCCGCAAAATGGCTTGAGGCCATGAAATCTGATAGGGTATCCATGTATAAGAACAAAGTGTGGACTTTGGTTGACTTGCCCGATGATCTCCAAGCCATTGAAAATAAATGGATCTTTAAGAGGAAGACTGACACCGATGGCAATGTTACTATCTACAAAGCTCGACTTTTTGCGAATGGTTTTTGATAAGTTCAAGGAGTTGACTACGATGATACTTTCTCACCTGTGGTGATGCTTAAGTCTGTCTGAATCATGTTAGCAATTGCCGCATTTTATGATCATGAAATCTGGCAAATGGATGTCAAAACTGCATTCCTTAATGGATACCTCAAAGAGGAGTTGTATATGATGCTACCAGAAGGTTTTGTCATTCCTGAAGGTGCTAACGATGTGTGCGAGCTACAGTGATCCATCTATGGACTGTTGCAAGCATCTCGGAGTTGGAATATACGCTTTGATGAGGTGATCAAAGCATATGGTTTTTGTGGGGACCCCGACTCATAAGTCGCGATCACCGAATGCACGTGTACAGTGATCCCAGAGATCAATGCTCACTGAACACACAGAAGCTGAATAACAAGAGTCTTACATCCATACATACGGTGTTACACAAGTAGGACCATAATGGTCAAGTCTTGAATATATCATCGCAGCGGAAATCTTCAACGACAACATGGACCCATGCCATCTGCCTTTAACCCTACGGGCATTCTGACTGGGAAGCGTCCTAGCTCGCATGCTCGTCACCAAGAAATCTTCATCATAACCTGTTCTCTCATGCCTGGCCAATAAAATAACCAGTGGCAAGCCAATGAGTACTTTGAATGTACTCGCAAGCAACCCAAGTGTGATAACAGAATAATTATGCAAGGCTCTACTGCTAAATTGCTAGTTTTGCGGAAAGCTAGTTTTTCATATGCAAGTATGATCAATATATAACATGGATATGCATATGTCTGTAACAAGTATCAGGAGGTCACAGACATCATATCGAGAAAGAGTTGTAATCAACTCATGTTCAAGCTCATTGTAACTTCCTCAGGTACCACATCATCAATATCACTGAACCAAGTTGTTTCCTCACACACACACCAGGCTTCGCAAACATTGGACGTAGCCCAAGAGCGGTTACCCAACTATCCATGACCGTGGACACATCTATTCGAATAGTTTTACACTCTGCAGAGGTTGCACACTTTACCCACATGATCCGGGGAACTTCCGTGTCATCCACGACCCGTGGTACCTCAAGTACCCGGGGTAAGCACCCGATCACTATCTTTCCCTAGGCGACACTAATATGGAGTCCACTTGATTGGTAACAGCCTCGTGCCAACCATTTCACATCTCAAGGTTTGTGGAGACTCGCTCCGTATTCGTCACATATCACAAGCACGGGGTACCAACGGTGTGTCCGGTGCCCTGTGAAAACAGTCATGGCCGCCTATCCAAGCACGACCCCGTCCCGAGAGTGACCTCATGTCACCCCCGTCACTAGTAATGCGGGCACCATGCTAGTATCGGCCTAGGTAATCAATAATGCCCTTTCCCATATAAGGGTAGAGTGGTTGCGCATGTAAGGTTGGAATAACGGTCGCAACTTAAACCAATCCGTTTTCAAAACAACACACACACTTGCCTCGGTACACCACTTCGTCATCAAGTGGTTACCCATCTCACCATCTCCCTCGGGCATAAATGGCACCCGACGGGGTTTTCGAAAAGTCTTTTGAAAGTATCCTGCCTCCGTCACCATGCATATACCCGACCCATTTGCGTAGCCACTAGTAAAGCAACCTAACTACTCCCACCCACATAACCCTCATAGGAAGGTAGGGTCATGTTTGATGCAAGTTTCAATAGTAAGCAACAAAGGTAGCAACCAAAGTGGTCTCCACCTCAACATGATTCCGATGCATTGATAATAAGGTGCTATGAGACATGCATAAAAAGGTCTCTTGAACATGGTCAAAGGGCTGTTTGCCTTATTCTTCCGAGTCTTCAAATCTTCTGGTCCATCTCCGATTACTCGTTTATTACGTCTACTAACGATTGAAACAATCATAATAAGCAACACAATCAAAGCAAAAATAAAAGTGCTCTAAAAATAGGAGTTGGACTTTTCTAGGATACCTCTGGTCATATGAAAAATAACCAAGGTGGTTTCATATGTGTTGGATAAATAGGTAGTTTGGAACATTTCAAAGTGATGGAACCAAAGGGTTTATGGATTTGGAAGAAGTATACAAAAATATTTCCTTGAATGATGAGCAAAGGTACCCATCATCAAGTCATGATTTTAGAAGTATTTAGGAGTTGGTTTCACTGGATTTGGATTTGAAATGAATTTCCTAGGATTTTGCAAAGCTGATAAATATGAAGAAATGGCTCAATATTTGGTGGGGTACAGAAACTATTATTAAAAATGTTCCAAAACTAAGTTTGGACATGACAAGCAACTAGGAATTTCAATCACTGCATTTGGATCAAGATTGAGCTCTGTGTGATTTTCTAAAGTTAATCACAAAAAGTGGAATAGGGGCATTTGATAAATATTTGAGTAGGAAAAGTCTCTGAAATAATGTGCATGTTGCACCATGTGATAGCGCATGATTTATGGAGCCATAGGAAATTTGAATCATGCAATTTGGAGTTCATATGAATTATCTAGGCATTTTTGAAGTTGACAGAATAAAGAAAAAGAAAAGAAATAAGGGTTCAACCTTATACAGTGTGCGGGGCGACGGATAGCTCGCGGGCCGGCCCAGCGGCTCGGCCGCTCGTGTGCAGGGGGCCACGCCGGAGGCGGTTTTCGGGGGGGTGCGTTTTCGCGCGAGGGAGGCGGGCTACGCCGAAGCCGCCTCCACTTAAGCAGCTGGGCCCTGCTGGCCGGGTCGCTGCTTGGTCCCCCCCCCCCCCCCCCCG
>LR738711.1:345433812-345495937 GCA_902687465.1 Secale cereale
CCCCCCCCCCGCAGGGTCTTCTTCCTCCTCCCGCTCCCGTAACAGAGGAGAGGGGAGGCTCGGGCCGCGCGACGCCGGCGCCCGTCCCCGGCGGCACGGGCCACCCCTGGCCAGGGCGCGGCCACCGGAGGGGTCCCCGGGGAGCGGCGCATCCAAGAGGTTCCTTGGGGCGGCAGGGGAGGGGCCAGAGCTCCTCCTGCATCGGCCATGGCGGCGGCCTCGTCGGTTGATGGTTGAGCGGGCACCACGGGGCTCGGGAAGGAGCGGCGAGGGGACGGGGAGCTTCGCACTCAAGTGGACGTCCTCCTCCTGGTGGCCAACAGGGAAGAGGAAGGCCACAGGGAGCAAACTTGGGAGGAGACCGACGGCGGCTCAACGGCCATGGAGGGGCAAGGAGAGCACTAGGGGAAGAGGGGGCATGTCTAGGAGATGCACGGGAGAGAGGAGGGTCCAGAAGAGTCAAAAGGTGCTCGGGGGGAGGCTTTATATAAGCGCAGCCACGGTGCACCGTGAGGGTCGTCCATGGACGCGCTCGGGCGTGCTCGTGGAGAGAGGAGGAGGGTAGGGGAGGATAAGACCGACAGCCCGGCAGGTTGCGGACGTCGAGGGGACCTCGGGAGACACGCTCTCTCTGCCCAAGGTCGCCTGGAAGCCTCGGGAGGGCCGAGCTACAGTGCCTCGGTGCACTGTAGCGTGCTCTAGAGCACGCCTTTGGCCGGCATGCTCATGTCTTTGCTTTCCAGGCCGTGTCCCCCAGTGTCCAGTAGTGCTAGGGGATAGTAAACAATGGGGAGGTAGTCTTGGATGCTCTGGTGAGCCACTGGAATGAGGAGGGAGGTGAAGAAGAGGGTGATAACTGTTGTCCAACAGTGTAAATTGGGGTTTTACCCCCTCCAATAATTGAGCTGAGGGCATAGAGAGTTACTGGGGGGTAGAGGATGATCAGGGGAAGGTGTGGTAGAAATTTGGGGTAAAGGGGAATAGTATAAGAGGTCCAACCACTTGTTTTGGTAAATGGACAGAAGGAGTTTGATCATGTTCTGGGGAGGCAAATGACTTCCAATTGGCATGGGACTTAACAGGATCAAATGTCACATATAATTAGGCCCCTACACCAAATTTGAGTTCATTTGGGCAAAGTGGCCAATATAACTTTGGTGAACCCTAGAAATCAACAGAAATGGTTTCACCATGTTTGAGTCAAGCAATTCATCTCCCCTTGATGCACCACTTGGTGTAGCATCATCATTTGGGGTTATGAACATGCCCACAAAGTTTGAAGCTCCAGATAAAAAGTTGACAATGTAAAGTTGTTCAAATTTGAATTTGAACAGAAGTGGTTTTGGGGTGATCTTATCAAGTTGCTCTATTCCAAATCTTGTGCCATTTGGTCTCGATGCCTTATTAGGCCATTCTAGCATGTGCACCAAATTTGAGAGCATTTGGACAAGTTTGACAATGTAGAGTTGCTCAAACTTCAAATATGGACAGAATGGTTTTGAGGGGATTAGAGGATGTTTCCTTGATCTTCAAGGCATGAGGCTTTGCAAGATCATCAAATATGTCATATATGACATGATAGAATTTCCCTGGAATTTTTGGAGAATATTTCCTTTGTAAATATTTCAAAAGCTTGAAATATCCAGAAAGGGTTTTGGAAGGATTTGTCCAATATTTTGAACATGACCATGTGCTGAAACTCTTATGTATGGACAATATATGTCCTATGAGTCTCCCTGAATTTTGGCAAATATTTTTGAAATGATTAAATAATTTTTCCCTATTAAAGACCATTTCTGGCCTTAAGAAAAAGCTTTTGAATAAAATATAAAAATAACTTTTAAAATTATACTTTTGTGGTTTCTGGGAGTCATATATCTAATAGGATTCAAATAAGATTTTTGAAAGATTTTTCACACCCTAAATAAGGTACTTGCAGTGCAAACCTCAATTCAGGGGTTTTTGGAAAACTAATTTTAGAAAATACCATTTGGCCAAAATATTTTTATAAGAAAATTTTATACTGGTCTATACACATGGCATGATCATTGGGAAAAGGTTTTGGGTCAAGGAGATGAAGTATAAGAGTTGGAGGATTTATTTGATTTTTAGAGCACTAGCAAACAGCAGATGAAAGTCAAATCAAGCAAAGTCAAAAACACTCAAAAGTTTTTGCAAATCCGCATTTTTAACATGAAATTAGCTTAAGCAATGTGACAAGAAAATCAGGGTGTGACAGTTTTATACATATTTTTGGAGAAGCCTGTATTTACAAGAAAGTGAGTGGGAGCTTTGCAGCTTTTCTGATATTATATGTGGATGACTTTTGTTGATTGGAAATGATATAGAATTTCTGGATGGCATAAAAGGATACTCGAATAACAATTTTTCAATGAAAGACCTCGGTGCAGCTGCTTATATATTAGGCATCAAGATCTATAGAGATAGATCAAGATGCTTAATTGAACTTTGACAAAGCACGTACCTTGATAAAGTTTTGAAGAAGTTCACAATGGATTGGTCAAAGAAAGGGTCCTTGCCTGTGTTACATGGTGTGAAGTTGAGAAAGACTCAATGCCCGACCTCTTCAGAAGATAGAGAGAAAATGAAACTCATTCCCTATGCCTCAACCATAGGATCTATCATGTATGCAATGTTGTGTACCAGACTTGATGTGTGCCCTGCTATAAGTTTAGCGAGGAGGTCATCCTTACCCGGTAGCCCGGCGAGAGGGTGGTTTTCATCCCCCACTTCCTCCGCGGACTCGGATTCTCCCTTCACCCCTTTGTAAGGGGTCTCATGTTCTACTATGGGCTGGATTTTCACAATGTGGCCCCAAATTCTTTCCTTCACATCTCGGCATTCATCGTCGTGTGTGAGGTCTTTCTCCACATCACTCCACACTTAGGCTTATGGATCAAGATTTTCAATGTGATGCCAAAGCACTACAAAACAAATACACTTCCGTGATGATACGTGTTAGTCATAGTAGGTCACATTTTCTGTCATGTATGTACATCATTGACAAATTTATGACATAATCAAGATAGTCATACCTGTGCTGTCGTAGAAGTGTTCCATGACATTACCAAAATTATCATCAAGGAAGTGTCTACTTCCATGACGATAAATCACGCCTCACAGAAGTGCTTTCGTCAAGGGTGACCGACACGTGGCATCCACCATAACGGAATGCCGTTAAGCTATCAGGTCCAGTTTTGGATCCGATAACCCATTAACAGCCCCGACCAATGGTGATTTTCCACGTGTAAAATCATCATTGGCTGGAGGGAACACGTGTGGGCTCGCCATTGGGACAAATGTCATCCACTCATTGGACCCAAAGCGCCTATGATACGTCGACACGTGGCACGGCCCAACAGAGACCCATTCCTGTGAAAAGGCCGGCCCGTTTGACTTGGTTAAAAGGTGGCGGGCCGTCCCACGGCAAGCTTGTTAACGGTCTGTTCACATATAGCCCATTTACAGCCCGCTAACCTAGGGCATGTTTACGTCCTATCCGAATTAGGCCCAATACCGTCATCTGGGCCGTCCAATATAATTCCAGCCCGTTTTAACTTCCGGCCCATGTATGGCCCATGACATCTTTCGGCCCATGTGAGGTCCTTAGTAACCCTCGGCCCATTAACAACCCGAGGTAAAACTGGCCTGTAATGAACAATGTTTCACTTTATATCCATTAATGGCCCATTATTCCAGCCCATATTATCTTTCGGCCTTCTCAGGGCCCATTTATTCTTGGGCTCATTTCCAGCATTCGTTTACTTTCGGCCCGTTACTGTCATTTTCTGCTTGTGGGCCAAATTCAGCCCATGGTTACAGTCGGCTCGTTTGTGGCCCGTTAATACGTTGGGCCGTTTTCATAGCGTCACCAAATACGACCGATTAACGAAGGCCCGTTATGGTCGGCCCGTTATGGTCGACCCATGAACGGACGATTTCAACTCTAGACCATTTACGGCCATAATGTGGTATGTTATTGGCCCATGTTTGGCCAACCGATCATAAGGCCCATAGAAGGCCTATTGTGTCTACGACCCGTATAAGGCCCATTGTTTCTACGCCCCATATAAGGCCCATTGTTTCTACGGCCCTTAGAAGGCCCATTGTTTCTACGGCCCGTAAGAGGCCCATGTTAACTACAGTAAATATGTAACCCATGGTTAATGTGGCCTAGTTTTAAAGAATAGGCTATTGCGGTCACTAGCAAACCGTGGAAAAATAACCGCACTGACTACAAGAATACAAATAAACAAGACAATAAGGAAATAAATAGGCAAGCAACTTACGCTAGGCTATCACGGCTATTACACATATTACATCCACTTGGCATCAAAGTTCGCCACCAGTGAAAATATAGGGAACAAAGCAGCATATAAACGCCGCAGCAAAACAAGTCCAGAACTGAAACCACTTCAGAAGAGCTCAAGAAACAATATCCTGGGTACCCATAATGCTGGAAAGATGCTTAGCAAGCTTATTAACTTTCTCTTCTTTGGCGCTTAAATCCTCCAGCACTTGCTGTTGCACCACAAAGTATGCATCTGAATTCTGCAGGGACTTCCTCGGTCCTTCGGCTTCATGTCGCATAACATCTGATCGATGTCTTTCAACTTGAAGTTGAGACTCAAAAAGCCGAACTGATTCAGGCATCGAGTTCGAAGAGCTGGTGCCAGCAGTAGTAGCAAGTAACTCGAACACTACATCAAGACAGGACTTTGGGGTTGTCCCAGTGACTTCAATATAATTTTTATCATCTTTCTTGGAGTCCAACAGGGATGTCTCACTATCTTGAATCTTATCTGCATTACTTCCAGTACCATTGCATAACAGGTTACTCTTCTCCAATATTTTATCCGCATTCTAAAAGAGATACAAACAAACACATCACAGGTTTACAATGTAGTATATGAAACTCATTTTGGTAAACCAGTTCAGTAGTAAGGTGGACAGGATAACAACATGAATCATACATATATCTATGTAGTATGGTCACTGTATCGTCTATATCATTCTAGTTTATGTTGCCAAATCAAGATAGATACAGTTTGAATCATATCTATTTAAGACAAAGTAGCTTAGACAAAATATAAGTGTGGGAAACTACACAACAATAACAACACATGTAAGGTGCATGGCATGAGAATATAACTGTTTATTCAATTGAAACTGAAATCAACATAGAGCAAGTTACAACAGCAAACACGTTAAAGAAACGGGTTTAAAACATACATGTTGTGCCATTGGAGTTTCAATTGCATCCTTCAAATTTGAAATTAGTTGGTATGAGTAAATATAGTGATGCAAGAGCAAAGTAGTATGAACCATAGCTATGGAACATGACCCGAGAACAATTCTTCTTCTGCTTTAAGCGTTCACTTGGGGTTCGGAGTGGTGGTCCTCGTGCTTTGGGCACTTCAGTGGCCTTACTAACTGCTCGTGTTTGGGTGCTTTGTGGTGGAGACGGTGTTGTGTCAACGGGAGCTGGGTTACTACCTGCTGGGGTTGGGGTTAGAAGGGGTGTAGCTGGTTCTCTATCCAACTGGGTAGGGGTACAATCTGCATGAGTCTGGGTTATGTGTGGTGGGGCTGGTTCTTGGGCAAGTACAACCGTGGTTCTATCGCCATCGATAGGTAGCACGATCATTTTTGAAGACCGTGTTTTTACTCTCACGGATACTGCCATCACCCCCTCCAATTGAAATGTCTGATAAACAAGAAAAGTAATTGAATGTACAGACATTGTAAGATAGACATGTGCAACGGATAGTAGGGAAGAAAATAGGGCATGAAATAATTCACATTTATGTTGTCTAACCAAACAGAATAGCAGGACATAATTTCACATATATGATGGCTAATTAAACAGGATAGCATGACACAATTTCACATGTATGATGGCTAACTAAACAAGATAGAATGACATACTTCAAAATGTGATGACTATGTAAACAGGATGACATGATATAACTATCCGATGTATCTATTAAAGTGGATGGCATGCCATAAATCACAAACATGTTGTCGATGGAAACATGATGGCATGATTTAATTCACGGATAGAATGACATA
Organism: Secale cereale; assembly: GCA_902687465.1. Lineage (NCBI taxonomy): Eukaryota > Viridiplantae > Streptophyta > Magnoliopsida > Poales > Poaceae > Secale > Secale cereale. The sequence goes on from LR738711.1 coordinate 345,439,906, forward strand.
ATTCAGAATATGATGACTATTTGAACATGATGAGATGATATAACTATATTATGTCTTATGAAAATGGGTTGGCATGCCATAATTCAAATATATGATCTATATACTAAGAAAGTGAGCAGAGGGCAATCGCATATATGATGTATCAACTAAGGAGATGGCATTCAATATCATGTATATGATGTAAAAACTAAGCATTACAATACAACATATGCATAATAGGACTGGTCATCTTCCTCTGAATCCTCCTCTGAAGAGCTATCTGTAACCAGCAAGATATCTGCTTCACCAAGTAGCATTGTTTGCTCTGAAGACCTTATTTTCACTCCAGATTTCTCCTTCACCAATTCAAATGGCTGATGCACATGAAGAGCAGTTGAATATACAAACATTGTCGACAAAAGCAATGAGAAATACAAAAAAAGGACAATATGATATAATTCACATATATGACGCTTGGCTAAATAGCATGGCATTGCATAATTCACATATATAATGCCTTGCAACAAGATAGCATTGCATAATTCACATATATAATGTCTTGCAAAAAGATGGCATGGCATAATTCACAGATATGGTAATTAGACACTAAACATGTGGCATTCACACAAATCAAGTCTAAACTAAGCAAATGACATAGCAATGCAAGATACCATACACACGATATGAACAACATAACCCTGCCAAGTTAGACCATGCACCTAGGGGGGGATAGGACTGGTCATCTGTCTCTGAATCCTCCTGTGAGGAGTTATCTTCCTCCTGATTACGATCCGAAATGGGTGGAGGGGGGCTTCCTTTGCGCCCACCATGGAGTGACGTATGCATAAAATTTTATTGCCATGCAAGGCTCATCTATTTTTCTCTACATGTTCAGTTCCATTGTGTACAATAACTGAGATGCATAGGAATAAAACGTAGTGATATTATGTAAGGAGTGCATGCACAAATCCAGAGTGAAGGTAGCAAACTGTGGATAGACCAAAAACCAATGATAACCGGCAGATAATAGCTTTAGATAAAAATTACAAATAATGCCTCATTTAATTTTTTTTGCACCCAACATGAAACTCATAGTAGACACCCGTGATTAACCAGATAGTAGACCGATAGTATTGATTGCTGGCACAATATGTACCTCACAACCATTTAAAAACTCAAGTTTCAGCATAAGTTTGGACCCGAGTCGGAGTATAATAGGTGAACACGACGATTAAGTAGCATGTCAACATATTAAGAGATGCATAATGTAAGTAGACACGGAAGAGTATGACCTCTCTTGCGGACCCGTGTAGTCCTCAAGGTCATCTGCTCAGTTGATGATGGTAATGCAGTTGTCGTGGCTGCCGGCGGCGGGGAAGAAGATCTGTGGCGGCGAAAGATAGTCTGGAGAGCGGATCCCTGCTGTGGTGAACCCTTCCATCGTTGGAGCAGCTGAGATGTGGTGGAACACAACACCGCAGGAGCAGGAAAAACCACACAAGGTTTTCTTTGACACATATCTGTAACAGAAGTAATTGTGTAAGGGCTTGTTTGAATTTGAGGATTCTAACAATGCAGGTATAGGAAATAGACATGAATAGGATAAGAATGCACGTGCAAAATAGAAAATTTAAAAACACAGGATTTCTGTCAATCTGGGTGTTTGGTTCACAAGAATTGGAAGATCACAGGATGCAAAGAAGCAGGGTGAGATTAAGTCAAACCACAAGAAATGTTGTGGGGACCCCGACTTAAGAGTCGAGATCACCGAATGCACGTGTACAGTGATCCCAGAGATCAATGCTCACTGAACACACATAAACTGAATAACAAGAGTCTTACATCCATACATATCGTCTTACACAAATTACGACCATTATGGCCAAGTCTTACATAGGTAAAGCCTCTTGGGCTGAATAGCAAATAAACTCGAGTAGCAGAAGTCTTCGTAGATAAGTAGAACCCATGCCATCTGCCTTAACCCTACAAGCATTCTGACTGGGAAAGCATCCTAGTTCGCATGTTCTTCTCCATAGATTTCTTCTTCAAATTCCTACTCCTCCATGCCTGGCCAATTAAATAACCAGTGTGTCAGGACCCCGATCCTAAGTCACACAGGTCTAGCCTGTAACACACCATACCACTTTCCGGCCTCACGCACGGTATCCCCACGGGTGCCACCTTACCTGGCCCGGGACCATTTGCGCATTTTGGCACACGTATATGATAGTGTCGCTAGCATCCATATGACAGAGAACCCGGCCGACATGACTAGTTATAAACCAAAAGTGGCACTAAATTACAGAGACAGGCATACATGACCCAGCAACGAACGTGTCGGTCATCAACATATGAACCCAAGTCGTAGCAAGCTACAAGGACCTAAAGGAACAACGCGTGACATTTCCCCTAAGGGACAGACACAGGAACGAAGAAGGACACATGCCGGCCAGCCTAAGTGTACCAGAGCAGTAGCAAGCTACCAAGGCCCAGTGGAAGCACTAGGAGACATTTCCCTGTAAGATTGGCTACCGAGGGTAAACAACTAGGTGTCGGATCCCACACATAGCAATACACATTACACGTACGCATAACATGCAAGTATGTGTTGTACAACATGGCATCACAACATAACTCAACAACTCATATAGATAAAGTCCCAGAAGAGCCATCATAGCATTTATTACAAACAGAGGTCATATGACCCAACATACAGAGCATACAGGCAACGGAAGCATAACATGTCTGAGTACAGACAACTACAAATGAAAAAGGCTGAGAAGCCTGACTATCTACCAGACCCTCCCAAGGGTACAAGATCGTAGCTGAGGTAACAAGCTAAACGTCGGAGTCCACGCGGAACCACTAGCGAGACTGAAGTCTCTCTGCAAAAACATAAATTAAACAAACGTGAGTACAAAGGTACTCAGCAAGACTTACATCAGAACTAGCTACATATGCATTAGTATCAACAAGGGGTGGTGGAGTTTGACTGCAGCAAGCCAGCTTTGACTCGGTGGCTATCCTAAACTACGACTGCAAGTAACTCTTTTGAGGTGGCGCACACGAGTCCACATATTCACCAATCAATACACCACTATGGATCCGCTCCCGTCTCCCTACGAGAAGGCCATCCATAGCACTCACGCTTATCTTGCGTGTTTTAGAGTATCCACTTTAACTTGTCTATGAACTATAATAGGCAACCCAGAAGTCCATTACCGCGGACACGGCTATTCGAATAGATCATATATAACCCTGCAGGGGTGTACTTCTTCACACACGCTCTCGCCACTTACCGCCATGTACACGTCATGTATCTCGGCAACCTTGAAGCTGAAGCCTGTTGAGGGTGTCGGCCATGACCTGACTAACCACACAAGTCTCTCGTCTAGGTTTATCGCCTATTTGGATTCCATCCATGGGGAGATCCGGTCGGGGTGTCGCTCACGGCCCCAAACGATGTGTACAGGGTTCCCGCATCACCAAACGGGCGATCGGTACACCATGCCACATACCTGCCGCATCACAGCACACCCCGAGGGTCAGCGCTGCGCACGACCTCCAGTAAACTACAAACACCAGAAACTAATTGCAACTCTTGGACAGAGATCATGTTGATTAATAAGTCGAGAGAGTCAATTAAGGATCCCAATGTGTGGTGGTAGTTGTTTCATGGACCAACCAACACAGAACTCAGTTCCTGAGGACGGCTGCAATGAGAAAACCCACCATGTACTCCTACATGGCCTCTCATCGCTACCTTTACCAAATCGTGTTTACACACTTAGCTCACACACAGTAGGACATGTTCATCACCCTTCCAATTCATCCTCGATGAATCAGACCTGACACAACACTAAGCAATAGCAGGCATAACCAGATAGCATGAATGAGTAGGCACAACATGGCTCAAACAACTCCTACTCATACTAGTGGGTTTCAAGTATTTACTGTGGCAATGACAGGTCATGCAGTGGAAAGGGATTCAACTACCGCAGCAGGTAACAGTTGAAGCGTTGTTGTCCTAATGCAGTAAAAGAGAGCAAGAGCGAGAGAGTGGGATTGTATCGGAATGCTCAATGGAGGTTTGCTTGCCTGGCACTTCTGAAGATAGTAATAGTTCTTCATCGGTGTCATCGAACTCATCGTCGGAACGTCGTCTACTGAGAGGGGACAAAACCGACAAACTGAGAAAGAACACAATCAATGCAATGCAACAATATGATGCATGATCATCACCTGTCAATATGCTGTTGATTGAGCTAATGCAACTAGCAACCATGTTAAATGAAGTTGATTTGAACCAAAGATTCAAATTCAAACTCCATATGTGATTATTCAAATGCCAACTATTCAAATTGTCCTAAACAGTGGCTGTAAGTTATTCAAACATGCATGGAAATGACATAAACAGATTCTTTGGATTTTTCTGATCAATTTTCATATATAAATTATTTTCATCTGAGCTATGGTTGATTTTATATGATTTTTAGAAGTTTTGAGTAATTTCTGAAATTCATAAATCATTTAAGATTTATTTAAAATTCCAGAAATACTTTATTGCGTCAGCATGACGTCATGCTGATGTTAGCAGGTCAACAAGAGCTGGTCCAGGTCAAACATGACATGTGGTCCCGGCATGTCAGTGTCACAACTAATTAGCAGAGTTAATTAGTGCTAAGCTAGGAACTAACTAACTGTCAATGGGGTCTGGGCCCATAGGTCAGTGACTAACCTAACTAACTGGTTTAATTAGCAATTTACTTAACTAAACTAGCTAATTAGGGGGGGGTGAGCCCACACGTCAGTGACCCAGGGGTGGTCAACCCCCCCAGTCAAACAAGTCAAACTCGCCGGCGATGTGACGCCGGCGAGGCCAAACACGGCGGCGAGCTTCCGGAATCGCCTACAGGGCACGGTTCGAGCCGCGGCTGGGCGCGTTGGAGTGCCCTCGCCGGCGCGCATCGAAAGGTGGTAGCAGCCGGGCCTGTTGTGGCCGGAGGCGACGGCTACGAGCTCGGCAGCGGCGGCCGGCGTTCGGGCGTGTGTGGAAACGCGGCTGCGGTGACCTAGGCGATGCGTGCGCGGCACCTAATCCATCTACGTGCTGCGGCGAGCAAGTTGGGCGTGCGCCCGAGACCAAATGGTCACCGGAGCATCGCCAACGGTAAGCACGGGCGGCGGCGTGTTTCGGTCATCGGTGAAGCGGCACCTACGCGGCGCAAACAACGCAGAGGAGGGAGGGATTCAGTGCAGGGGCTCACATCGGGGCTAGCGAGCTCGAGGGAGAGGTCGGGGACACTCTGTAGCTCCCTAATCGACGGCGAGGAGCTCCGGCGATCCGAGGATGGGGATGACGGTGTGAAGGCGACGCAGAGCTTCCGGCAAAGCGTGGCTCAGCGAGGAGGAAGAGGGCGTTGCGGCGGTCCTTCTGGACATAGTAACGGGACGAGGGAGAGCCTCTGAGTGCGGCAACGGTGAGCGGCGGTGACGGGCGGGTTCAGTGGTGAGGGGGAGAGAGCCAGGAGAAGGAGATGAGGACGAGGGAGAGTGAGAGAGGGGTCGGGGCGGCTGCGTGGCGACGCATGGAGGCGTCCAGGGCGTCGGGGATGCTGGCAGGCAGGCTGGAGCTGGCCGGGCGCGTGCCGGCGCGCGGCGGCCACGCGCGCTGCCAACTGGCGCGAGGTGGAAGGCGACAGGAGCTGCGCTGGGTGGGCTGGGCCGGCCTGCAACAGTGTTGGGCCCATGGTGAGTTCTCTCTCTCTCCTCTTTTCTATTCTGTTGCTGTTTTCTAATTTTGACATTTGTTTTGGCTTTATTAAAAAATGCCAGAGTATTTTCAAAAATCATGAAACCATGCATGGCTACTGTTTAGAATAAATCCAACAGTAAACATTTTAGTTTATGATTATTTGAGCATTTAAAATAATATATAAAATTTAAATGCCCATATGCAAATAAGATATGATTTAATTCAGTGCCCAAAATATTCCACAAAAATGTTCAATTTGTTTGGTTTGGTCTCAAAGCCTTGCCAAAATTATCAAACATTGATGAAGGCATTTTGGTCAATGGAAAAGATTTTATTCTTGACCTTAGTTGAATTCATTTGGTGCTAGGGTTTGAACATCCCCATTTCCAGTTTCTGAGAAATTAAACATGATGCACATGAAGACAAAGCAAGGCAGGCAACGGCTCGTCTAGGGCTGTGACAACTCTCCCCCACTAAACAAGAATCTCGTCTCGAGATTCAATCGTAGGGTAAGAAATCAGAGGGGACACTAACTAACACAATCTTCATGATCCAAGTGTCCTTCATATGAATTTCCATTGCTTGCATCATGTTGATATTGACATCCTTGATTTCGAGGTCTTTGTCCAAAATGGTGATGATGAGAGAAACTCTACAAAATTGATCTTCTGAAAGATCGAGCAACTCAAGATCAACTCATGGAGTGAGACGTTGAAACATCTCTTGAGCTGAGACACGGAGTACATCTCCAGAAGGATGGAGTGAAATAAATGATGAAGGTTCATCTAGTGGCAATAATTCCACACCTAAGAAAAGGGTGATCGAGGCCATCAGGCGTGGCACCTTAGAGAAGGTGACTCGTAAAATTATCCCCTTAAGTGGCAAAAAGAATTACTTTTGATATAGAGATCATTGAAACTCTCTATACCAGCCGGAGGCAAATCACATCCGATCGTTTGACGGAGTTCGAAAGAATGACATTCTCGGCCAGAATGGATGATGTGGACTACCTTGTTGTAGACAACAGAAGGGATGATTTTGGTTATCATCGGAAATGGATGGGACCCATGGTAGGACCACTTTTGAAGATAATCCTGAACAACAGTTGCTGAGAAGGGCAACCCATGGAAAATTGGCACGATGGTGGTGCAAGCTGGGAACAAAAGGCAAATGCTGGGAATGATTCTGGTAACTGGGTGAATCCCAATAGTGGAGAGTAAATCTACTCTTGAGGGGTTATAGCATAACCAAGAACACTGGGTGCAATCCCGGTTAGTGTCGAGGATAACACTTAGTGCTTGTGCGTGCTCTCAAGAACTTGAGCATTCCCATATTCACCAAGGTTTTACCAATATCCGTGTCAAGGATCCTGGCAACACCACATACTACCATGATGAATAATGATGGACGATGCAGATGCAAAGGAAGACAACACTTTCTCAGATTTCACCTTCGCGGAGTCAAGGGGCAAAATCTGGATGATCGACCAAGAGACATTTAGCACTCCGTTTCTAATGTTCTGCTTGATGTGCTAGCAAATCCATTCATTGATATGTTTGGTATCTTGAACATCAAGTAAGGGTCGGACTTCGGAAGCACAAGAATCCATAAGGAACAAATAGGGGGGGGGGGTAAATCCTACGAAATCCTTATGGCGAGGTGGCCAACTTCTTCAATCAAGATACCACAACAATAGGTCTTCCGGCTGGGTGGGTTGGCCACGACATACACTTTACCGGTTATCGAGAGACCAATATTATAGTTCTTGGAAAATGCTCCAACCATCATATCTGCCTGAGATTCAGTACTGGTTGGTGACAGGATATTCCAGACTCATCGAGCCTAGAAAGAAAAATGAAAGTTTGCAACACAAATCGACTAGACGGCGTTGCGAGATTCTCGGGAATGAACTACGATAGCAGCTCCAAAACATGAGCTAGTTCTGCTACGTACCGTGAACACGTTGTCCCAGACAAACGTGACCACATGGTAGTCTTATAACAGGATGCTACCGAGTTCATATTGAGAACCATCATTGAAGATAGCGAAGTCATGTGCATGACCTAGGATTAGCACAACAGACTTCATTTTCTTGAACAAATCAATAAGTGGCTTGCTGTGCTAGGGATACATATAGAATGAAGGTTGCAAGTCTCCAAACCACAGGATACTTCGCACGTATGCATGACTGACTTGGTATGATTCCACAGGAAGCAAAACAACTTTCTCGAACTCACGGTGGCAACTTACGTCAATTACGCATGACTTAGGGAAAGTCTCTCCTCTCATCGAACATATACCTCATGAATGGGACACGAAGGCAAAGCTTACAAAGTTTCCAACACTAGCTTAATGTCCTACCAAATCATGGAGGAGATAAGGATGTTTGTTGACGGGCTCAACAATAATCCATCCAGATTTCCATGGAGACGGAATTCCATAATTATGTGAACAAGTGATAGTATTGGTTAGACCCAGAAGATATAATGGTGTATGCTCGAGGGATCAACCACGAGTAAGACAACATCATGAACATTGTTGGTTCTGATTTGATTTGATGATAGCCCATACTCAAATCAATGTTTTGATATGACAATAGGTCCAACAACTGATCACAGGGACCAATTGATGAAGATGTCATCTATCTTCAACACACGCAAATATACCCCTTGAGATGAACTAAGATGGCAAGCTTTTATCTTCCAACTCTCCAAGTTATTGTTTTAGCTTAACCAATTAGCTCAGGGGGTAACCGGCACAGATTCTTGGGGAATGGCTGGTTTACAAGAACCAACTCGATCACGAACTCAACATAGCGGTCAGATGACATCCTGGTAATACTTCCGAGAAGATATTCGGAAAATCATGAACCACCGATATGTTGCTAAGTCCGAGAACAATCTTGCTTTTCAAGGCAAGACGATATGATCAAATAAGCAAGGGATTGAATAATCCTAACTCATTGGTCAAGGAGTGCACCAGGAAAGATGGGCTAGTAGCACGATCAATCTTAGAATGGTGATTTGGTAACCAACACACTAAGAATGAGAATATCGTCCATTTGCTACCAAACAACGAAGTTGCTAGGAGTATTGATTTCACAGATCACGATTCACTTGTCAGTATTCCGGTTACAACAACACGGAGACCGAGAAATGAACGATAATGGTGAGAAGTATCACTGTATCAAGAGTTCATAGGAGGTTGTGCAATTCCCAGGACATTCTTGACATAAAAGAGGGTGACACTTCGAGGTAGAGCAGAGCAAAAGCTGGATTGGCATTTTGATCTGCGGAATACAACTACTTTGACCCAATCCTGGATAAGGATAAGGTACTGGAGTTGGTTTCTCCTAGTCATTCCGAGATAGAATGAATTGACGGATCACAAGAGTAAAAGGCATCGATAAACACGAATGCACAACTACTCCTGACTACCAACTGATAGACGAGGGTCAGAATGCAACTAAGAAGGGGCAACTCAAGGAACATATATCATTCTGAGTTGTGGATGCATAGATTAGTATGTCGAACTCGTTCAAAATATTTCTTCCAGATAACCTATGCAGAAAGGTAGAATTGACAGAGTCAAAATATGAATGGAGTACTACTCAAGAGCACTCTGGTTGTGATCTTTTGGTTCGGGAGAACTTCTGCTAGGGATGGTTCATGGTATTTGGAAGAATGATATACCACGGACCTCGAGGACTATCACAAGGTTACTAATATCCTAAAGGAACGAGCAACACTATCAACATGAAGTAAGTAGAGTGAATCTCGGGTCCAAGAACCCAGAAATAGAAGGCCTACTAACTAAATGGCATCACGGGATGCTTTCGAGAATGATGGCCAGAATCATCACACTGGGAATATAAGGCATAGCTAGATTACTGGTGATCTTCTAAGACACCTAGGGTCGTAGTAATAGCTCCAACCTATATGTCGGGGCAACGGAGTACCACAACACACCGACTAGTGTGGTTAGTCTGGCCCAAAAGGACATCAGAAACAGGGAGGAATGGTTTGCAAATGCATCAGATTATTTAGAAACCTGGAATGACTCGGACAACATAACGGCTGTAAATGCTCGAAAATACTTTTGAGACTCATGCACAAAGATAGCATAACCACTCAACATCATAATGTCAAGGTTCCGAGATCAACAGTTGAACACACAGAAGTAGAATAAACTGAACTAAGAGTTGAATTCACAATTAACGTGATCCTGATAGACATAAGAGAAAGCCTAGTTCTTAATCCCCATAGCATAGAAGAAGGTGACTGAGATTAGAAGGTCATAAGGTAAAGGAGTAAAAAGAGCCTTACGTTCCCTTCCACAATCAATTCCCTTATTATAACTAAAGAGTTTCTAGACACGACTTCGACCAGTTTGGCTTACTAATCCTACATGCAGTCAGGCTCTGATACCAAAGCTGTCAGGACCCTGATCCTAAGTCACACAGGTCTAGCCTGTAACACACCATATCACTTTGCGGCCTCACGCACGGTATCCCCACGGGTGCCACCTTAGCTGGCCCGGGACCGTTTGCGCATTTTGGCACACGTATATGATAGTGTCGCTAGCATCCATATGACAGAGAACCCGGGCCGACATGACTAGTTATAAACCAAAAGTGGCACTAAATTACAGAGACATGCATACATGACCCAGCAACGAACGTGTCGGTCATCAACGTATGAACCCAAGTCGTAGCAAGCTACAAGGACTTAAAGGAACAATAGTTTTACACTCTACAGAGGTTGCGCACTTTACCCACAAGATCCGAGAAGCTTTCGTGTCATCCACGATCCCGCAGTACCTCAAGTACTCGGGGGAAGCACCCGGTCATTACCTTTACCTATACAACACTAACATAGGGTCCAATCGTTGGTGCACGGCCCTCGTGTACAAACGATAGATTATGGGACTTGCCCTTTTTACAATGTCACGCATACACGAAGGGACCAACGGTGTGTCCGGTGCCCTGTAAAAACAGTCATTGCATCTTTGCACATGGTACATATGCATCATCATGTATCAACAACTAATCCTTTGTCATTGCATCTATGCACATGGTAAAGATAATGAGTAGGGGTATGCATCATGTGGTGGCTCTCAACAAGTTTACCACCGTCACTCTTTATAATCATGCAATTGGAAATAAAAGGGTACCAAGGAACAAAAGGGGGTATCATAGTCAACGGGCTGCATGCCTTGGCTGGCTTGGTCTTCAAAGCCTTCAAGTCCTTCTCCTTCTTCTTCCTCAGCAACTTCGTCAAACACGGTATCTAATCATCGCGATAAATAACGGAAAAATTATTCAATAATAAAAACAGAAAAATAAAAGTGCTCAGAAAAATGTCAACTTATTTTTATGAAATACTAGAGGGAAAACTAAGATGGCAAAAATTCTTAGTTTGGGATTTGGAGTGACACAATGGGGTACATGGATTTCTGAATAGAGGTTTTAGTGTTCAAATTTAGATTTAAATTTGAACAGTACATAAAAGGTTCATGAATATGCGTGATAGTTATATTATTAAATAGGTTGGAATTTTACAAGTTTTTAGGAACTTGAATTATTTCATTTGGATAAATATTTTATCCTGTGGAATTCTTATAAAACAGACAGAAAAGGAAAAAGAAAAGTGGCACTGTGCCACTGGCCAGAAAGGCCACAATGTAGCAGGCCCAGAGGGAAAACATCCCACGCGAGGCTGCCACGTCAAAGGCATAAATGCGAAGTACGCATTCGATCACACGATGAACCGGTGCGCGCGCGCGTTCGTTTTTAAACATGATGGGGGGTCCCACCCGCTAGGGCGTGAGGCTGACGGACAGGGCCCACGGCCGTCATTGTCTACCTCCGTCCAGAGGCAACGGCGAGCTCGCCGGCGGCGATATAGGGCACAGGAGGAGGCGTGGGTGGTACCGTCGTGCTCAGGGAGGAACCGCCGTCCGGATGGAGGTGGAGTTGGTCACCGGGGTGGCCTGGTTCGCCGGCTACGAGGAGGCACGGCGGAGTTGCTTCGGGTGGTGGTGGTTCCGGCCGTTTCCGGCAGCTAAAGAGAGGGGAAACAAGGGGGAAATGATCAGTGAGATCTTGCGGTTCTAGATCGAGTGAGAGGAGCGGCGGAGAGGGCTTATACCTCTTGATCGACGACGACCCGAGGCGGCGGAGTTCGAGCTCAATCTCGAGCTCGGGCCCGTCTGGATAGGAGTGGGTGGTGTAGTGGGAGGATTGGGTGTGTGAGAGAGCGAGTGGTGAGGAGAGGGAGGCGCGGGGTTGTCCTTTTATAGGCGAACGGCAGGGTGCCGTGGACCCGTGCGCCGGCGAGCTGCTGCTTGTTGCCACAAGGCCTGGAAGGAGCTGGCGCCGCGTCTGGGGTGTTCCGGGATGCAGTCCAGAGCCAGGGGAGAGAAGAGAGAGAGCACGGGGAGGCCAGGGCATCGCGCGTGTGAGGAAGCTCATTGGAGCTCTCGGGTGGCCGTCGCGCATGCGAGCTGGGGCGAGAGTAGGGAGAAGGATGAGGGGGCCGATCGGCTGCCGTGTCGTGGACGTCGAGGCGGCTTCGGGAGACACCATCCCGACACCCTAGGTGGTCGTGCGCCTCGGGCAGGACGTGGCTACAGTGCGGGAGCGCACTGTAGCGCGCTCCAGAGCGCCCATATGGCCGGCATGGCCCTGTCACACGCGCTCTGGACGCGGCCACCATGTCAATTGGCTCTAGAGTAGAGTAAACAATGTGGGAGGGACGTTGGATGCCAAGGAGAGCTTCTGGAAGGAGAGAGGGCTAAGAGAGAAAGGTGAAACATGTTGTCCAGAATGTAAAATGGGGTTTTACCCCCCCCCCCTCAATCATTGAACTGAGGCCATGGGAGAGTTACTGGAGATGCAAGGGGACTTGGTGAAGCTGTGGTAAAAATCCTAGCTTAAGGAGAACAAGGAAAGTGGTAAAAGTGTTAGTTTTGGAAAATCACCAGAAGGTGCATGATGTGATTTTGAGCAATCAAATGATTTCCAATAGACATGAGACTTAACAGGATCAAATGGTATATAGAAATAGGGTGTTCCACCAAGTTTGGGATCATTTGAAGAAACTTGCCAATGTAACTTTGGTAAACCCTAGAAATCAACAGAAATTAATTTTCCAAATTTAAGTTAAGCAAATCATCCCTCCTTGATGCACCACTTGGTGTAGTTTCATCATTTGGGGTTGTGATCATGCCCACAAAGTTTGAGGTTACAAGTAAAAAGTTGGTAGTGTAAAGTTGTTCAAATTTGAATCTGAACAGAAATGGTTTTGGGGTACTCTGATCAAGTTACCCTTCTCCAAAACTTGTGCCATTTGGTCTAGATGCATTATTAGACCATTCTAGCATGTGTACCAAGTTAGAGAGCATTTGGACCAGTTTGGCAATGTAAAGTTGCTCAAACTTAAAGAATGGACAGAATTGTTTTGAGGGGTGTTGATGAGATTTTCTTGCTTCCCAAGGCATGGGGCTTGGCAAGATCATCAAATATGTCATATATGACATGATATAATTTTCCTAGAATTTTTAGAGAATATTTCCTTTGTAAATAATTCAAAAGCTTGAAATATCCAAAAAGGGTTTCTGAGGGATTTTTCCAATATTTTGAACATGCCCAAGTGTTGAAACTCTTATATATGGACAATATATGTCCTAAGAGTCTCCCTAAATTTTGGCAAATATTTTTGAAACAGTTAAATAATTTTCCCTATTAAAGACCATTTCTGGCATTAAGAAAAAGCTTTTAAATAAAATAGGAAGATAACATTTAAAATTATATTTTTGTGGTTTATAATATATGTCCTATATCTAATAGGTTTCAAATATACTCTTTGAAATATTTTTGTCACCCTAAATCAAGCACTTGTAGTGCAAACCTCAATTCAGTGGTTTTTGGAAAACTAATTTTTGAAAATACTTTTTGGCCAAATTATTTTTGTAAGAAAATACTATACTGTTATATACACTTGGTATGATCATTGGGCTGAAGTTTGGGGTACGGAGATGAAATATATAAGATGAAGTAGTTGACTTTAAAGAGCACTTGAAAATCACAGAGAGAATACTTAATTCCAAATAAAAGCTAAATGATGCCAAAAAAAATGTGTCCAAATTTTCATGCTTTATTGATGCAAATGACATGTTACAAAATGCAGGGTGTGACAAGTGTACAACCTCTTTGGCGAAGCCATGTCGATTCCAGCGTGATTGGGTTGGCCGGTGAGGATGCTCTGTCTGACTTGGCTGTCGGGGGAGGGGAAGAAGATCTTAGGCGTCTGGAGATGGAGCCCGAGGTACTGCTCCGCTGTGATGGAGGGTTTCGTCGTTGGAGCAGCTCCGGTGAGTTGAACGATACCGAGGCTGAAGCAGGACAAAAGAGACAACGTTAACCTGAGTGGAATTCTAATAGCATCTCCAATAGATGACGTAAAATACATAACCACAAAGCGCTAGATGTATACATCAGCCGCTCATCTCTGAACTTAACTGTCAAAAGTGAATTTAATTGTCGAAACTGAACTTAACTGTCGTAACTGAATTTTGCCGTCGAAACGGAATTTAACTTTCGAAACTGAACTTAACTGTCGAAACATAATTTTGCTGTCAAAAGTGAATTTTACTTTCGAAACTAAACGCACTAGAGGTGAGGCACACGTTAGTCGACTGACTTTTTCATCTCTCGTCAGTCAATTTTGCAGCCGTTGGATACGAAATCAAGGGCCTGCAGTTCATCTTTAACCTCCACCCCCTGAGCCGCCAGCCACCACCGGCCAAATAGCCGCCCCCGCCGCCTGCGGCTGGCGGTGCGCCGCCCCGCCCGCCGAGAAAACACTCCCCACCGCCGGTCCGCCGCAACCCCGACTATCCCTGTAGGCCTGGTGTGCCGAGCTTTTTCTCCGGCGATCCCCACGCCACCGCCCCACCACCAATGGCGACCATCGCCCCCACCCTAAGATAGATAGTGGGGTACCTCTCCGGCGAGCCCCTCTCCCTGCTGCGGCGAGCCCCCCACCCCCTGAAAACCAACAGACTCAAAAGTCGATTCAGTCGACTAAAGTGTAGCTAAATCGGAGCAGCATTGCAAGCAAGAGCAAGAGCGAGAGCAGCAGCGCGAGCAAGAGCAAGAGCAGACCAGGCAGGGGACCGAGAGCAAGAGCGCGAGCGAGAGCTAAAGCAGCAGCAGCTCCAACTAATGTGGACATCGCTGCTGAGGGAGTGACACCATGGAGGAAGTGGCGAGCGACGCCGCCGTGGATTGAGCCGTGCCGTGTCGGCTTGGGACCGAGCGCTGGCAGCATCGTGAGATCGAATCAAGAAGAAAATGCGGCGATTAATGTACAACCTCTTTGGTGGCGCCGATTAGGGCGCAGCTTCATCCGAGGAAACAGTGATGATGATGCTCTTCCGGTGGTGTAGGTGAAGACGGCGGTGCGGGAATGGAGGTGGCGCAAAAGACGAGGGGAACGTTGGGGCAGCTCCTTGGAGGTGGAGGACGGGGTGGCTAAACCGGCGGGATGACCAGATCAACGACGGATCCTCATCCGGTACGGTGGATGAGGGACGTCGAGGTGTTGTTTTGCATGACATCGTCGTGGAAGAGGCTCCCGCTGGGTGGCGGACAGAGGAGGGTGTGGGGCTTCACTGGTTTTGCTGGCCTCGGTTTACGAATGGGTGGGCAGATGGGGTGGGAGTGGGGGACCATGGCTTAGGGACGCGCTTGTCCGTAATGCGGGGTATGTTACGAAAGTACCCACACCGATTTGAGGCGGTTCTTTTGGTTCAGGGATATCACGGGCATTTTGCGTGTCGGGACTTCACAGGAGGTGGGCGTTTTCGTGCGCGTTGAAATTTTGGAATAGCAAGGCGCGGGTTGAGATGGAGGAAGTTTTCGTAGAACAACGAGACAAAGATATATCTTAAATATTTCGGGCTAACAAGGCGCAGGTTGAAATTTCCAGACAAGCCTAATGTGTACTGTACCAAATCAATTCTCACTACAAATGTCATTCAAAACTTTGAATTCATGTTATGTTCAATTAAAATATTTCGCTACATGTATAATGCATGCAACCTAGTACTCAAATGAAGGTGTTAGTGCATTCCAAACGTATATACTACAGCTTCAATATGAACTAAATTTTAAATCATTTCTCTATTTGAATAAGATCTACAATAATGGTTGTTGTGAAGTAAAGCGTTTGAATTTGTTTATCTGTTTTAATAGTATCTACAATCGTCATTATTGTCAAGTTAAACCATCGTTTGTGTATTATCTTCACAGGACACTCATGATTAGTCTCGAGTTACATATGAACTATGTGTACTATATAAACTCGAACTCGATTTTTTGAATCCACTTTATGTTGATTTCAAATCATAGTAAATTTCAAGCTCTAGCTAGATCTTCACAAATTAAACCATGTCTCATATGTATAATGTGTTGATAACATTATGTATGGTGCCCCGCCCCCTACGCCTACAAGTATTTAGATATGAGTTGCAAACACCACACATTACCACAAATTCAAATAAATGTGAGAATGTTCGATATATAGTATTGTTTAGATTGTTCGATATTTAGTTGTAAGCTGCAAACGCCACCCATTATCACAAATTCAAATAAAATGTGAGATTTTTCGATGTATAGTATGGTTTAGATTGTTCGACATTTAGGTGTGAGTTGCAAGCGCCATGCATTGTCACATTATGGTATAACATGTGCAAAACCACAAAACGCGTATCACCGCTATATTCATGCATGCATATGTTTAAAACACTATGATCTCCTAGTCAAATATATGAATCCACTTTCATATCAAATTATGATCTTTGTTAGTCTCTTACACCCACACAATCCTCTAACCTTTGTAGCTACCACTAACCTTCTATCGTGCATGCACACGCCCTCCTTGCCCTCCCCCTCCCTCAACATTATATCCATCGCGCACATTCATTTTGTTTTCTTTTGGTCGTTCTCCCACAGTCTCCACAACTCCTTTCCGACACACACCTATCGATAAACCTCTCCAGCGATGTAAACCTACAGCATACACACGCACCTTCAATCTCCTCCTTTTTGTGTCCTTGCCTCATGTCCCTCATACGGTCCCACACACGTGTAAACTCTTTCCCCTCTTTTCATCGATGTCACAACCGCACACTCCTCCCCCTATCTAGCTAGTAGCTGGGCTTCTTGCACCACCTCCTAGCTCCATTTTCTCTGTCTATCCGTCTCGCCGGGTCTTATTTACTCTAACAAATGGACGTACACTGACCGATCTCCCACTATACATATAGCTAGGTACGTCCTTATAACTCGTTTTCCCCATGCGTCGATCGATCTAACTCATTAGTTATGTCTCTCCCTTCCCCCGACAAACAACAATTGATCTACCGATCTAGTTAGGTTTGCTTCCCAAACACATGGTTCCCCTTCATCATCCATGGATGTGTCCCGACAGATGTATCATGCACAAGCACACAAAGAAACACATCCCCACTCTTATTGATAATATTGCAGTTCCACCCTTAGTTTGTCTAGTAGGCCTCTCCCACCATCTTCGAGAAGCAACTCCATAACCCATCCAACACTCTACCCCTCTCCCTCCCTCTCTCTCTCTCCTCTCTCTTTCTCTTTGTCCCGTCCTATTTCCCATCCTTCAGTTATATATGGATGTCTACCTATCTCCCTCAAGACATAGCTGGGTCTCTCCTTCTCAACACATATACGAGTCATTCTACCTCTATAGTTATGCCTCTGCCTACACCTTGTCAAACCCCCGCCCACACACACACACGGATACATCGAGCGCTCTAGTCATGTCTCCCTGCCACACACAAACTTGACATGTGCCCTCTGACGTTCCGGTAGCTAGGTCGGTCGCCCTATATCTTTGACTTGCACACACACATAATTTTGATGGCTCGCTTCATCGATCTCGCACCCACCCACTTGATCCTCTCTTCGACTCTATCGATATCTATGACCCTTCCTCTCTTATCGTGGATCGCCCGACCCTCTATATATGATATGGATAGGCCTCCATTTCACACACATTGCATGCAAAATTTTGTTTGAGATGTCATCGACACATATTCCCACAAATACATTCACGAAATCAAACCCCAACCCAAAAAAAACAAAAAACACTCATGAACACACACAAGCCATTTGTCTAGGTTTGTATCTCTCACACACGCCAACGTAGGTGGGGGACGTGCACGAAGAGAAGAGGTGCACGCACGGCGCACATACTCCCGTCTCTTTCCCAACCACACCCGCCCGGGTACACGATGGAGCTCATTTCTGTACGAAAAGGCAGCCCACGTGGTAACTTGACACGTGTACTGGTTGTCCACTAGATGGAGGGAGGATCATCTACCACAGGTGAACAAACAAATTGCGACATGACGCGTTATGTTAAAAAAGAGGCAAACCATGTGGGGACTACCTTAGAGGCAAGGCTCTATACACTGGAGTACGTTTGATGTGTCCCGTCAACTCATAGAACGAGGAGAAGCTTGCTTAGTACACCGTCTCCCCCGCCCACGGGCGTGGTGGCTCACAAGATGAGGTGAAGCTTGCTTACTAAGCCTTAGGCCCGCTCCCTCGCCCATGCGCGTGGTGGCTCGCAGGACGAGGCAAAATTTTTACTACTCCCTCCATTTACTCCTCATCCCTACTACCTTGGTTAGAGAGATTATCATATTTTGTGGAATATATATGTCCTTTAGTAGATTTCTATATGAACTACTAGTACATACTCCAAACACTGATGTATATAGACGTATTTTAGAGTGTAGATTCACTCATTTTGCTCCGTATGTAGCATAAAGTTGAGACACTTAGTTTGGAATGGCGGGAGTACATATTTGCTATGATCTGTCAATTATTGAGATGCAATAGCATGCATGTTAGTCTCCTTTGTATTTGATGAAATGTTGCAATGGGAAACCTTGGAAGCTAGATACATGTATCATAAGCTGGAAGTTTCATAGCATTGTACTATCTCGCTGATAAATTACAGTACGTACTATAGAAGTACTTCCTCCATTCCTAAATATTAGTCTTTGTAGAGATTTCACCATGAACCACATACGGATTATATAGATGCATATTAAGTGTAGATTCATTCGTTTTGTTCCGAATGTAGTCCACCTAGTGGAATCTCTACAAAGACTTATATTTAGGAACGAAGGGAGTACTATGTAAAGAGTTAGTGTTGCACCGTGTCCTGAAAATATGGTGATAGTGTGAGGTGGGCCATGTAATCACTGAGCCTACGTGTTTTCACTGCTCTTGGACTCCTCCGCCATAAGAATGGAGAAAATTGTAATCTAGTAGTACCTCCTTTCGCCAAAAGCGTGGGACATCTAGTAGTCCTACCACCTCAGTAATAATAAGCAATGAGCCGTCAAATCACATAGACCCATCACTAAGTTGGACGGACGAAGCAACCATCACTCTTGAATCCGCTTCTCCCTTCAATGCAGGCACCAGTGAGAGGTCGCGTCCGCTCTGCCCGAGCATGAATGTGGCACCAATTCCTTTTAACGGCACTGATCGTTTCGTGCGGGAAGCGCGCGCGGGCGATGGAGGGGCTTTCAGTGGGCCAGGCTGCTCAGGAGAGGGTGTGGCAGCTGCCCACCTGTCCCTACCGGACGCCCGGATACGAGAGGATGCACCGACTCTCATGGCTAAAATCGTACACTACACACCATCGCTCTATAGGAGTAGGTCGATCTGTCACTCTCTCTAACACACACACATGCTGTTAAACACACACACGCACACGCACACGCACACACAGGTTCATAGAATAGGAAAATCGTGCGAGTGCGAAGCCACGGGAAGTGAGATACAAATGGAGTACATACAAACTATGACTAGCCTAAGCAATGTAACCAAATGGTCCTTACTCTGCCTTGTTATCTCCCCCGGAAACCCAATTCATGGAGCGCAACGATGCGTCGATCAGTCAAGAAATCAAAGTTGGCTTGCATGCGAGTTAATACGTGGCCCTGCATGGTAGCTAAAACGACATCTTAGGGCTTCTTTGATTCCAAGGATTCTCAAAGGAATTTTGAAGGATTCAATTCCTTAGGATTTTTTTTTATGTGGGTTGTTTGATTCATAGGATTCTAAACCATAGGAAATTTTCCATAGGATTCTGCACTAAATTTCTTAGGAAATTTTCAATCCACACTAACCTCTTTGAAAGAATCCTACGTTTTTTCTGTGCACGATCAAACACTCATAGAATCATGTAGAATTCAACATGACATGCCACCCAATCCCATGTTTTCCTATTCCTGTATTTTGGAAATCCTACGAATCAAAGAGGCCCTTAGTTGTTTGGATCAATTGTTGTGTTTAGAGATAGAAATCAGGGCTTTGATTGGAGGAATGACCGGTCAAGTTTCTCCTTCTCCTCCAATGTGCTTGCACCTTGGTCCCGCTGCACCTTCTAACGTGACTTATTACACCTAGACGGAGGGAGTCGTACGAGATATGGTGGCACACTGACTTAGGTCGAATACAAGTGCCCAAAATTGTGTGCATGTTATAATAAGGATCCACTTAAAATAGTATGCGAGCGAACAGAGGGATCAATTGGACGGTGTTCCCGAGCAATAGCGAGATGTGTGAGGTAAGATACACCGCTGGCGCTTTTAATTTTTCTTATTAATTTGTTTGTTTCACCCTCTGACTGGTGGGACCCAACGTACTACGTGGATAGAGGTAAGGTGACTAAGGCTGCATTATTTTTGCACCACTGTGGATAGTCTTACCACCAAAGCCACATGACAAGATTATGATTTAAATCCCAATGACTCCCACACACACAAAATAAAATACGACATGCTTCTCACAAGAATGCAGGAATGTATAAAAGGTTATTTTCTTCTCGTTGAACATAACGGGAGAGTTGTGTAGCTGGTTAGCCTGTTCGCTCATCAAACTTGAGGTCTCAGGTTCGATAACTACACTTGAGCATAATTTGTGCCAGGCGGATTCTTTGACTGGTCAAAATGGATGGATACGGAGCTATACGATCTCGTAGTGATCGTATAATCACCTCATCATGTATAAGCTGCAGCCTCAGCGCTTGTTTTCTAGGGTTTGCACTCTTCACACTCTCTCGAGTATATATATACACGTTGCAGCCTCAGCGCTTGTAGTTGTTCTCTTCACCTCTCTCACCCTCTCCAGATCTAAACAAGACTTCCTTGGCCTCTCTCTCTCCCCTCACTGCTGGTCTACTTGTAGTTGCTATCTTCACACTCTCTCACCCTCTCAAGATCTAAACAAGACTTCGTTGGCCTCTCTCTTTCCCCTCACTGCTGGTCAAAGAGCTGGCAGGATCCGTCCGCCAGGAAGGGAAGGAGGCTTAACGCTGTCGCCGTCGGCGAGGGAGGGAATCCACTACCGACGCAGCTATTCACTTTCACCTAGCGGCAGCGCGGGAGGGCCTCCGACCCCTTCTTCTTCGCCGCCGTACATAGTGTGGGTCGAACGGCCTCCGGTCGCCCACCGAACCACACCCCAAGAACCTTAAGGTATAATTTACTTATTCCACATGCATTGCTCTAGCTGCATGTGGGCTTTTTTCGCTTCTGCACTCGAATCTAGGTGTTGGATCAAACAGGAAAGTAGTGGGGAAAGTTGTATACAATGAATCTAGGACGTGGTTCAAAGAGGAAAGGAATGGGGGAATGTAGTGGGAAAAGTTGTATAGCATTAATCTAGTACCTGGTTCAAAAAGGAAAGGAAGGGGGAAAGTAGTGGGAAAAGTTGTATCGCATGAATCTAAGACGTGGTTCAAAGAGGACATGAATAGGGGAAAGTAGTGGGGAAAGTTGTAGGCACATCTAGGACATGGTTCACAGAGGAAAGGAAGTGGGGAAAGTACTAGTACAGACTGGATATCGAACACCTACGTTGGTCGAAAAGGGAAAACATTGACAAATGCAGTAGGCACATCTGTAACTAACTGATCTTTTGTTTTGGGGGACAAGGCTGTAGAGTTTCAGCTGGACTAGATTTGCTCCACTCACGTAGGGAAAGGTGTCTAAATATAACAAAACTGGGACCAACACAAATATGCTCCTTGGTTGTTTGTTCTTTGTTTCAACAGACTGTGCATCACCCCAGTACATCGGTAGATGCACATGGTGCTGGTGCGTCCACTGTCCCGTGCAACTATTTGGCTGTTGTTAATCAAAGGCCCTGTTTGGTTAAAAACTCCCTAGTCCCTACTTGCTTGGTTCCAGGGACTAAACATGGACTAGAGGTTATTAAATGACATGCTAAAAGAACATGTTACCCCTAGTAATGAACTAATAGAGACAAGGTGCCATGCGTGGCAGGGGCAACTATTGGAAAAAGTCCCAAAAAGACTCTCCCTTGGGGTCTTCTTTCTTTACTTCCAAATGCCAACTTTTAGTCCCTAAAAGTCCCTCATGTTTGGTTTAGATGGGACTGACCCGGAGTTTTTTTAGTCCCTCCACCAAAATGTCCCTGTAAACAAGCACCCTCTAATAATACCGCTGGCAAATTGATGCAATGCCATACTTAAAAGCAAATTACATGTTTGACGAATTTTATGGTTAATATATTCTATTTGTTAATATTAATCAATGTCATCGTTTGAGAAATGCTATTGTCTTGCTTTCTTTCCCATTTAGTTAAGGTAGATGCTTCTTTTTGTTGGCTTTTGTGTCATCCACCGTTATTGACCCCTAGTTGTTTCCTTTGCAGCTCTGTGTAAACATGGTTATCTACTTCACCTCGTTGCCATTGTGACCTTTTGTTGCACTGCACAAAACACTTTTATTTTAAGAGTGTTTTGTGCAGTTCAACCAAAATGTCACACCGACAATGTTGCTTGATTGCTTGATCTTAGTGGAACTGCACAAGAGGAGATCTTACTTCCTATCTGTGTTGGCAAATTTGGTTCAGATCTTCTTCTTGTGAGTTGTTTGAATTCCGCGTCATGCGAGGTCAATGCTAGCCTTCTTTCACATTGAAGGAGAAGCTTGTCTGTTATTGAACCAAGTGATGAAGGGGAGGAACAAGCGGAAGAAAAACAACAATCAACTCCTGCTGCTGTAAAGAAGCGCTTGAACTGTGATGACAAAAGTAATGATATATGTTTGCATCTTAATTTGTTGCTATGGCTGGAACGAGCAATTGTTTTTCCACTGATTTGATGCCACTCTTAATATAATACATAATTATCTCTACTTGTGCAAATAGGGATCCTCTTTGAAGATACCCTATATTTTAGTGGAACTGCATAAGAAGGTGTTGGAAATATTAATCTAATTGAGGAGTATATAGTAAGCATGGCCACCACAGTAGATAGCAACTGATGGTTCCGGAGAAGTGCTTCATCTATATGCTCTACATAATAAACCTCCTAACGAAGGTTGGTACTCGCCCACTGATTTGATCCATATGATTGAGCTTTGTCATCTCTATTGGTGTTGTGCTACTGTTTATATACTATCATCAAAAAGTGGTATTGTCCTTGAGAAGTGCTTCATCGGTGCTATTTTAAATATTTCCTTTCCTTTTTTCCGAGCAAATAGGGATGCTAGCATTCAATTATCCTCTTGTCTTTGCACAGCAGGATCATCCTCTTGTGAGGCCTTGTTCAGTTGATGTGGTTTTTGAAGGGGAATGGCAGGGTTTGAGGGGGATTAGATCCCCTACAAGCCAAAATCTTCTCCAATCCACTCCAATCCCATTTGGAGGAGGATTAAACGAACAAGGCCTGAAGAATAATATGGAGTACGTGAAGTGACTAGTTCCGATTATGCCAAGATGAAGAAGCCATATCTATCTTCTTATCAGAAGGAGCAGTTAAAGGATGGTTACATTACCACCCACAAGACCAAACTAACTTCAGCTCGGAAGGACTGACAAATCTCCATTTTCTTGCTGTGATGCGCAAGTACAATGTTGTTCTAGGATTCTTTCCGGTGAGTTCCATTTTTCTAAAAGCGTGCTCTACATGGACCATGTAGCTGCATGTTTCAACTGTCAATTCATAGTACAATTTGCTTTATACTAATCACTATTTTTGTATTTGTGCAACCGGGGGTGCTCAGCTTGATTTCAATGGGAACTACATAAAATGTTCATGAATACATCGAATCATCCATTTCCACCATAAGAAAGGAGGTGTAAGTTCAAGGCGTTGCAACATATAAGGGCGAAATCATACAACCTACGCGCGAATTTGGTTGATTTTGGTGGAACTGCACAAAAAGAACAACTGGTTTATTTAGCACGAGGTGCCATGTCAATGTCCGAACTGATGGCAAACCCTGCCCATTCCACAATCGTAGGCATTTGATATTTTGGAATGGGAAAACCTTGTCAAATTTCGCTCATTGGTTTTAGCAAGAAGACATGCGTTTGATATTTTCGAATGGGACGCCCTTTGCTGTCAGCAGCGTCGATCCATTTTTTATTTATTCTTTAGTTGTGAAGTAAATATTGGCTCTGACATGTGAATCACTAAGATGCATAATCACTGATTGTTTTGAATGTTCTCTATGAATTGCCAGGCCTGTGTGTTTGATTGCAATGTACATGAACGCTAAAAAGCTGCTCAATCTCTTTGCACTCCTTCTGTTCCTTTTTACTTCGCACATTGTGAAAGTGCATACTTTTTTCTATAAGATTGGTCAAAGTAGAGATACTTTGACTGCAGACATAACTTGTACGCGGACTAGAAAGGACCGGAGGGAGTACATGTGAAACTGCTTGTGGGGACCCCGACTCATAAGTCGTGATCATCGAATGCACGTGTACAGTGATCCCAGATATCAATGCTCACTGAAAACACAGAAGCTGAATAACAAGAATCTTACATCCATACATACCGTATTACACAAATAGGACCATAATGGCCAAGTCTTGAGTATATCATCGCAGCGGAAATCTTCAATAACAACTTGGACCCATGCCATCTGCCTTAACCCTACAGGCATTCTGACTGGGAAGCGTCCTAGCTCGCATGCTCGTCACCAAGACATCTTCATCATAACCTGTTCTCTCATGCCTGGACAATAAAATAACCAGTGGCAAGCCAATGATTACTTTGAATGTACTCGCAAGCAACCCAAGTGCGATGATAGAATAGTTATGCAAAGCTCTACTGCTAAATTGGCGGTTTTGCGGAAAGCTAGTTTTTCATATGCAAGTATGATCAATATATAACATGGGCATGCATGTGTCTGCAACAAGCATCAGGAGGTTACAGACATCATTATCGAGAAGGAGTTGTAATCAACTCATGCTCAAGCTCATTGTGATTTCCTCAAGAATCACATCATCAATATCACTCAACCGTGTTGTTTCCTCACACACACACACCAGGTTTCGCAAACATTGGACATAGCCCAAGAGGGGTTACCCAACTATCCTTGACCATGGACACGGCTATTCGAATAGTTTTACACTCTGCAGAGGTTGCACACTTTACCCACTAGATCCGGGGAACTTCCATGACATCCACGACCCGCGGTACCTCAAGTACCCGGGGTAAGCACCCGATCACTATCTTTCCCTAGACGACACTAACACAGAGTCCACTCGATTGGTAGAAATCCCCGTGCCCCACATTTCACATCTTAAGATTTTTGGTGCCTCGCTCCCATATTCATCACATACCACAAGCACGGGGTACCAACGGTGTGTCCGGTGCCCTATGAAAACAGTCATGGCCGCCTATCCAAGCACGACCCCGTCCCGAGAGTGACCTCAGGTCACCCCCGTCACTAGTAATGCGGGCACCATTCTAGTATCGACCTAGGTAATTGATAATGCCCTTTCCCATATAAGGGTAGAGTGGTTGCGCATGTAAGGTTGGAATAACGGTCGCAACTTAAACCAATCCGTTTTCAAAACAACACACACACTTGCCTCGGTACACCACTTCGTCATCAAGTGGTTACCCATCTCACCATCTCCCTCGGGCATAAGTGGCACCCGACGGGGTTTTCGAAAAGTCCTTTGAAAGTATTCTGCCTCCGTCACCATGCATATACCCGTCCCATTTGCGTAGACACTATTAAAGCAACCTAACTACTCCCACCCACATAACCCTCATAGGAAGGTAGGGTCATGTTTGATGCAAGTTCAATAGCAAAGTAACAAGGGCACCAACCAAAGTGGTCTCCTCTTCTACATGATTCCGATGAATTGATAATAGGGTGCTATGAGACATGCATAAAAAGTTTTCTCGAACATGGTCAAAGGGCTGCTTGCCTTGTTCTTCCGAGTCTTCAAACCTTCTGGTCCATCTCCGAGTACTCCGTTTATTTCGTCTACTAACGATGGAAACAATCATAATAAGCAACACAATCAAAGCAAAAATAAAAGTGCTCTAAAAATAGGAGTTGGACTTTTCTAGGATACCTCTGGTCATATGAAAAATAACCAAGGTGGTTTCATAGGTATTGGATCAATGAATAGTTTGGATCATTTCAATATGATGAAACCAATGGGTTTATGGATTTGAAAGGAGTGTACAGAAATATATTCTTGAATGATGAGCAAAGGCACCCATCAACAAGTCATGATTTTAGAAGCATCTAGGAGTTGGTTTCATTGGATTTGGAATTCTAATGATTTTCCTTGGATTTTGCAAAGCTGATAAATATGTAGAAATGGCTCAATATTTGGTGGGGTACACAAAGTGTTAATAAAAATGTTCCAAAACTAAGTTTGGATATGACAAGCATCTAGGAATTTGAACCACTGCATTTGGATCAAAATTGAGCTCTCTGTGATTTTCTAAAGTTCATCACAGATAATGGAATAATGGCATTTAATAATTATTTGTGAAGGAAAAGTCTCTGGAATAATGTGGATGTTGCACCAACAGGTTGTAATGCCAAGGATGGGACTATACCTCCTACGTGTCGAGGCATGACTTAAAGGTATAAGCCCATCCTAGAATGATCTCAAGTTTGGTATCTTTGCACAACTCATGTAAAAGAGGGATTAAATTGCAAAAGGAGATAGTTGGCTTACACTAGCCACTTCACACAATACAATACATAAGCAATACATCATTCAAAACATCACAACCCGACTACGGGTGAAGATCCAAAAGAAAGATACCAAAACAACATAACGCCATAGGTCAGGATCGAATCCTAGTAGAAACCACTACTGATCGTCGAAACGTCACAAGCAAACGGCCACGCTCTTCATCGAGCTCCCGGTGAAGAACTGATCCATCTCCTGCATCAAACTCGGCTGAACCTGCACCTGGTGTGGTGAAGTAACTGTGAGCCACAGAGGACTCAGCAATCCCGTTTCCGGGTAACAAGACTATTTAAGCCTTGGGTGTGGAACAAGGCTGAAGAAAGAACGAGAGGTGAAGGAACAACAAGAGTCTGCAGCAGCAACTAGCACTACCTTACGTAATAGAGAGCGAGAAGAGAAGTGCATCGGTCGAGAGATGATCACGAAGTGATCCTAACTAAAGCCAGTCAAACATAACCCCACCGTGTTCAACTCCCGAATCCCTATTCGGAAATTGACAATCACGGTACACACGCTGGTAGTGTATTGAAACATTGTGTCAAGTTATCTACAACCGGATATTAACAAGCTCCCATCTGTTACATAACCGCGGGCACGGCTTTCGAAAGTTCAAACCCTGCAGGGGTGTTCCAACTTGACCCATTACAAGCCCACGATCCGCGGAGTCGGAACTCCATAGGTGGGAAGACCCGAGTATTCTCGGAATCCCGTGCTCAAGTTAAACCGAACTAAGGTAAGGCTAATCCAGCAAATCCTCCCGGCGTGTCAACACCCTGATAGGTAGCCGCGCGTATCTAGTCTCAGGACATGACCGGATGGGCGAAGCTACGGGTTTTTACCAAACCTCGAGTTTCCTCGTGGTGGCCCCGCAGGCTCCCCGTTTCGGACCAACACTCATGTGGAGCATTGGCCCGAGGTTGTTGAATTAAAATAAAAGGGATAGCTAGTCCACATGCAAGTTTTATTAGTTATTAGGCAAATAGTACCAAATGTTGGGACTTGTTGGAAAAGACTTAGCACTTAGCGGTTTATCAAGGGGGTCCCATACACCCCAACCGTGTTAGGAACGCATAATCAAGGAACATAACACCTGTTTATACGGTTCCTAACGGCATGAGTGGAACAAATCACCAAGCAAAAGGCTTAGCCTTCCACCCTTGCCAGTATATAGATGATTTCATTTAAGCATTTATATAGTGTGATATAACCCAACAAACTTCAACATGAAGCAAGCATCTTTAATCTTCACCTGCAACTAAACAATGCTATAAGAGGGGCTGAGCAAAGCCTACGTATAGCCAATCAAAGGTTTGCATAGGTAGGGTGGTTAAACAGGTTCATGGTTACAATAGGAGGCTGACAGGAAGACATGGGCATCGAGGCAAAACTATAGATCGAGACTACTAGCAATAGGCAAAGATAGTAATGTTATCGGGGTTCGGTCATCTTGCCTGGGATTCCACAAGGGAGAAGAACGGATCCATGAAGAAGACGGAGCAACACAGACGAGAGAAGAAGCCTCACAACTCCGGAACGAAACCGAAGCTAACAAGAGAAGCAACCGGAAAGAAGAAACAACACGGTAAACACACAAGCATAAGCATGTCATGATGCACAAGCAAGCATGATGCATGTCCGGTTTAAATATGCATGGCATGGCAAAGTGCACAAACAAATACTACAAGTTAAGTGGAGATCAATATGCAAGAGTTGCATATTGACGAAACACCACATTTTAATTATTTAGTTGACTCTCGTTTATTTACAAGACAAGGTTAAATGTTTTTAACATGGCAAGAGGTGAAGCATAATAAAACTACACTATTTAGACATTTTTAAATGAGGCCGGAGAATAACAACAAGTCCGGAAAATCCCCATGAGCAAGTTTAGTAATTATTAAAGCAACAACAATTCACACATATAATGTTGTTATCATGATGCGGATGATATGATCAAGTTTATGCAATTTTTAGTTAAAGGTTAACAAGAGAGATATGAAGCATTTGGTCGCCACGACGGAAGGAAAGGAGAGTCCTGGCGACGAGAGTGGAAACGGTGCCACGGCAACGTTCCGATGATCCGACAACTCGTCGAGAAGCCGGGTGCAAAAGCAAGGTGGCGAAGCGTGTCATGCAAGAAGATGGGGTGATCCCGTTGCCGGGTTCCCATGAGTCGGCGACGAGGCAACCGAGGAACATGACAAACGGTCGAAACGGGCACGGAGCACACAAGGGATACATTTCATACAACCACAACAAGCATCCACGGTTCATCCACGGGGTCGTCTCGTTATACCTTTGAAGCGTGCGTTTCGGGGCGGTTCGAGACGTAGAGGAAGAAGGCATTCACGTTCGGAGAGGTACTCGTCATCGTAGCCGTTCGGTCGTCGTGGTACTTGGTCGTGGTACTTGGCATCGGTAGATGTACTCGTTCCGTTCGGTCTTGTCGGTCTCGTCTCGAGTCGTAGTAGTACATGTCGTCGAGGTACTTGTTACATCGCGATCGTAGGGGTACTTGACATAGCGAAGGAGTACTTGGTCGGGTCGCCGTGTACTCGTTCATGTAGTCGTACGCGGAGCTCGTAGCCGTAGAGGTACACGGGGCGACGGTAGACGTTCGGGCGACGGTAGACGAAAGTAGTGGTACACGGTGCGTCTCCGAGACGGTAGTTGTACGGGTCCAAAATCAGATATGCTTTTCTGTTACATGGTTATTTGAGATAACAAAAACAGCAACAAAACAACAAAAAAGGAAAAAGGCTGCGGGTTGCTCGGGACGACGCCTCTTGTCCACTCGCTCGGAGCAGAGGCGGGACGAGGTGGAGGTGCGCCATGGCGCGGTGGCCTGGAGGAAGCCGAGGCGCGGCTCTGGTGGCTGTCGGGGTGGAACGGCGCTGGTAGCCCGGGCGCGGTGGGAGGAAGAAGTGGCGCGGCGCGCGCTCGCCTGGAGGGGAGGTCGGGCCCGGCCGCGGCTCCTGGCGAGGGGGCTGCAGGGGCTCGGCGAAGCCCGGCGCAGAGGAGAGGGGCTCGAGGAGCGGGGCTCCTGCGTCGGGGCGGCGCCGTCGGGGTGCAGAGGAGGTAAGGGGAGGCGACGAGGCGCGCTTGCTGGAGAAGGCCGCGCCGAGGCAGCACGGGCGCTGGCCTGTGGCGCTCGAAGGCTGGAGGACGAAGGGCCTCTGGCCGGCGCTGGGGATGGAGGAGGCAGAGCCGCGGCTCCAAGGGAGGAGGCGGTCGGCAGCGTCCTGGCGAGGCGCGCGGAGGGAAGCCATGGCGATGCGGCCGTGGCGGAGCTCGGGCGCACGGGAGGGTGCGGCACCGCGTCGCTGGAGGAGGGCTGACGAGGGCGCGGGCATGGAGGGACAGGGCTGGAGAGCTGCGGCCTCGGGCCTGAGAGGGAGATCGAGGGGTTCGGCATCGAAGGGAAACGGGGCCGAGGGGAATTGGGACAGAGAGGTGAGCGAGGGAGAGGGAGAGGGAATCGGGATCGGGGGAATGCAGAGGGGATCGAGAGGGTGGCGGCGGATGAAGGAAAAGAAGAGGGAGCGAGCTGCGGGCTCGCTAGGGGCTAGGGTTCGGTGGTGTTGGGAGGCCCGAGCAGGCCTACTGGCCCAAGAGGCTCTGGCATGCGGGGCGATTCTGGTGAGGGAGGCTGGGCCAACGGGCCTAGCAGCTGGAGGAGAAGGGAGTCGGCTGGGCTCTCTTAATAAAAGAGAGAAAAGAAAAAAAATAGAGACAAAGAAAGAAAAAGATAGAGGGGGTTAGGAGCAGAATTTGCACAAGGGAGTATTTTTCTCGGGCATCATAAAAAGAGCACGGTCCGAGAAAAATAGAAAAGGCATGAATGAAAATAATTCAAACATATTTGAATTTAATTCAAATAGGTTTGAACTAAGACGTGATTATGAAGTGTCCAAAAATGTTCAAATTTTTGGAGGAACCTCGAAACAACGGAAAAGAATTATTGACAAGGTTTTTGAAGGAGAAACTCGAAGTAGGAAAGCATGGGGAAATTATGCACGTGTGTTGCGGGTAATTCCAAACAAATGGAATATTATTATATAGCTCCCTAATAATATTGAGAGACTTTTATATGTTATAAAGAGAAGTCATTCTTCCCTCGATTTAAATGGACCGAAGGCCCACACAATTTATTTAGGTTGAGATGCAAAATAAAAAATGACATGATGGCATGATGACATGATGCAATGCAAAAATAAATAACACAAGCACAAACGAAACACACGGGAGGAACCCGGAACATCTGGAATCTTCTAGGATCTTTTGGAATCTTCTGGGACGTCGGTCTCGGGCGTCACACAGGTAGATCATGATTTATGGAGTCACTGGAAACTTGAATCACCAAATTTGGAGTTCAAATGAATTATTTAAGCATTAATGAAGTTTATAGAAAAAGAAAAAGGAAAAAGGGGAGGGGGTTTTATACCTATACTGCGTTTTGGGCGCAGTATAGCACCGCAGCGCTCTGGGCCGGCCCAACTGCACAGCAGCGCGCGGGGAACCTGGCCACGTCGAAGGCGGCTTCCCGGAATTGCGTTTTCACGCAGGGAAGACGGGCTATGCCGTAGCCGTCTCCACTTAAACCGGTGGGGCCTTCCTCCGGGCTCGCTGACCTGCGGGGCCCTCCTGCAGGACCTTCTCCTTCCTCCCTCCCGCGACAGGTGCGGGGCGGAGGAGCTCGGCCGCCGATCGCGCCGGCGACCCAGGGGGTCTCCGCCGGCGTTCTGCGCACCGGAGTGCTCAAGGCGGCGAGGCGCACCCGCCCGTGTGCCTCACGCCTGTGGGGGAGCTCGGGAAGGGGAGAAGCGCCTGGTGCGGCGATGATGGCGACGGCGAAGAGGGTTATGGCGCTACGGCGTCAAGGGGAATGGGGCGGAGCACGGGGAGGCTCAAGGGGGTGCGTGAGAGGCTCTGGTGGTGGCTATGTGGAGAGGGAGAGGCCGGTGTGCCCGAATTCGAGCAGGGCCCCGAGGCGGCAATGGCGACAGAGGAGGAGGAGGAAGGCTCGGGAGGGAGCGTGCTTTGCTCAGGGAGGCTTATTGGAGGGTGAGGGAGCGGATGGAGTACGGAGAGGGCTCGGGGAGGCCTTATATAGGCCAGCCCGAGGTTCACCGCGCGGCTGTGCGCCGGCGGGGCCGTGGCCGTTGCTGAAGGTCAACCTGGCTCTCCTGGGCATGTCTGAGGCGCTCGTGGACGAGGTCCAGGCCAAGGGGAAAGCAGAGGAGGAGCGGGGAGGTGCCAGAGTCTTCGCGCGTGTGAGCTTGCTCACTGGAGCTCAGGGTCGGCCGGTGCGCGTGCACGCAGGGGTGAGGGAGGAGGAGAGAGGAGAGGGCCAACCGTCCAGCAGGTTGCGGACGCCGAGGCAGCCTCGGGGGACATGAGGGGGAGGCCCCAGGCTGTCGGGTGCAGCCGATTGGAGGCGGCTACAGTGCGCCAGGGTACTGTAGCGCGCTCCAGAGCACCCATTTGGCCGGCATGGCCGTGCCCTCGCTGCTCTGGTCATGTCCACCTTGTCCAACATTGTCTAGGGGGTCGAGGGAGAAGTAAACAAATGCCGTGTGGCCTTGGATGCCCTCGGAAGCCACTGGAATGGGGAGGGAGGTGAAGAAGAAGGAGTTTACTGCTGTCCAGCAGTGTGAATTGGGGTTTTACCCCCTCCAATGATTGAGCTGAGGCCATAGAGAAGTTACTGGGGGTAGAAGATGATCAGGAGAAGCTGTGGTAAGAATTTGAGGTAAAGGGAAATAGTAAAAGGGGTCCAAACAATGGTTTTGGCAAACTTGCAGAAGAAGTTTGATCATGTTTTGGGAAAGCAGATGACCTCCAATTGGCATGGGACTTAACATGATGGAATGTCACATATATCTAGGCCCTTCCACCAAATTTGAGCTCATTTGGGTAAAGTTGCCAATGTAACTTTGGTGAACCCTAGAAATCAACAGAAATGGTTTCACCTTGTTTGAGTCAAGCTAATCATCTCCCCTTGATGCACCACTTGGTGTAGTATCATCATTTGGGGTTATGATCATGCTCACAAAGTTTGAAGCCCCAGGTAAAAAGTTGGTAATGTAAAGTAGTTCAAATCTGAATTTGAACAGAAGTGGTTTTGGGGCACTTAGATCAAATTATGCCTCTCCAAAACTTGTGCCATTTGGCATGGATGCATTATTACATCATTTTAGCATGTTCACCAAGTTTGAGAGCATTTAGACAAGTTTGGCAATGTAGAGTTGCTCAAACTTCAAATATGGACAGAATGGTTTTGAGGGGATTAGATGATGTTTCCTTGATCTTCAATGCATGAGGCTTTGCAAGATCATCAAATATGTCATATTTGACATCATAGAATTTCCCTGGAATTTTTGGAGAATATTTCCTTTGTAAATATTTCAAAAGCTTGAAATATCCAGAAAGGGTTTTGGAAGGATTTGTCCAATATTTTGAACATGACCATGTGTTGAAACTCTTATATATGGATAATATATGTCCTATGAGTTTCCCTGAATTTTGGAAAATATTTTTGAAATAGTTAAATAATTTTTCCCTATTAAAGACCATTTCTGGCCTTAAGAAAAAGCTTTTAAATAAAATATAAAAATAACTTTTAAAATTATAATTTTGTGGTTTCTGGGAGTCCTATACCTAATAGGATTCAAATATACTTTTTGAAAGATTTTTCACACCCTAATTAAGGTACTTGCAGTGCAAACCTCAATTCAGGGGTTTTTGGAAAACTAATTTTAGAAAATACCATTTGGCCAAAATATTTTTATAAGAAACTTCTATATTGGTCTATACACATGGCATGATCATTGGGAAAAGGTTTTGGATCAAGGAGATGAAGTATAAGAGTTGGAGGATTTATTTGATTTTTAGAGCACTAGGAAACAACAGACAGAAAATCAATCAAGCAAAGCCAAAACACTCAAAAGTTTTTGTAAAACCACATTTTTAACATGGTAATTAGCTTAAGCAATGTGGCATGAAAATCAGGGTGTGACAGACCTACCCCCCTTACAAGAATCTCGTCCTCGAGATTCACAGACTAGGCGTGGAAAATAAATGCGGAGTCTTGGGTACGGGGTAGTCTTCACTTCTTCTTGTCTGTTCTGCTCCCGAATGGTGCTCCATGGAATCTTGAAGTACTTGGTGGTGTGGCTCCTCGCTTATTGCCTTTGATGCAGGTTGTTGAGGGGTCTCTTGCATAGGTTAGGATGGGTTAGTTGTCAAAGGCTCGGTGGTGTCCTTGCGGGCACCGGGCTAGCTAGGAAGTAAGAAGTACTTCCAGAGTGGGGACTCGTGGAATATTTGGTGCACGGAGGGTATCTCAAGTGGTAAATCTAGCTGGGGAGCCGTCTACTATTTGCCTTGCAGTGGTCTTGAAGAAGGGTCGATAAATCTTGGTGCGAGCGCCCCTTCGACACAGAAATGCTCGATCCCTTCGAGAGGAGTGGTTTGCAGATACGCCCGGTCTTCGACATGGAAGTTTACTTTTTGATGACGATGGTCGGTGTAGTTCTTCCTTCTTGACAGGGCGGTCTTCAAATGTCTTCTATCCAGCTGTCCGTCTCTTCTTTGTCTTCGGGAAGACAAGTAGGCCATCAGATAATGATGTTACCCAACTTGTCCACTTACTCCATGAGGTCTATGGGGGTACGCAAGGTAGGCTGGGGTATTGGTGGTGGTCTCAGTTGAGTATTTGCAGAGGCCTTCCTGACTTAGAGCGAAGGCCCGTGGTCGGAATCTGACCAGGTTATGGCTTGGTGGGGCTTAAGGGTTTCAAGGATTCTAGTGAGTGAGTGAACATACGTCATCTTATCCTTAAGCACGGTTTCTGAGATGCCAATAGCTCTATCTAGTACTCCGAACGAAAAAGGCATCTTCTCGCATAGACCAACTTCAATCACCACTCATGCCATACATATCCTCATGACCCTCAAGAGACGGTCTAACAAAATTGTATTCGTCTATGATCCCCAAATCCATATGTATGTCTACCCCTAAAATCCATGGGTAGGTCATACATGCCACTAAGCTTAAACTAAACTCTACAATCCAAACACTCAACCTATTCTTGCAAGGCTCACGATAAGGCATCTCGATTCTAAGGAAACACGTCATACGCCACTCCAAGATTTGTTTCCTTCCGATAGATCACCTCCAATAACCCGGTAATTTCTATCAATCACCACATAATCCGACAATTCTACAAATCCGATGTCTACGGTGTTCCACAAGATCTCAAGTCCTTATAATACCCTAATACTTGGAAGGACTATGCATTACGATAGTAAGTCCACCAAATTCTCATCATCCGGGTCAAGTAAACTTCAAGATCACGATTATATAGATCCTTAAATCAACTCCGACAAATAATCCAATCTCCTAGGTTATTGTCCACCGAGAAGCATGCTATCATAATCAGGATCATATGCCTAAATCCAATTTTACTCGGAACCATGCAGACATATCCAGCATTTATACCAACCAGAATCACCTACATAAATCCAAATCTCATGCCCAACGAGAATTCATACATGCTTCCGCAAAGTCATGATCCCACCAATATGAAATCTCACAATCCACCAAGGTCTCAGATAATTCCTCGAAGTCACTGACATAAAGCCACCAAGTCATCTGTCCAATATCGTCGAACTGGTCTATCTATGGCATCGTCAGTTCTTGTGCTATATTAGGATTAAAATGTGCTCAGTCACTGTGTCCACTAGCTCCTTTACGAACCCAGTGTTGTGCAAGGTTATAGAGGCTTAACTGGTTCTCTCGCTTTACTTTGGGTTAGGCACATGGTTAAGGATTCGTGCTGGAGTGTCTCGTGAAGTCTCAAAAGGTCTTGGAATGGGTTACTAGTTTGGAGGGTCAAACATAATTCTACGGGGTTGCACTTGGTCGCGGAGGTCGTGGCAGGAGTCTTTAGTGCCAGTTTGGTTGCCGAGGTAGAACCCTTGGTGCATCTTGTCTTGCGGGTCTTCAGTTGGGGAGAGAGAGAATAGAGGGAAGGAGCAGCGTAGAGGAGGGAAATGCCTAAAGGGGGTTTTATAGTGAAAGAACAAACAACCAAGTGCCATAAAGGCCACACACATTTGTTAAGATAAGATAGGTGATATAGTCGCGTACATGCTGCCCAAGGCAAAAGTGCGACTTATATAAAAAACACAAACATATAAGGACAAGCAACACATGACATGGTTTCATTTGAACCGCTACATAGACTCGACTTCGCATAAGGGGGTACACGACTCATCCTACCCTAGAAGTTCTCGGATTTATAGTCGTGAGGACGAAGGCCTTCAGTCTTCAACTCGTGGGTCTTCCGGTGGTTTGACAAATGGCTGCTTGCTGGGGTACATCCTTCTGATATGCCCGAGCTCACCACACTCGTAACATGTGATGGAAGCAAAGAGGTTGTTATCCCGTCTTGGGTCCTGTTTTTGGTGGCCTGACGTTGGTCCCCCATGACGTGGATATGGTAGTCTAGCCCTATGCCTTCTTCGCGGGGTCCGATGGCAAGCTCCTTGAAGCTCTCCGATCTGTTGCTTCTGATTAGCGATGTAGACTTGTAGGGCAGTAATTTGTTGTTCCCGTTCGATCACCTTCTTCTTCTCGAGGCAGTGGAGATGTAGAAGTGAAGGGAAATCCTCGCAGGACTTGAGGAATTCTTCCGTGAGGGTGCGCAGAAGATAATTGGTGTCTGGGTGAAGCGGATCTAGAGCTTGAGAGTCGGGTCTTCATCTCCGGTGGAAATCATGGCCTGCGAGGTGGTTCCTGTTCCACTTTTGCATGGCAGGTAACAAGTAGCCCGACCTTCCTTCATTTCTGGGAGGAGATCTTGAAGGCGGAGAAGGGCTTCGTAGGACACTTGCTGTATGGCTAGGTCCTGAGTGGGCATAGGTGGTCCGATAAAGAACCAACCTTGAGGTGAGGTCTTGGCTGGTATAATTACTTTGGCATAGAATTCCGTCTTGAATTCACCATTGTCTAGTTCGTGCAGGGTGTACATCGGCTCCAAAGGATAGTGGCATTGTTGGAGGCAGTCCCTTAGGAGTGGTGGAAATCCGATCATGAGGAGTCTCGTGGGGGCGACGGCCATCTACAAGGAGGTTAGAGAAGAGTCAATATGACCAGAGATGCTATGACAAGCGCAAAAGGTTGTCACTGTTGATTAGTTCAGAAGAGGAGAGAAGTGGAACAAGTCTTGCAAGTGATTTGGAGGTCTCGGGGTCTAGTCCTTGTAGCTGGCGTTGACTTGGTCTTTTCTTGTCTCTTTAATCATGACGACCCCTTGGGCCTTGTGGGACGTCGAGGGTACCAGGTAGGAAATCCTTTATGCAATGATATTAATCAAGGCATAATAGAGGTCCAACATGTCGGTTTCGTTGATGAAAACATTGACACCAAGAGCGGGGGACGAAGAGAACCGTTTTCCTGCTCACTATAGTGAGGCGGACCAAATGGCGAGGTTCTCATCCACCGGTGGTTGCCGATGCAACAACGGTAGTGACGTGATTACTCTATTAGCGATGCATATCATGATTTTGCATAACCTATGCCCTGGTCATCATAGGCCAATGTTGCATCTTTTTGGGGCACTGTCAAGGGTATCGCCATCTTCTGGTCTTCATGTCCTCATTCCTCGAGGACGGATTTCCTGTTGACATCGTCTTGTTGTGGTGTCGCCAATCTTGTGTTCAGAAGTGGTGGGTGAGTGTTTGGCAAGGTGCACTCCACGAGGATTACAGAAAATCCAGTGGTCTGGGCATAAGGGTTCTAGCGACCAACAATTTTGAAGGGGAAAGAGATTAAGTATAACCTATTTTTCGAAAAACTGAGAAGGGAAGAGAAGTATAGATAGTTTTGAAAACTAGTAATAGTTTTGAAAATAGTTTTACCCTAACTAACGACCTTGCTAACTAAGGCTTCCTACAGTCAGGACGGCTCTGATACCAGCTCTGTGGGGACCCCGACTCATAAGTCGTGATCACCGAATGCACGTGTACAGTGATCCCAGAGATCAATGCTCACTGAACACACAGAAGCTGAATAACAAGAGTCTTACATCCATACATACCGTATTACACAAATAGGACCATAATGGCCAAGTCTTGAGTATATCATCGCAGCGGAAATCTTCAATAACAACTTGGACCCATGCCATCTGCCTTAACCCTACAGGCATTCTGACTGGGAAGCGTCCTAGCTCGCATGCTCGTCACCAAGAAATCTTCATCATAACCTGTTCTCTCATGCCTGGCCAATAAAATAACCAGTGGCAAGCCAATGAGTACTTTGAATGTACTCGCAAGCAACCCAAGTGCGATGATAGAATAGTTATGCAAAGCTCTACTGCTAAATTGGCGGTTTTGCGGAAAGCTAGTTTTTCATATGCAAGTATGATCAATATATAACATGGCATGCATGTGTCTGCAACAAGCATCAGGAGGTTACAGACATCATTATCGAGAAGGAGTTGTAATCAACTCATGCTCAAGCTCATTGTGATTTCCTCAAGAATCACATCATCAATATCACTGAACCGTGTCGTTTCCTCACACACACACACACACACCAGGTTTCGCAAACATTGTACGTAGCCCAAGAGCGGTTACCCAACTGTCCTTGACCGTGGACACGACTATTCGAATAGTTTTACACTCTGCAGAGGTTGCACACTTTACCCACTAGATCCGGGGAACTTCCGTGACATCCACGACCCGCGGTACCTCAAGTACCCAGGGTAAGCACCCGATCACTATCTTTCCCTAGATGACACTAACACAGAGTCCACTCGATTGGTAGCAATCCCCGTGCCCCACATTTCACATCTTAAGATTTTTGGAGCCTCGCTCCCATATTCATCACATACCACAAGCACGGGGTACCAACGGTGTGTCCGGTGCCCTATGAAAACAGTCATGGCCGCCTATCCAAGCACGGCCCCATACCGAGAGTGACCTCAAGTCACCCCCGTCACTAGTAATGCGGGCACCATGCTAGTATCGACCTAGGTAATCGATAATGCCCTTTCCCATATAAGGGTAGAGTGGTTGCGCATGTAAGGTTGGAATAACGGTCGCAACTGAAACCAATCCGTTTTCAAAACAACACACACACTTGCCTCGTTACACCACTTCGTCATCAAGTGGTTACCCATCTCACCATCTCCCTCGGGCATAAGTGGCACCCAACGGGGTTTTTGAAAAGTCCTTTAAAAGTATTCTGCCTCCGTCACCATGCATATACCCGTCCCATTTGCGTAGCCACTATTAAAGCAACCTAACTACTCCCACCCACATAACCCTCATAGGAAGGTAGGGTCATGTTTGATGCAAGTTCAATAGCAAAGTAACAAGGGCACCAACGAAAGTGGTCTCCTCTTCTACATGATTCCGATGCATTGATAATAGGGTGCTATGAGACATGCATAAAAAGTTTTCTCGAACATGGTCAAAGTGTTGCTTGCCTTGTTCTTCCGAGTCTTCCAACCTTCTGGTCCATCTCCGAGTACTCCGTTTATTTCGTCAACTAACAATGGAAACAATCATAATAAGCAACACAATCAAAGCAAAAATAAAAGTGCTCTAAAAATAGGAGTTGGACTTTTCTAGGATACCTCTGGTCATATGAAAAATAACCAAGGTGGTTTCATAGGTATTTGATCAATGAATAGTTTGGATCATTTCAATATTGTGGAACCAAGGGGTTTATGGATTTGAAAGGAGTGTACAGAAATATATTCTTGAATGATGAGCAAAGGCACCCATCAACAAGTCATGATTTTAGAAGCATCTAGGAGTTGGTTTCATTGGATTTGGAATTCAAATGATTTTCCTAGGATTTTGCAAAGCTGATAAATATGAAGAAATGGCTCAATATTTGGTGGGGTACAGAAAGTGATAATAAAAATGTTCCAAAACTAAGTTTGGATATGACAAGCATATAGGAATTTGAACCACTGCATTTGGATCAAAATTGAGCTCTCTGTGATTTTCTAAAGTTCATCATAGATAATGGAATAATGGCATTTAATAATTATTTGTGAAGGAAAAGTCTCTGGAATAATGTGCATGTTGCACCAACAGGTAGATCAAGATTTATGGAGTCACTAGAAACTTGAATCACCAAATTTGGAGTTCAAATGAATTATTTAAGCATTAATGAAGTTTACAGAAAAAGAAAAAAGATAAAGGGGAGGGGGTTTTATACCTATACTGCGTTTTGGGCGCAGTATAGTGCCGCAGCGCTCTGGGCCGGCACAACTGCACAGCAGCACGCGGGGAACCTGGCCACGTCGAAGGCGGCTTCCCGGAATTGTGTTTTCACGCGGGGAAGACAGGCTATGCCGTAGCCGTCTCCACTTAAACCGGTGGGGCCTGCCTCCGGGGTCGCTGACCTGCGGGGCCCTCCTGCAGGACCTTCTCCTTCCTCCCGCCCGCGACAGGAGCGGGGCAGAGGAGCTCGGCCGCCGATCGCGCCGGCGACCCAGGGGGTCTCTGCCGGCGTTCTCCACACCGGAGTGCTCAGGGCGGCGAGGCGCACCTGCCCATGTGCCTCACGCCTGTGGGGGAGCTCGGGAAGGGGAGAAGCGCCTGGCGCGGCGATGATGGCGACGGCTAAGAGGGTTATGGCGCTACGGCCTTAGGGGGAATGGGGCGGAGCACGGGGACGCTCAAGGGGGTGCGTGAGAGGCTCTGGTGGTGTCTAGGTGGAGAGGGAGAGGCCGGGGTGCCTGAATTCGAGCAGAGCCCCGAGGCGGCAATGCCGACAGAGGAGGAGGAGGAAGGCTTGGGAGGGAGCGTGCTTTGCTCAGGGAGGCTTACTGGAGGGTGAGGGAGCGGATGGAGTACGGAGAGGGCTCAGGGAGGCCTTATATAGGCCAGCCCGAGATTCACCGCGGGGCTGTGCGCCGGCGGGGCCGTGGCCATTGCTGAAGGCCAACCTGGCTCTCCTGGGCATGTCTGAGGCGCTCGTGGATGAGGTCCAGGCCAAGGGGAAAGCAGAGGAGGAGCGGGGAGGCGCGAGAGTCTTCGCGCGTGTGAGCTTGCTCACTGGAGCTCAGGGTCGGCCGGTGTGCTTGCGAGCAGGGGTGAGGGAGGAGGAGAGAGGAGAGGGCCGACCGTCCAGCAGGTTGCGGATGCCGAGGCAGCCTCGGGGGACACGAGGGGGAGGCCCCAGGCTGTCGGGTGCAACCGATTGGAGGCGGCTACAGTGCGCCAGGGCACTGTAGCGCGCTCCAGAGCACCCGTTTGGCCGGCATGGCCGTGCCCTCGCTGCTCTGGTCATGTCCACCTTGTCCAACATTGTCTAGGGGGTCGAGCGAGAAGTAAACAAATGCGCTGTGGCCTTGGATGCTTTGGGAAGCCACTGGAATGGGGAGGGAGGTGAAGAAGAAGGAGTTTACTGCTGTCCAGCAGTGTGAATTGGGGTTTTACCCCCTCCAATGATTTAGCTGAGGCCATAGAGAAGTTACTGGGGGTAGAAGATGATCAGAAGAAGCTGTGGTAAGAATTTGAGGTAAAGGGAAATAGTAAAAGGGGTCCAAACAATGGTTTTGGCAAACTTGCAGAATGTGTTTGATCATGTTTTGGGAAAGCAGATGACCTCCAATTGGCATGGGACTTAACAGGATGGAATGTCACATATATCTAAGCCCTTCCACCAAATTTGAGCTCATTTGGTAAATTTGCCAATGTAACATTGGTGAACCCTAGAAATCAACAGAAATGGTTTCACCTTGTTTGAGTCAAGCTAATCATCTCCCCTTGATGCACCACTTGGTGTAGTATCATCATTTGGGGTTATAATCATGCTCACAAAGTTTGAAGCCCCAGTTAAAAAGTTGGTAATGCAAAGTTGTTCAAATCTGAATTTGAACAGAAGTGGTTTTGGGGCACTTAGATCAAATTATGCCTCTCCAAAACTTGTGCCATTTGGCATGGATGCATGATTACATCATTTTAGCATGTTCACCAAGTTTGAGAGCATTTGGACAAGTTTGGCAATGTAGAGTTGATCAAACTTCAAATATGGACATAATGGTTTTGAGGGGATTAGATGATGTTTCCTTGATCTTCAAGGCATGAGGCTTTGCAAGATCATCAAATATGTCATATTTGACATGATAGAATTTCCCTGTAATTTTTGGAGAATATTTCCTTTGTAAATATTTCAAAAGCTTGAAATATCCAGAAAGGGTTTTGGAAGGATTTGTCCAATATTTTGAACATGACCATGTGTTGAAACTCTTATATATGGATAATATATGTCCTATGAGTTTCCCTGAATTTTGGCAAATATTTTTGAAATAGTTAAATAATTTTTCCCTATTAAAGACCATTTCTGGCCTGAAGAAAAATCTTTTAAATAAAATATAAAAATAACTTTTAAAATTATAATTTTGTGGTTTCTGGGAGTCCTATACCTAATAGGATTCAAATATCCGGATCGTCGACTACCATGTTCTCCATTGGGACGTCTTCGTCCTCCGGCTACCTACTGGCTAGCCAGTTGGCAGCAATGGCTGCCATCTCCTTGTGGTCCATCGTCCGCCCGTCGCGAAGAGTGCTGGGGCGCGAGGAACCCATGGTGGGCAGTAGTGGTGTGGACAGGCGAATAGGAATGGATGCAGATGACTGCGGCTATGACCGGCGCTGCAATTTATATAGCAGTAGTGGGCGTCTGAGGGACGGACGTGTGGCACCGGAGTTGCCGCCTTGGCAACCGCGTATCATTAATGTTGGCGGCAGAAGGACGGACGGACGGCAGGTGTGTCGTTTGAAGGCGGAGCAATCGCATGAACTGGGAAGCGGGGCAGGAGGTGCTTACCGTTTCGGGCGGAAATCGTGCGCGTGCGAGGGAGGCAGTCTGGGTGGGCCTGTGTAGTCAGACTCGTGCCTGGCAGCGGGTCGGTCTAGCAGTCGGACATGCTGGCTCGCTACCTACCTCGCCGAGCTGAGCGACGACAATCAGATGATGGACGTAGCTTCGGACAAGGAGCCGGCGCCACTGTCCAAGCCGGTTCATGCCGTGTTCACCATAGAGTAGGTGCGGCCCCACTTCGACGCCCTAATGGCGGAAGAGCTACCAGCGCAGGAGGACCAGTGCTGCAACCTCTGTCTCCTCAATGAGCACCGGTGAAGAAGCGAATGACAATGTCGTCGCAGACATGTGGCCCTATGATCCTGGCTTCCCAAATGAGCAGCAGACGCTGTACCAGACCATCCGTAGGTCCCGCTAGGCCCTCTTCGTCATCCCTCGAGTTGTTGCGCTTGTCATGGTGCCGCCGTCTCACGTTGTCAACATGGTCAACGGATATGAGGATGAGGAGATGACTTTACTTCGAGAGGATGACAGCGGGGATCCACCAGGGCCATAGCCGCACGTACGCAAGTGCCTCCTTATTAGTATATAAAACTATAATTTTGTTTGTTTCCTCCCGGTTTCCTGACATCACGGTCCCACACCATTGTCAACAGATAAACGAGAGG
Source organism: Secale cereale (assembly GCA_902687465.1). Lineage (NCBI taxonomy): Eukaryota > Viridiplantae > Streptophyta > Magnoliopsida > Poales > Poaceae > Secale > Secale cereale. The sequence goes on from LR738711.1 coordinate 345,483,263, forward strand.
ATTGCACAAGAAGCGGCCGACAGCTGGGACCAAGCAGCTCGAGCAGTATTTGTGTTTTTGAGGTGTGAGCACTACAGAGTTTTTCTTGAGCGATGTTTAGCCCAGATTTATTTTTTCTCCACTAAACAACAACGAAAACATCGCTGCAGCTATTAACTCGGCGGGTTGTGGTCCATCTAGCCAAGTCCAGATATTATTTTTTCAAGCTGAAAATGGCTAGCCCAGCTATACTTTTTTGAGGAATACCCAGGCAAGGTCAAGTTGTTATTCTCCTCCCGCTGGGCTGCAAATTTTTCCTAGGAGGGATGCATTAGGCTTAACAAGAAAATGGGCTTTAAGAAATAATAAATGGAATGTAATTATGAAAACTGGACAGTAACTATAAAAAATGCACCAAACACGTAATTACTTTATAAAATATTATTTTTGGATATTGAATTTTTTTTATTTCATTAATTGTTGCGAGCGCAATGTTTCATTGGATGTTGACGTAATATAAATATATATTGAAACTGTATTTAATCTTACTAGAAATTTCGGGATAAAAATATTTCTGATCCCATCAAAATGTGGGAAATATTATTGAATTCAGTTTTAAACGATTGGTTGAAATGGGCTGTACTTTTAACAAACTATAAATGGGCTGTAGTAAATTCCATTAGAATTCAAAAATTGGCTGCACATAAGTTGACGCGTCCCCTCAAAAAAAAATTGGCTTTGTCAACTTATAGTCAACACACGGTTCTAGCAGCAGTGGCCGTTGGATGTCCATCCAACGGATGCCGTGCTTCTTCCTCAATCGCGGATATTCTAGCTTCACCCGCCCAAAAAATGATTCCTCCCCCTGACATATGGGGCGCACCGTTTCGGAAGCTGACTTGTGGGCCTACTAAGTTGACGCGTACCAAGGGCTTTCTCAACTTAGTCAATATAAATGATTCTAGCTGTAGTGACCGTACGATGTCCATCCAACGGCAGTTGTGCTTCTTCAACCTTTGGTCTTCTTGCTCCAGCCGCCCAATGCAGTGCCGGTCGTGTCGCCTTGTCGGTGTACAAAAAGAGGGGTACACTTTTTGTACCCCTATGACTGTGCACGGGCAGTCTGAGCAACGGCGCCACCACACCAAGCATGGCGAGGGAGGCGAGCCGGGGCAAGACTGAAGCTTGATGGAGACTGGAGCGATGCCAAGAACAAGACCACAAAGAGCAAAGGGACGAAGCGGCTCTCCCCGGCAAGATCCTTGCCGGGGCCAGCACTGGCAGCCCCGGCAAGACCCTTGCCGCGGCAGCTCGCCCCGCGCCTACGGAGCGAATCACCCTTGAGTCCACCACCCCCATGGGGCGAGGATTCGGGAGATATCCCAATGGTGGCATGCAGATCTTTGTGAAGACATTCAAGATCAGATACAAGTTAAGAAGACGAACCTTGGCGGGATTCCAGCCAAGGAGAACCACAAGGCCCCCGGCAAGCACCTTGCCAGGGATGACAGCAGACACCACGGCAACACCCTTGCCGGAGCCCCAGCAAGGCCCTTGCCAAGGACACCCGCAGGGCCACCGTCTGGCCCACACCAACTGGGTTTCCACTGACCCACGCAGCTGCCGAACCGACCAGCTGGACGGGATCTTGCGTGGCAACCCACAGATCTTTGTGGAGACCCGCCGTTGCGCTACCTCAGCTGCCTGTCTGCCTACATGGCGCCTCAGCCACTGCTGGCCAGGGCGCGTGTCAACACGACAAGGGGCGGCGACGGACAAGACGGACGTCTCCCCCCCCATCCCCGATAAAGCAAGGACACCTAAGCTGGGCGCATTAAATGCACCTTGTCCTGTAATGCGAGGGATAACCTCGCATCACTGTACCCTTTCCACCTCATGTGTGCCACTGTGGCAACCCCTTTTTCCTATAAAAGGAGGCCCGAGGCGACCAGGAGAAGGATTCGGCTTTTTGGAACTGCTCGTGACCCTCTTGGAGCTTCTCATTAGCTGAAGAACACCAACACATAATCCACTAAAGCAGGAGTAGGGTTTTACGCATCTTTGCGGCCCGAGCCTGGGTAAAGGAACCGTGTCCTGACTGTTAGATTCGCTCTACTCTCAACCCCGTGCCCTGCAACCGTAGTAGGGATTCTTGTGATCCCATAGGTGTCGATCCAAATACACCGACATCTTTGGCGCGCCAGGTAGGGGGGTCGCAATTGTGAGAACCGGCTTTAGCGGTTAGTTCGGCGCTCCTGCATCGTCTTGGCGCCCAAGAAGAAGAGACGGTGGCGGTTGGCAAGTCGGAAGCCGGACAGCCCGTCCCGACGCGGGCGAGCAGCGGACCAGTCGCGGAAAGGACTCGGGGCGCTGCTCGCGAACACCAACGACATCCCGACAACCGGAGTTTGGGATGTGGTGATGTTTGTGCGCCTGGTAACGGGCCACACACCGCCAGTTCCAAAGATGGAGCGCTCTCTTCTCAAGCAGCGCGCGACGGACGGCGTCGTCACCCCGAAGATCCCGGACGTCGCCATGGGAAGTGCCCCGAGCGCCACTCCCGGGACGTAGAAGACATGCCCGCCCGCCGAAGCACTGGTGGAGACATTAGGCAACCGTGGGATCGTGATGGAGCTCCCCCTGACACGGTCAGGGGTCGAAGAGCGTCACGGTCCGTGCAGGTTTCAATACCGTTGACACCAGCCGAAGCTTTGGCGCGCGCGTAGTTGCTCCTCGACTTTCCTCTCGTTATGGGGAAACTCGAAGAATGGAGAGCCACCATCCAAAGCCTTGTCGCAGTCGCCAACAGGGATGACCTAAATCCGGCGGAGCTCCCAGGCCGACGCTCCGATGGGGTCCCATGCACCGGCGGCGGGAGGGCCGGCAGCGCCGTGGCAACGGTCCATTCGCCTCCTCCTCGCCCGGTGCCACGTGCGTCGACCCGTCGAGACGTCGTGGGCGACGCCATCTGCATAGCATCGTCCGACCCACGAACCCACGGCGACCAGCATCAAGTTCTTCAGGAGCGAGCTCATGAAGACGCTCGAACCACCATCGAGCGCCGGCGCGGAACGCGCCACCAGTCAGACAGGCGAGCAGGGGCTATTGCAAACCGCCCAGCACCGGAGAGCCCTGGGGGTCTACCTTACGAGGTAGGTTGTCCAGCTTTCACCCCTGAGCTACGGCAATTCCAGTGGCCCTCTCACCGCACATTCAAACCTGACGTAGGCGAGAAGTACAACGGCAAGACCCACCAGCGGAGTTCCTCAGCATCTACACCATCGCGATGCAAGCTGCCGGGGCCCGCGACGATAAGGTGCTTGCGAATTACTTTCCGTTGGCTCTTAAACCTAACGCCATGTCGTGGTTGATGCACTTGCCAGTAGACTCTATTTCCTCCTTGTCCGACTTGTGCCATGAGTTTGTTGGCGCCTTTACCGGAGGCCACCAAGCCCATGGCCAAGCAAGTGAACTGCATGTCATAACCCAGAAGGAAGGCGAGACTCCGCGCAAGTACATACAGAGATTTAGCCGAGTACAGTACAATATCCCCGATGTTCACCCTGCCGCCATCATCAGCGCGTTCCACCAGAACGTGCGCAACCGCAAGATGCGCGAAGAACTGGCGATGACCAAGGTGAAGGATGTGGCGGAACTCTATGTTCTTGCCGACAGATGTGCCCGGGCTGAAGAGGGAAGGAAGTACCCCGGCGAAAGCGCCGGTGCGGAAACCGACTCCTCAGAGGAGGATACTGCCGCTCCAGCGAAGAAGGGTCGGAACCGTAACAGGAAGCGCAAGGGGAAGGCCGTGCTTGCCGTCGAGGGATCTGATGACACCGGCTCCGCCAAGAAAACCAAGGCGGGTGACCCTGGCAAAGAAATTGTCGGGTGTGTCGCCTGTCGGGCCTTGGCGGCTGCCAAGAAGCCAGGAAGATCCATCGCACCAAGGGCCATGATCTCCATGACTGCCCCCAGGTTGAGCTCCTTGCTGAGAAGCAAAGGGCTAAATATGAGAGGCGGAACAAGGAGAAGGGCCAAGACGGCGCTGAGGGATCCAGCAAGAATCGTGACGGCCAAGCAGGCCATCGCGGCAAGGAGAAACAGCAGGAAAGGCCCGCTCGGGGCCGCGACAGAAGACCAGAAGACGACGATCACGAAGGGGACGACGAGTCCGGCGGCCAAGAATTTCAGAAGGCTACGGATGCCATGTGCGTCGATGGTGGCGCCTCGCTGCATGCTTCTCACTGCCAGCTTAAACAGTGGGCGCGTGAGATTATTGCGACAGAGCCATCGTCCGATGCCCAAAAGCCGCTGAAATGGTCCATCACACCTATCATCTTTGACGCCGAGGATCACCCTCATCGCACTACTGCGGTCGGGTGCTTGCCATTGTTGGTTTCACCGACAATAGGTAACCTCAAGGTGACGAAGATGCTAGTCGATGGCGGGGCCGGTCTGAACCTACTTTCGCCCACCGTGATCGAGAAGCTAGAGGTTCATGATGAAGACCTTGAGGAGACGGGCACCTTTCAGGGGGTCAGCCCAGGGAGGAGTCAACCGAAGGGGAAAGTCACGCTGCCCATGACATTTGGAAGTGATCTGAACTACACGACAGAGAGGATCGTGTTCGATGTTGCCAAGATCCCCCTGCCTTACAACAGGATCCTTGGCCGCCCAGCACTGGCCAAGTTTATCGTAGCATTACACTATGCCTACAACACCCTGAAGATGCTAGAGCCCTTGACAATCATCACCATCCCCTCCGATAAGAAAGATGCGCTGATTTGCGCTGACCAATTGTACCAGCAAGCAGTAACAGCAACTGCCGCTACGGGGGCACTTGCTCCTGCCACTGGAGCCCCGGGAGGGAAGAAGAAGAAGACCGGCGAGACCTCGGGCGCCCACTCCAGCAAGCGCACCTCTTCGGAGTGTTGTGCTCCCGTCGAGGACGTGCCTGAGAGCTCCACCGGAAAGAAGAAGACCGGCGAGACCTCAGACACCCACTCCGGCAAGTGCACCTCTTCGGAGTGTCGCGCTCCCGTCGAGGACGTGCCAGAGGGCTCCACCGGCAGAAACAAGAGATCTAGGGCCACACCGCCAGGAACCAAGAAGGTTTCTGTCAAGGAGGACGGTTCGGGAGGGGCTTTTACCATAAGCTCCGCCCTTGACAACAAATAGGAAGACGCGCTCGTCACCTTCCTACGGGCGAATGTCGACGTGTTTGCCTGGCAAGCGTCCGACATCCCCGACGTTCCCAGGGAGGTGATTGAGCACCACCTTGCTGTCTGTCCTCATGAGCTGCCCGTCAAGCAGAAGGTCGGGAAGCAAGCTTTGGAACGGCAAGAGTTCATCACCGAGGAGATCCGGAAACTGGAAGCTGCGGGTTTGGTGAGAGGATTGCTCCACCCAACGTGGTTGGCCAATCCAGTGGTAGTGCGCAAGGCAAATGTGAAGTGGAGGCTCTGTATTGATTACACGGATATCAATAAAGCTTGTCCCAAGGAACCCTTCCCGTTGCTGCGCATAGACCAGATTGTTGACTCCACGGAAGGGTGTGACCTGCTGTCATTCCTAGATGCCTACTCCGGCTACCACCAGATCTTCATGGCAAGAGAAGACGAAGAGAAGACAACATTCATCACCCCATGTGGTACGTACTATTTCATACGAATGCCTTTTGGGTTGAACAGTGCTGGCTCGACGTTTGCAAGAGCAGTACAGATTGGTTTTGAACACCAGCTCCATAGAAATATGGAGGCTTATATGGATGATATAGTGGTCAAAACCAAGAACAAGGCAACCCTTGTACCGGCTTTACAAGAAACATTTCTGAACCTGCGCAAGATCAACCTCAAGCTGAACCCTGAGAAGTGTGTCTTCGGCGTTCCGTTTGGCAAGCTTCTCGGGTTCTTTGTGTCGCAGCGTGGGATAGAAGCCAATCCGGAAAAGATCAAAGCTATATAGCAGATTGAAGCACCCAAACGGGTCAAGGATGTGTGTCGGCTTGCTGGCTGTGTTGCCGCCATGAGCTTATTCATTTCCAAGTCTGCCGAGCGCGCCCTCCCCTTTTTCAAGATCTTGAAAATGGCGGGCCTAATGGAGTGGATGTCGGAAGCCGAGGCAGCATTACAAGATCTGAAGAGGTATCTTTCCTCCACGCTAATACTGGTTGCGCCTAGACCACAAGAACCGTTGTTGCTATACTTAGCGGCAACAAACCAGGTGGTCAGCGCTGCACTAGGCGCAGAGAGAAATTGATGATGAGGTGATAGCAGCAACAGAGCCTGTTGCCACTGGTGCAGAAGCGACACCGTCGGTTGGAGTGCAGCCGAAAAAGAAGATGATGCAGCACCCGGTCTACTTTGTTAGCTCCCTCTTGCAGGGGGCTAGATCAAGGTACTCCGGTGTGCAGAAATTGCTCTTCGGCCTTCTTATGGCCTCGAGGAAGCTGCGTCACTACTTCCAGGCGCACGAGATCACTGTCGTCACTCGCCTCCCTCTGCAACGGATATTGCACAATCCAGACGCGACGGGGTGGATTGTAGAGTGGGCATTGGAGCTGTCCAGCTTTGGCCTCAAGTTTGAAAGTACCTCGACAATTCAGAGCTGGGTCCTGGCAGAGTTCATCGTAGAATGGACCGCAACGCCTGATGAAGAAGTCCAGGAAAGTGCTGTCCCCGGGAAAGAGGCGAGCTGCAACTGGATCATGTACTTATATGGGGCTTTCTCCTTATAGGGCGCCGGGGCTGGCGTACTGCTAGTCGCGCCCACTGGAGAGCACCTCAAGTACGTGGTCCAGATGCACTTCCCTAGGGAGGTATCAACGAACAACACGGCATAGTACGAGGGGCTGCTTGCTGGTCTTAGGATCGCGGCAGACCTCGGAATCGAGAAGCTCATTGTCAGGGGCGACTCACAGCTTGTCGTCAAACAAGTCAACAAGGATTACCATAGCCCGTTGATGAAGGCCTACGTCGATGAAGTGAGAAAGTTGGAAGAGTGCTTTAACGGTATACAGAAGGAGCACGTTACCCGAGCAGAGAACGACATCGCCGATTACCTGTCAAAGCGCGCTGCCCTCAAGCTACCTGTGGAACTAGGTACCTTTGTGCTTCAGCTTTCTCAGCCATCCGTTGATCCATCAACAGAGCAGAACAAGAGGAGGAAGTCAGGGCCCGACAAGTACTTTCCCGCCGAGCTCCCCGAAGCCGCCGGCAAGGATGTTGCTGGGGACACTGAGCTCGCCACCGAAGGGCTAACTCCAGCGGAGCGTCAAGCTTTTGCCGTCGAGATGGCCACTCCCTTGGCGGAGGAAATGCCTTTAGTCCTCGCCGTCTAGCCCCAGGCTCCAGCGTGGGCGTAGCATACCATCCGATTCCTTTAGACTGGGGAACTTCCTGAGGAGCAGGAAGAAGCGGAGAAAGTAGCCCGTCGGTCTGCCATGTACCTGTTCGTCAATGACGTCCTGTACAGAAGGAGATCGAACGATGTGAAATTGAAGTCCATCCCTCGAGAGGAAGGACTGGAGCTGTTGGCATAGATACATGGAGGCATATGTGGATCCCACATAGGGTCGAGAGCCCTTGCCGGCAAGGCATTCCGGCAAGGCTTCTTTAGGCCCACTGCCCTCCAGGATGCGGCGGCGCTGGTCGCCAGGTGTGAAGCGTGCCAATTCCATTCAAAGAAACTTCATCAACCAGCTCAAGCCCTTCAAACCATTCCTCTCTCCTAGCCTTTCTCGGTCTGGGGGCTCGACATACAGGGACCTTCCCGCCGCACCGTCGGGGGCTTTGAGTACTTGTACGTTGCAATCGACAAGTTCACAAAGTGGCCACAGGTGGAGGCAGTAAGGAAGGTCACAGCTCAGTCAGCCGTCAAGTTCTTCAAGGGACTAGTGTGCCGTTTCTGTGTACCCAACAGGATCATCACCGACAACGGCACACAGTTTACAAGCCGCACCTTCATGCAATATACTCAAGACCTCGGCAGCAAGGTCTATTTCTCTTCTGTTGCTCACCCCTGAAGCAATGGTCAACCTGAGAGGGCAAATGCTGAAGTGTTGCGAGGACTAAGGACAAACACCTTTGACAGGCTGCACAAGAGCGGGAGGCGCTGGATTGATGAATTACCGGTGGTTCTTTGGTCGATCAGGACGACACCAAATCGAGCCACCGGTCAGACGCCCTTTGCCCTAATACGGGGCAGAAGCAGTTCTCCCCACGGAACTCATATACGGGTCACCTCGAGTGCTCGCTTATGATGAGCTTGAGCAAGAGCAATTGCGACAAGACGACGCAATGCTCCTTGAGGAAGATCGTCTTCGGGCGGCTGTGAGAGCAGCGCGCTACGAGCAAGCCTTGTGCCGCTACCATAGCCGCAAGGTCCGTGCCCGAAGCTTTGAGGAAGGCGACCTTGTTCTTCGGCGTGTTCAATAGGCCAGGAATACTAACAAGTTGACACCAAAGTGGGAAGGCCCTTATCGGGTAATACGAGTCAGCAGGCCTGGTGCTGTCCGCCTGGAGACCGAGGATGCCATTCCGGTGAGTAATTCCTGGAACGTCGAGCATCTTCACAAGTTTTACCCATAAGGCGTGGCTTGCCGGGCCCCCTGGCAAGCCACCCTTTTGTTCAAGCCTTGCCGGCAACGCATGTAACCCTTTGTACAAAGCCAGGCGCAGACCCTGAGCGTAAATAAATGAAGCGCTGGCGCCCTAAGTTATAGCATGCATGCTGAGTCGAGTCTCGTCCTTGGTTAGGGTTGATAGTGCTTAGCAGTGGCTAACCCCTAGCTTAGAGGTCGAGTCTTTGTCTTTCCTCTGTCTTCATTGGTTCACAGGACGCGCAGACATACTTGCCGAAGCCACTTGGAGGAAGGAAAGAAGGACAGACCAGTGCCTAGGCCCCGAGAAGACAGTGTTGCCGGAGGCTGCAAGGGCAAGAATTCTCCCACGGCAGACCAGGGTTGTCGGGGGCTGCAGCTTCAGATAAGTCATTTATCCCTTATCATGCATTCCATTATGGACTGAGGTATGTGAAACCTCGTTCTTTTCCTTAGGCTAACGTGCTCCCATAACTCTAGGCCCTAGGGCTCGTTCCTAGGACTAGGTTTGGTCGTAGTCGCGGCAGCAAAAGGATAAAACGAGGAGCCTGAGCCCGCTTCATCCCTGCCTCCGCCAAGGGTGTGAGAAAGGTCGAGCGAAGTAGGGAAACGGCAGGGCCTGTTGCCGGGCGAGAAAATGTTTATCTTAAGGATATCACGGATTTATTCCCTGTTGTGGGTTTTTACCTACGAACAAATGACCCGGCAAACATTCCTTTTTCATTAAAAACATTCCATTCAGGTACAGTCCATGGGGAATGAAAAACATGAATAAGGGGATTACAAGTTTTAAACTTAACAGATGCCCGAAGGCTTACAGATTAAAAAGAGATAAGATGCCAGTAATGCCTTTCTTGTCCCTCTCCTCAGGAGGCAGGTCAAGGTGGCGAGAAGGACAAAAGGGGCGCCAAGGCAAGCTACGGGTGGCAGAAAACACTGAGAAGGCATCTTGGCGGCCTCCCAAGGGCTGGACGGTGATGACGTCGCCGGAGGCAGAGCTCGAAGATGAGGCGGCAGGATGTCAATACGCGTCGAAGGCGTCGTTGCCCGCGTACTCCGACATGACGACCTTGCCGCCCGCCTTCTTCCTCTTCCTCTTCCGTAGCCTCCCTACGCCAGCCGCTAAGGAGACGGCCCCGAGAAGTTCAAGGAGCCAGCGACGTAGATGATGGGGTCGCCGTTGCCACCAGGAGCGGCGCTCGACACCTTGTCGGACCCGTCATCCTGCCGTCCACCGCCCTCATCGTCGCTGTCGCTGTCCTCCTCGTCACCCTCGTTCGAGGAGGAGTCTTCGTCATCAGAGGAGCTCTCCATGTAGCATCTCGCGCGAGTCCCGAGGTGCTCGAAGACCTTGACGAAGAGGTGGTCGTCCTCTGTCAACTTGAAGTGGAGGGTGAGCCCATCCGTCAGGTTGTGGATGCGAGCGAAGCTCTTCCATCCTTGGCGATGATACATCACATGAGGGGCAGGGAAGTCGATGCGGGCCCGCGTGCCACTAATGCCACAACCCCTCATGTGCAGCCGCAGCGACTCCGGCGGATTCACCTCCATCTCCCGCCAAATGGAGTCGGGAGATGAAGGCGACGACGCGGCGACCCCCGCATCGTAACGAAGAACTCACAGGGGTCATCTCCAACATGACCTTCCACTGGAGGAGGAGCTGCTGGCGGGGGCGAGGCCGGCGGGTCGCCCCGTCCTCCTCTTCCTCGAGCACCCCGTCCTCGCCCACGGCCCCGCCCACGGCCCCACCCCCTCCCTCTTCCCGTCGTGGCCGGTTCGGCCACCGCAGGTGCAGGAGAAGGGGGGACGCGTTGTCGAGCACCGACCCTCGCGGCCACCGTTGAGGAGCCGAGTTTTTCTCTCTTCATGGCGGACAGAAGAGAGGATCAGAAGTTGAAGGAGAAAGAAGATGGAGGAGTGCGGGGCGCCGTCCCCTTCCTCCGCCATTTATAAAGGTGTGGGGCTGGAGCTCGACCGCCCCGCTCGGCCAATCAAGACGCTGAAGGCGAGGGGGGCCGGGACCGACCCGCCGCCCCAACCAGCGGCGGCTTGGTTTCCCACCTCCACCGCTCGCCACCTCGAACGCATGGGAGGCACGTGGCGAACGTGCAAGGCCGAAAGGACGGGTGAGGCGACCTCTCCCCACCCCGTGATCGCGGGGAGAGGATGCCTAGACGACCGCGCCTCGGCCCCGTCCAGTAAGCGGGCCGCGCCTCACGCTTCCCCCCGTTTACGGGGAAAACGTGGGCCGCCTCCTTTCGCATTTACTGCGATGTGACGCATGCATGTGGAAACCGCCCCACGCATGCCGCCCACGTCACGCACGCCCCTTCACCCTGCACCGCGCGCACGGGTCGTGGGAGGCGCAGCGCGCGGAAATTATACCTCGGTGAAAACCACCCTGCCTGCCCGCGCACCATTCTGGGCCTGGCCCAACAATGTGTCGCGCTTATGTGTGGCCCAGGCCCGGGGGCTCCTGTCAGTGTACGAAAAGAGGGGTACACTTTTTGTACCCCTATGACTGTGCACGGGCAGTCTGAGCCACAGCGCCACCACACCAAGCATGGCGAGGGAGGCGAGCCGGGGCAAGACTCAAGCTCGATGGAGACTGGAGCTACGCCAAGAACAAGACCACAAAGAGCAAAGAGACGAAGCGGCTCTCCCCGGCAAGATCCTTGCCGGGGCCAGCACTGGCAGCCCCGGCAAGACCCTTGCCGCGGCAGCTCGCCCCGCGCCTACGGAGCGAATCACCCTTGAGTCCACCACCCGCATGGGGCGAGGATTCAGGAGATATCCCCGTGGTGGCATGCAGATCTTTGTGAAGAAATTCAAGATCAGATACAAGTTAAGAAGACGACCCTTGGCGGGATTCCAGCCAAGGAGAACCACAAGGCCCCCAGAAAGCACCTTGGCGGGGGTGACAGCAGGCACCACGACAGGACCCTTGCCGGAGCCTCGGCAAGGCCCTTGCCAAGGACACCCAAAGGGCCACCGTCAGGCCCACACCAACTGGGTTTCCACTGACCCACACAGCTGCCGACCCGACCTGCTGGATGGGCTCCTGCATGGCAACCCACAGATCTTCGTGGAGACCCGCCGTTGCGCCACCTCTGCTGCATGTCTGCCTACATGGCGCCTCAGGCACTGCTGGCCAGGGCGCGTGTCAACAAGAGGAGGCGCGGTGATGGACAAGACGGACGTCTCCCCCCATCCCCGATAAAGCAAGGACACCTAAGTTGGGCGCATTAAATGCGCCTTGTCCTGTAATGCGAGGGATAACCTCGCATCACTGTACCCTTTCCACCTCCTGTGTGCCACTGTGGCAACCCCTTTTTCCTATAAAAGGAGGCCCGAGGCGACCAGGAGAAGGATTCGGCTTTTTGGAACTGCTCGCGACCCTCTTGGAGCTTCTCATTAGCTGAAGAACACCAACATATAATCCACCAAAGCTGGAGTAGGGTTTTACGCATCTTTGCGGCCCGAACCTGGGTAAAGGAACCGTGTCCTGACTGTTAGATCCGCTCTTCTCTCAACCCCGCGCCCTGCAACCGTAGTAGGGATTCTTGTGATCCCATAGGTGTCGATCGAAATACACCGACACGCCTGGTCCTGCCTCCCGTGGCCGGCTGTGCTACCGCGCAGGCCTCACATTCCCTACTACTCCCTCTGCTGTCCAGGACATCCCTCTACTCTTCCACACCACTTTTATTCCGCCGCAACGGCAGCCTCACACCGCAGCAGAACCAGTGAACCCTCGTACTCCTCTCCGCGCGGGCTTCCACTTCTGCCTCTAACCCGGCTCCGCGTCGTCCCCTTCCTAGATCTCACCGTCGTCCACCGCCCTGATGCTCTCGGCGAGGCGTGGTCAACGTGGTCAAGGAACGGCTTCCATCGGGCATGGACTATACGTGGAGAGGCTGACAGATGGGTCCACGACGGCAGCAAAGAAGTGCCTCTTTATTACGCGGAAAATAATGATTCCTCCACCTGACAATAGGGACCCACCGCACGGGCCACTGTATTTCGCGAAAAAACATTTCCCCCCTGACTGCTCGGACCCACCGGATAGGCCACCGTATTGTGCGAAAAAACGTCCC
>LR738711.1:345496030-345826158 GCA_902687465.1 Secale cereale
CCCCCCCGTTGTCAGCTTGGAACCACCGGAAGTGCCTCCTTATTACGCACAAAAAATTGAATACTCCCCCTGCTGGTTGGGACCCACCTTGGTTGGAGGCTAACTTGTGGGCCTACTAAGTTGACGGGGACGGTGTGCTTTGTCAACTTAGTCAATATGAACGATTCTAGCTCTAGTGACCGTACGATGTCCATCCAACAACCGTAGTGCTTCTCCAACCTCTGGTCTTGTTGCTCCAACCGCCCAAAGCAGCGCTAGTCGTGCCGCATGCTCCTGCCTCCCGTGACCAGCTGTGCTGCCGCAGAGGCCTCACCACCCCCTACTATTCCCAACGATGGCCAGGCCATCCCTCTACTCACCCTCACCCCCTGTTATTCTGCGGCGATGGCAACCTCACACCGCAGCGAACCAGTGAAACCCTCGTACTCCTCTACGCGTGGGCATCCACTGTCGCGTCTTCCCCGGCTCCGTGTTGTCCTTTTCCTAGGCCTCGCCGTCGTCCACAGCCTTGGTGCTCTCGGCGCGGCGTGGTCAACGTGGTCAAGGAACGGCTTCCATCGGACATGGACTGTACGTGGAGAGGTTGACAACTGGGTCCACGGCCGCAGCAAGGAAGTGCCTCCTTATTACGCGCAAAATAATTATTCCTCCACCTGACAGCGAGGACCCACCGGACGGGCCACCGTACTTCACAAAAAAAATGTTTCCCCCTGACTGCTGGGACCCACAAGCTACATCTTCGCATGCAAGGAAGTGCGTCCGGGCAAAAAAACTATTCGCCCCTGCTACTTCTCGAGCTTGCGTTCTATTTCCTCGAAGAGGAAAGGGTGATGCAGCACAGTAGCGCAAGTATTTCCCTCAATTTTTGAGAACCAAGGCATCAATCCAGTAGGAGACCACGCGCGAGTTCCTCGCACCTGCACAAACAATTAAGAGCTTCGCAGCCAACGCGATAAGGGGTTGTCAATCCCTTCACGGTCACTTACAAAAGTGAGATTTGATAGATAGGATAGTTTGATATTTTTGGTATTTTTGGATATAAGAGCAGAAAGTAAAAACAACAAAGTAAAGTAGATTGTAGATTGATATGTTGAGAATAGACCCGGGGGCCATAGGTTTCACTGGTGGCTTCTCTCATGTTAGCAGATTTCTACGTGGGTGAACGAATTATTGTCGAGCAATTGATAGAAAAGCGAATAATTATGAGAATATATATGCATGATCATTATATATAGGCATCACGTCCGTGACAACTAGACCGAAACGATTCTGCATCTACTATTATTACTCCTCACATCGACCGCTATCCAGCATGCATCTAGAGTATTAAGTTCATAAGAACAAAGTAACGCTTTAAGCAACATGATATGATGTAGAGGGATAAACTCAAGCGATACGATATAAACCCCTTCTTTTTATCCTTGATGTCAACAATACTATACGTGCCTTGCTGTCCCTGATGTCACTGGGAATGTACACCGCAAGATTGAACCCAAAGCCAAGCACTTCTCCCATTGCAAGAACTGTAGATCTAGTAGGCCAAACCAAACCGATAATTCGAAGAGACTTGCAAGGATATTATAATCATACATAAAAGAATTCAGAAAAGAACCAAACTTTTCTCATAGATAATCTTGATCATAAGCCCACAATTCATCGGATCTCGACAAACACACCGCAAAAAGATTACATCTAATAGATCTCCTCGAAAACCGAGGAGAACTTGGTATTGAGATCCAAAAAGATAGAAGAAGCCATCTAGGTACTAACTATGGAACCAAAGGTGTGTGGTAAACTACTCACAACTCATGGTGAGGCGATGGTGTTGATGTAGAAGCACTCCGTGGAATATCCCCCCTCCGGCGAAGCTCCGGAACAGGCCCCAAGATGGGATCTCATGGGAACAGAAGGTTGCAGCGGTGGAATTAGGGTTTTTTCTGTTGCTTCGATGTTTTCAGGGTACATGGGTATATATAGGAGGAAGGAGGGCATCGGGGTAGCAATGTGGGGCCCACGAGGCAGGACGGCGCGCCCAGGGGTGGGGGCGCGCCCCCCACCCTAGTGGACGCCACGTGTACCCTCTTCTGTGGTTCTCAAGTCTCCCGTGAAGATATCGTTCCAAAAATATATCTCTCCCGAAGGTTTCTTTCCGTTTAGACTCCGTTTGATATTCCTTTTCTGCGAAACCCTGAAATAGGCAAAAAACAGCAATTTGGACTGGGCCTTTGGGTTAATAGGTTAGTCCCAAAAATAATATAAAAGTGTATAATAATGCCCATTAAACATCCAAAACATCATATATAATAGCTTGGAACAATCAAAAATTATAGATATGTTGGAGACGTATCAAGCATCCCCGAGCTTAATTCCTGCTCGTTCTCGAGTAGGTAAATGATAAAAACATAATTTTTGATGTGGAATGCTAACCAACATAATTTTCAACGTAATTCTCTATATTGTGTCATCAATGTTCAGATCCGAAAGATTCAAGACAAAGGTCTATATTGACATAAGAAATAATAATACTTCAAGCATACTAGCGAAGCAATCATGTCTTCTCAAAATAACATGGCCAAAGAAAGTTATCCCTACAAAATCATATAGTCTGTCTATGCTCCCTCTTCATCACACAAACTATTCATAACATGCACAACCCCGGTTTCAGCCAAGCAATTGTTTTGATACTCAATTTTTTCAAACCTTTCAACTTTCACGCAATACATGAGCGTGAGCCATGGATATAGCACTATAGGTGGAATAGATTGGTGGTTGTGGAGAACACAAAAATGAGGAAGATAGTCTCACATTGACTAGGCATATCAATGGGCTATGGAGATTCCCATCAATAGATGTCAATGTGAATGAGTAGGGATTGCCATGCAACGGATGCACTAGAGCTAAAAATGTAGGAAAGCTCGACAAAAGAAACTATGTGGGTGTGCATCCAACTTGCTTGCTCACGAAGACCTAGGGCATTTGAGGAAGCCCATCATTGGAATATACAAGCCAAGTTCTATAATGAAAATTCCCACTAGTATATGAAAGTGACTAAACATGAGACTCTCTATCATGAGGAACATAGTGCTACTTTGGAGCACAAGTGTGGAAAAAGATAGTAGCATTGTCCCTTTTTTTTATTTTTTATTTTTTTCATTTTTTTATTTTTTTTATTTTTTTGGGCCTTTCTTTTTCTTGGCCTTTCCTTCTCTTTTTTTCTTTCTTTGGGACAATGCTCTAATAATGATGATCATCACCCTTATATTGATTTACAACTCGATACTAGAGCAAAGTATAACACTATATGAATGCCTCTGGCAGTGTACCGGGATGTGCAATTTATCAAGAGTGACATGTATGAAAAATTATGCATGGTGGCTTTGCCACAAATACGATGTCAACTACATGATCATGCATGGCAATATGACAATATGAAGCGTGTCGTATGAACGGAACAGTGGAAAGTTGCATGGCAATATAACTCGCGGAATGGCTATGGAAATGCCATGATAGGTAGATATGGTGGCTGTTTTGAGGAAGGTATATGGTGGCTGTTTTGAGGAAGGTATATAGTGGGTGTATGGCACCGGCGAAAGTTGCGTGGATGGGTGAGAGTGCGTATAATCCATGGACTCATCATTAGTCATAAAGAACTCATATACTTATTGAAAAACATTACGAGTCATCAAAACAAAGCAATCAACGCATGCTCCTAGGGGGGAGGTTGGTAGGAGTTAACCATCGCGTGCCCCCGACCTCCACACAAAGGATGACACTCTACAAATACCTCATGCTCTAACTTCGTCACATAGCGGTTCACCATACGTGCATGCTACGGGAATCACAAACTTTAACACAAGTATTTCTCAATTTCATAATAACTCCACTAGCATGAATCTGATATCACTATCCTCATATCTCAAAACAAGCATCAGGTATCAAACTTCTCATCATATTCAACACACTTTGTATGAAAGTGTTTACTACATTCATTTTGGATGCCTATCATATTAGGACTAGTTTTATAGCCAAAGCACATTAATATGCTGTTCTAAAAGACACTCAAAAGGATATAAGTGAAGCATGAGAGATCAACAATTTCTACAAAATAAAATCACCACCGTGCTCTAAAATATATGAGTGAAGCACTAGAGCAAACTATTTAGCTCAAAAGATATAAGTGAAGCACATAGAGTGTTCTAACAAATTCTAGGCCATATTTATCTCTCTAAAAAGGTGTGTCCAGAAAGGATGATTGTGGCAAACTAACAAGCAAAGACTCAAATTATACATGATGCTCCAAGTAAAACACATATCATGTGGTGAATAAAAATATAGCCCCGAATATAGTTACCGATATATGAAGACGAAAGAGGGGATGCCTTCCCAGGGCATCCCCAAGCTTAGGATTTTGGTTGTCCTTGAATTTTACCTTGGGGTTCCTTGGGCATCCCCAAGCTTAGCCTCTTGCCACTCTTTGTCCCATAGTCCATCAAATCAATACTCAAAACTAAATAGCGCTCTTAAGTAAAAGCTGGTGACTATTCTAGTGAGCGCTAACGTTTCTATTTTTTATAGCAAGATCATATAAACTTCAAAAAAGTAATCCCAAAGGTTCTACTTGGCACAAACACTAATTAAAACACAAAACCAGATCTAAACAGAAGCTAGCTGCAATATTTATTCCTAAACAGAAGCAAAAACAAATAAAATAAAATTGGGTTACCTCCCAACAAGCGCTATCGCTTAACGCCCCTAGCTAGGCATGATAATTCAATGATGCTCACATAAAAGATAAGAATTGAAGCACAAAGAGAGCATCATACAGCATGTGAAAATCACATCTAAGTCTAACATACTTCCTATGCATAGGCATTTTATAGGAAAACAAAGTGGCAAGAAAAGCAAGATCTAGCATATGCAAGGAACAAGAAAGAGCCAATAGCAATCTCAACATAATGTGAGGTAATTTAGTAACATGAAAATTTCTAGAACCATATTTTCCTCTCTCATAATAATTGCATCTAGGATCATAAGAAAATTCAACAATGTAGCTATCACATAACATATTCTCAACACGATCCACATGCATACGAACTTGACACTTTTCCAAAATAGTGGGATCAACATTAACTAAAGTAATGACCTCTCCAAACCCACTTTTATCAAACAATTCATAAGATTGAACATTCTACAAATATGTGGGATCTAAAGTTGACACTCTTTCAAACCCACTTTCAATATTATTGCGAACATTATTATCAATCTCATAATCATCATGGAGCTTGAATAAATTTTCAAGATCGTAAGAAGCATCACCCCAATCATGATCATTACAACAAGTAGTGGGCATAGCAAAATAAGCATCGCCAAGCTTAGGGTTTTGCATATAATTAAGAAAATTGACATTAAATAGGATTTATAATAATATCATTGCAATCAGGCTTTTTATTTAAGGAGCTATCATGACTCACCTTTTCTTTTAACAATTCTTCACAATTTTCAGATTCATGAATTTCAAGCAAAACCCCGTAAAGATAATCTAGGGCATGCAACTCACTAGCAATTGGTTCAACATAATTATATCTCTTAAAAAGATTATCAAGTGGATGAGGATCCTTAATTTAGCAAGCAAAGATGCAAGCTATTAGAGGGCACATAGCAACACAAGCAAACAAGAGGCAAGCAAACGGTAAACACACGGCAGAAGAAGTGTGAATAAAACGGCAAGGGTGAAGTGGGGGAGAGGAAAATGAGAGGCAAAAATAATGATAGATAGGATAGTTTGATATTTTTGGTATACTTGGATATAAGAACAGAAAGTAAAAATAACAAAGTAAAGTAGATTGTAGATTAATATGTTGAGAATAGACCCGGGGGCCATAGGTTTCACTAGTGGCTTCTCTCATGATAGGAGATTTCTACGGTGGGTGAACGAATTACTGTTGAGCAATCGTTAGAAAAGCGAATAATTATGAGAATATCTAAGCATGATCATTATATATAGGCATCACGTCCGTGAGAAGTAGACCGAAACGATTCTGCATCTACTACTATTACTCCATACATTGACCGCTATCCAGCATGCATCTAGAGTATTAAGTACATAAGAACAAAGTAACACTTTAAGCAAGATGACATGATGTAGAGGGATAAACTCAAGCAATATGATATAAACCCAATCTTTTTATCCTCGATGGCAACAATACTATACGTGCCTTTCTGCCCCTGCTATCACTGGGAAATGACACCACAAGATTGAACCCAAAGACAAGCACTTCTCCCATTGCAAGAACTATAGATCTAGTAGGCCAAACCAAACCGATAATTCGAAGAGACTTGCTAGGATATTATAATCATACATAAAAGAATTCAGAAAGGAACCAAATATTTCTTCAACCCACAATTCATCGGATCTCGACAAACACACCGCAAAAAGATTACATCTAATAGATCTCCTCGAAGACCAAGGAGAACTTTGTATTGAGATCCAAAAAGAGAGAAGAAGCCATCTAGGTACTAACTATGGACCCGAAGGTCTGTGGTAAACTACTCACAACTCATGGTGAGGCCATGGTGCTGTCACACCCTGATTTTCTTACAACCTTGCTTAAGCTAATTATCATGATAAAAATGTGGATTTGCAAAAACTTTTGAGTGTTTTTGACTTTGCTTGATTTGACTTTTGTCTGCTATTTGCTAGTGCTCTAAAAATCAAATAAATCCTCCAACTCTTATACTTCATCTCGTTGACCCAAAACCTTTTCCCAATGATCATGCCATGTGTATATACCAGTATAGAATTTTCTTATAAAAATATTTTGGCCAAATGGTATTTTCTGAAATTAGTTTTCCAAAAACCCCTGAATTGAGGTTTGCACTGCAAGTACCTTATTTAGGGTGTGAAAAATCTTTCAAAAAGTATATTTGAATCCTATTAGGTATTGGACTGCCATAAACCACAAAAGTATAATTTTAAAAGTTATTTTTATATTTTATTTAAAAGCTTTTTCTTAAGGCCAGAAATGGTCTTTAATAGGGAAAAAATTATTTAATCATTTCAAAAATATTTGCCAAAATTCAGGGAGATTCATAGGACATATATTGTCCATATATAAGAGTTTCAGCACATGGTCATGTTCAAAATATTGGGCAAATCCTTCCAAAACCCTTTCTGGATATTTCAAGCTTTTGAAATATTTACAAAGGAAATACTCTCCTAAAATTCTAGGGAAATTCTATCATGTCATATATGACATATTTGATGATCTTGCAAAGCCTCATGCCTTGAAGATCAAGGAAACATCATTTAGTCCCCTCAAAACCATTCTGTCCATACTTGAAGTTTGAGCAACTTTACATTGCCAAACTTGTCCAAATACTCTCAAACTTGGTTAACATGCTAAAATAATGTAATTATGCATCTATGCCAAATGGCACAAGTTTTGGAGAAGCATAACTTGGTCTAAGTGCCCCAAAACCACTTCTGTTCAAATTCAAATTTGAACAACTTTACATTGTCAACTTTTTATCTAGAGCCTCAAACTTTCTGGGCATGTTCATAACCCCAAATGATGATGCTACACCAAGTGGTGCATCAAGGGGAAATTATTAGCTCAACTCAAACATGGTGAAACCATTTCTGTTGATTTCTAGGGTTCACCAAAGTTACATTGGCTAGTTTCTTCAAATGAGCCCAAATTTGGTGAAGCACCCTATTTTCTCATGTCTTTCAATCCTGTTAAGTGCCATGTCAAGTGGAGGTCATTTGCTTGACCAAACACTGAACAAACACCTTCTGGCTTTTTACTAAAACCCTCATCTTGATCACTTTTACTCTTCTCCATGGCCTCAACTTTTTACCACATGATCAGTCAGCTACTGGCTACCTCCAGTAACTTCCCCAGCACCCCAGCTCCATGATTGAGGGGTAAGAACCCAAGTTTACCTTGCTGGACAGCAAACTTTCACCAAGTTACCAGCATCCTCCCTCTCTCTCAGCATCCCCAGGGCATCCAAGACCTTCACACTATTGTTTACTACTCCCTAGCACTGCCGTACACAAGAGGACACGGCCAAGGAGCAAAAGGCACGGCCATGCCGGCCAAAAGCACGCTCTGGAGCGCGCTATAGTGCTCTGGAGCACTGCAGCCGCCCCCAATCGGCTGCTTCCGACAGCCTTGGGCCTCCCCCTCATGTCCCCCGAGGCGGCCTCGACGTCCGCAACACGCCGGGCGGTCGGCCCCCTCCTCTCTCCTCCTCCATCACCCCTGCTCGCACGCGCACCGGCCGACCCTGAGCACCAGTGAGCGAGCTCACACGCGCGAAGACTCTGGCGCCTCCCCGCTCCTCCTCTGCTTTCCCCTTGGACTGGACCTCGTCCACGAGCGCCTCAGACATGCCCCGAAGAGCCAGATTGGCCTCCAGCAACGGCCATGGCCCCGCCGGCGCACAGCCCCGCGGTGAACCTCAGGCTAGCCTATAAAAGGCCTCCCCGAGCCCCACTCCGTACTCCATCCACTCCCTCACCCTCCAGTAAGCCTCCCTGAGCAAAGCACGCTCCCTCCCGAGCCCTCCTCTCTCCTCCTCGGTCACCATTGCCGCCTCGGGGCCCTGCTCGAATTCGGGCACCCCGGCCTCCCCCTCTCCACCTAGCCACCACCGGAGCCCCTCACGCACCCCCTTGAGCCTCCCCGTGCTCCGCCAATCCTCCCCAAGCCGCCGTGCGCTCGAAGCCCAAAGTGACCGGAGCCCTCCTCCGCCACGGTTGGACCCCTGCTCGATCTGGTCCTCCCCGGCAGGCGTGTCACCCACGACCGGATGCGCCTCTCCGCGCTGGTCGTTCCGGTGGCTGGAGCGTCGCCGGAGACGGCCTGAGTCGACGGGGCCACGCCGGCGAGCGCTCGGCCGTGCCTCCTCTACCTCGCCTCTGTCCGCGCGAGAGGAAGAAGAACCTGCCACGGGGGCCCGCGCGTCAGTGACCTGGAGGCTGGGCCCCTTCGTTTAAGTGGAGGCGGGTCTGGTCTCGGCCGCCTTCCCCGCGCGGAAGCGCCTTTCCTGGCGTGCGCCTTCGACGTGGCCGGGTCCCTGCGCGCTGCTGAGAAGATGGGCCGGCCCAGTGCGCCGAAGCACTAAGCCCCGCCTGTGCGCAGTATAAGGTTGAACCCTTATTCCTTTTCTTTTTCTTTATTCTGTCAACTTCAAAAATGCCTAGATAATTCAAATGAACTCCAAATTGCATGATTCAAATTTCCTATGGCTCCATAAATCATGCTCTATCACATGGTGCAACATGCACATTATTCTAGCAACATTTCTTTCACAAATATTTATCAAATGCCTTTATTTCATTTCTGTGATGAACTATAGAAAATCACAAAGAGCTCAATTTTGATCCAAATGCAGTGATTCAAATTCCTAGATGCTTGTCATATCCAAACTTAGTTTTGGAACATTTTTATTAATACTTTCTGTACCCCACCAAATATTGAGCCATTTCTTCATATTTATCAGCTTTGCAAAGTCCTAGGAAATTCATTTGAATTCCAAATCCAGTGAAACCAACTCCTAGATGCTTCTAAAATCATGACTTGTTGATAGGTGCCTTTGCTCATCATTCAAGAAAATATTTCTGTATACTTCTTTCAAATCCACAAACCCCTTGATTCCATCATATTGGAATGTTCCAAATCACCCATTGATCCAATGCCTATGAAACCACCTTGGTCATTTCTAATATGACCAGAGGTATCCTAGAAAAGTCCATCTCCTATTTTTAGAACACTTTTATTGTTGCTTTGATTGTGTTGCTTATTACGATTGTTTCCATCGTTAGTTGACGAAATAAACGAAGTACTCGGAGATGGACCAGAAGGTTTGAAGACTCGGAAGAATAAGGCAAGCAACCCTTTGACCATGTTCAAGAAACCTTTTTATGCATGTCTCATAGCACCTTATTATCAATGCATCGGAATCATGTTGAGGTGGAGACCACTTTGGTTGCTACCTTTGTTACTTACTATTGATACTTGCATCAAACATGACCCTACCTTCCTATGAGGGTTATGTGGGTGGGAGTAGATAGATGTATGCTATAGTAGTTGGCTACGCAAAATGGGTCGGGGTTATGCATTGAGTGAAACAAGTGTGGTCTGACATACCTGCAAATGACCCAGTGGGTGCCACTAATGCCCCTGGGAGTTGATGAGAAACTAGGGCACTACTTGGTGGAGAAGTAGTGTGCCGAGCCTTGATGAGAGTGTTGTTTACAGAGATGGATTAGATTTATGTGTGACTACCGTCCCAACCAAACATGCGCAACCACTCTACCCTTATATGGGAAAGGGCATTATTGATTACCTAGGTCGATACTAGCATGGTGCCCGCATTACTAGTGACGGGGGTGACTTGAGGTCACTCTCGGGACGGGGTCGTGCTTGGATAGGCGGCCATGACTGTTTTCACAGGGCACCGAACACACCGTTGGTACCCCGTGTCAGTGGTATGTGATGAATATGGGAGCGAGTCTTCCCAATTATTAAGATGTGAATGTGGGCACGGGTGTTACTACCAATCGAGTGGACTCAATGTTAGTGTCGTCTAGGGAAAGATAGTGATCGGGTGCTTACCCCGGGTACTTGAGGTACCGCAGGTCGTGGATGACATGGAAGTTCCCCGGATCTTGTGCGTAAAGTGTGCAACCTCTGCAGAGTGTCAAACTATTCGAATAGCCGTGTCCACGGTCATGGACAGTTGGGTGGTGCTACTTAGACTATGTCCATAAGTTTCTGGGAAACATCACGATTCAGAGATATTGTTGATGTGATTGTGAGAAAGTCACAATGAGCTTGAGCATGAGTTGGTTACAACTCTTTCTCGAAAATGAAGTCTGTGACCTCCTGATACTTGTTGCAGACACATGCATGTCCATGTTATATGTTGATCATACTTGCATATGAAAAACTAGCTTTTCGCAAAACTACCAATTTAGAAGTAGAGCCTTGCATAATTATTCTGTTATCACACTTGGGTTGCTTGTGAGTGCATTCAATGTACTCATTGGCTTGCCACTGGTTATTTTATTGGCCAGGCATGAGAGAACAGGTTATGATGAAGATTTCTTGGTGACGAGCATGCGAACTAGGACGCTATCCCAGTCAGAATGCTTGTAGGGTTAAGGCAGATGGCATGGGTTCTACCCGTTATCGAAGACTTCCGCTATTTGAGTTATTTGCTATTTATCCCGTGAGGCTCTATCTATGTAAGACTTGGCCATAATGGCCATAATTCGTGTAAGACTATTTGTATGGATGTAAGACTCTTGTTATTCAGCTTCTGTGTGTTCAGTGAGCATTGATCTCTGGGATCACTGTACATGTGCATTCGGTGATCTCGACTTCTAAGTCAGGGTCCCCAAAGAGCTGGTATCAGAGCCATCCTGACTGTAGGAAGCCTTAGTTAGCATGGTCGTTAGTTAGGGTAAAACTATTTTCAAAACTATTACTAGTTTTCAAAACTATCTGTACTTCTCTTCCCATCTCAGTTTTTCGAAAACTAGGCTATACTTGATCTCTCCCCCTTTAAAACCTTGGGCGCTAAAACCCTTATGCCCCTGACCATTGGATTTTCCATAATCCTCGTGGAGTGCACCTTGCCAAACACTCACCCACCTCTTCTGGACGCAAGATTGGTGACACCACGACAAGACGATACCAAGGGAAATTACATCCTCGATGAGTGAGGACATGAAGACCCAGAAGATGGGGGACACCCTTGACAAGAGCCCCCAAGATGGTGCAACTTTGGCCTATAAATGACCAGAGTATAGGTTATGCAAAGTCATGATATGCATCGCTAATAGAGTAATCCTGTCACTACCGTTGTTGTATCGACAACCACCGGTGGATGAGAACCTTGTCATTTGGTCCGCCTCACTAAGGTGAGCAGGAAAACGGTTCTCTTCGTCCCCCGCTCTTGGAGTCAATGATTTCAAAAACAAAACCGACATGTTGGACCTCTATTATGCCTTGTTATTGTCATTGCACATGGTTTGCCTACCTGGTACCCTTGACGTCCCAGAAGGCACAAGGGATCGTCATGATTAAAGAGACAAGAGAAGATCAAGTCAACGCCAGCTACAAGGGCTAGACCCCGAGACCTCCAAATCACTTGCGAGACTTATTCCACTTATCTCCCCTTCTGAACTATTCAGCAGCGACAACCTTTTGCGCTTGTCGTAGCAACTCTTGTCATATTGACTCTTCTCTAACCTCCTTGTGGATGGCCGTCGCCCCCACGAGACTCCTCATGATCGGATTTCCACCACTCCTAAGGGACTACCTCCAACAATGCCACTATCCTTTGGAGCCGATGTACACCCTGCACGAACTAGACAATGGTGAATTCAAGACGGAATTCTATGCCAAAGTGATTGTACCTGCCAAGACCTCACCTCAAGGCTGGTTCTTTATCGGACCACCTATGCCCACTAAGGACCTGGCCATACAACAAGTGGCCTACGAAGCCCTTCTTCGCCTTCAAGATCTCCTCCCAGAAATGAAGGAAGGTCGGGCTACTTGTTACCTGCCCAGCAAAAGCGAAACAGGAACCACCTCGCAGGCCATGATTCCCCCAGGAGATGAAGACCCAACTCTCAAGCTCCAGACCCGCTTCGCCCACACAGCCGATTACCATCTGCGCAACCTCACGGAAGAATTCCTCAAGTCCCGCGAGGATTTCCCTTCACTTCTACATCTCCACTGCCTCGAGAAGAAGAAGGTGATCGAGCGGGAACAACAAATTACTGCCCTACAAGTCTACATTGCTAATCAGAAGCAACAGATCGAAGAGCTTCAAGGAGCTCGCCATCGGACCCCGCGAAGAAGGCATAAGGCTAGACTACCATATCTACGTCATGAGGGACCAACGTCAGGCCACCAGAAACAAGACCCAAGACGGGATAACAACCTCTTTGCTTCCATCACATGTTACGAGTGTGGTGAGCTCGGGCATATCAGAAGAATGTGCCCCAGCAAGCAGCCATCCGTCAAGCCACCGGAAGACCCACAGAGCTGAAGACTGAAGGCCTTCCTCCTCACGACTGTCAATCCGAGGACCCCTAGGGTAGGATGAGTCGTGTACCCCCATATGCGAAGTCGAGTCTATGTAGCGGTTCATATGAAACCATGTCATGTGTTGCTTGTCCTTATCTGTTTTTGTTCTCGATATAAGTCACACTTTTGCCTTGGGCAGCATGTACGCGACTATATCACCTATCTTATCTTAACAAATGTGTGTGGCCTTTACGGCACTTGGTTGTTTGTTCTTTCACTATAAAAACCCCCTTTAGGCATTTCCCTCCACTACGCTGCTTCTTCCCTCTATTCTCTCTCTTCCTAGATGAAGACCCGCAAGACAAGATGCACCAAGGATTCTACCTCGGCAGCCAACTGGCACTGAAGACTTCTGCTACAACCTTCGCGATCAATTGCAACCCCGTGGAGTTATGTTTAACCCTCCAGACCAGTAACCCTCTTCCTAGACCCTTTGAGACTTCACGAGACACTCCAGCACGAATCCTTAACCATGTGCCTAACCCATGGTAGCGAGAGAACCAGTTAAGCCTTTATAACCTTGCACAACACTGGGTTCATAAAGGAGCTAGTGGACACGATGAGTGAGCACATTTTCATCCTAATATAGCACGAGGTCTGACGATGCCATAGATAGACTAGTTTGAGGATATTGGACAGATGATTTGGTGGTTTATATCAGTGACATCGAGGAATTATCTGAGACCTTGATGGATTGTGAGGTTTTCATATTGGTGAGATCATGACTTTGGGAAAGCCGGTAGAAGTACCCGTTGGACATGAGATTTGGATTCATGTAGGTGATTCTGGTTGGTATAGATGCTGGATATGTCTGCATGGTTCGCAGTAAAATTGGATTTAGGCCTATGATCCTGATTATGATATCATGCTTCTCGGTGGACAATAACCTAGGAGATTGGATTATTTGTCGGAGATGATTTAGGAATCTATATAATCGTGATCTTGGAGTTTACTTGACCCGGATGATGAGAATTTGGTGGACTTACTGTCGTAATGCGTAGTCCTTCCGAGTATTGGGGATTATAGGGGCTTGAGATCTTGTGGAACACCGTAGACATCGGATTTGTAGAATTGTTGGATTATGTGGAGATTGATGGGAATTACCGGGCTATTGGAGTTGATTTATAGGAAGGAAAGAAAATCTTAGAGTGGCATATGACGTGTTTCTTTAGAATAGAGATGCATTATCTTGAGCCTTGCAAGACTAGGTTGAGTGCTTGGATTGTGGAGTTTAATTTAAGCTCAGCAGGATGTATGATCTACCTTTGGATTTTAGAGGTAGACATACATATAGATTTGGGGATCATAGACAGTATAGTTTTGTTAGACCGTCTCTTGAGAGTCATGAGGATAGGTATGGCATGAGTAGTGATTGAAGTTGGTCTATGTGAGAGGCTGCTTTTCGTTCAGAGTGCTAGATAGAGCTATTGGCATCTCAGAAACTGTGCTTAAGGATAAGATGATAAAAGTTCACTCATTCACTAGAATCCTTGAAACCCTTAAGCCCCACCGAGCCACAACCTGGGCAGATTCTGACCACGGGCCTTCGCTCTGAGTCAGGAAAGCCTCTGCAAATACTCATCGGAGATCACCACCAATACCCCAGCTTACCTTGTGTACCCCATAGACCTCATGGAGTAAGTGGACAAGTTGGGTAACATCATTATTTGATGGCCTACTTGTCTGCCCGAAGACAAAGAAGAGACGGACAGCTCGATAGAAGACATTTGAAGACCGCCCTGTCAAGAAGGAAGATCTACACCGACCACCGTCATCAAGAAGTAAAGTTCCGCGTCGAAGACCGGGCGTAGCTGCAAACCACTCCTCCCGGAGGAACCGAGCAATTCCGTGTCGAAGGAACGCTTCTGGTGGCACAGGATGAAAGAGAGATTGCAACCTATGTTGCAAAGTGTGATGTGTGCCAAAAGGTCAAGGCTGAATACCAGCGACCTGCTGGATTGCTTCACCCACTCAAAGTTCCTGAGTGGAAGTGGGATAAAGTCGGAATGAACTTCGTCACTGGTTTACCAAGGTCGGATGGAGGACATGACTCTATCTGGGTCATAGTCGATCATTTGACCAAGATGGCCCATTTCATTCCTGTCAAGACCACTTATGATGGCAACCGGCTGGCAGCTCTCTACATCGACCGAATCGTAAGTCTTCACGGCGTTCCCAAGGAGATTGTGTCAGATCAAGGAACCCAGTTCACCTCAAGGTTCTGGAAGAAGATCCAAGAAGCTTTGGGAACCAAGTTATCTTTCAGCACGGCTTTCCACCCACAGACCGGAGGACAGACTGAGCGAGTCAATCAGATTATTGAAGTCATGACTCTGAGCCTGTGTCTTGGCATAAGGAGCCAAGTGGGAGGATTGTTGATGGGCCTCGAACCCCTCGTTGGTTACCCCAAGTGGAAGGTGTAAGATGCAGTAAGTAGAAGTGTTTTCCCCTAGCAAAGATGCCAAGGATCGAATCCCCAGAGACTCCTAGGTTCAACAAGTAGGTGTCAATTGCTAACGGCGCAATCAGCAATCAACGTGGACCTGCACACAGATACAAATAACTTTGCTCCCAACGAGTACAGAGAGGTTGTCAATCTCTCCGGCCTTGTAGTTTACAAAGGGTTAAAAGCAATATGATAGTAGTGATAGATAGTGTTTTTGCAATAGTAAGTAAATAGCGAAAAGTAAATAGTGGATGTGATCAATGATGGTAATATGGACCGGAGTCTCATGATGTTCACTACTGATGTCTCTCTCCCAAAAGACGATAAAACAGCTATGGGAGGTAAACAAATTACAGCTGGCCAATTGACAGGACCACGAACGCAAACCAATGCTGATTACATTGCAAGAAAGGTTGAGGTTCAAAGCATGGGCGGTACGCCAAAGTAAGTAGACCGAAATCCATCAATATCTACTACTAATCATCCACCTTGAGATATCTATCCAGAACATATCGCTGGTATTAAGTTGCGAGTCCCACCCATAGTGTAAACTCAATGCAACAGACAACTGCATTAAAAGAACTTTGCATAAAGTAAACAATCCTTGCACCCGCGGGCACAAGCACCGTTGTTTTCCGCCTTGTGGCAACAGCACAAGCTAGTCATCGAGGGGCATGAACCCACAATCGAGCATAACGTTCTCTCTTGGAGTCACTACTTACTACTCGGCCAAAGCAATAAATAACAACGGAGAACATGCAAGAATTACTTATGAACTAAAATATAAAAGAGGTAGATCAAATATATTACTCAAGATCAATCTGAACATAATCTCATAATCCATCGGATCCCAGCAAACTCAACATAGCAACAGCATAAGGATTACATAGGTGCCTCGATCATGTAGGGCAGCTCACGAGGACTAATTAGTGAAGCACAGGAACGGGAGGAGAACATCACATAGCTACTGGTCATGGACTCATGGTCCAAGGGAGACTTCTCACGAGTCATCCGGGAGGCGTCCATGGTGGTGGAGAAGCTCCCGGTGGTGATCCTCCCCTCCGGCAGGGTGCCGGGAAGAGTTCTCCTGGTGCTCCCGATCTTGGAAGCGGTGGCGGCGGCGGAACAGAGATGGGATCGCGAAAAGAAGTCTTGTTTCGAGGGTTTCGGAGAGTCCTTTAAATATATGCCAAAGTAGGGCACCGGGGGGCTCTCGGGGGGCCGAGGCGCCCCCCCCCCCCGGCGCGGTCCGGGGGGGCGCCCACAGGGAGCCTGGAGCCCCTGTGCCCCCGCCCCCCAGGTTGCCCTTCGGACGCAGTGTTGTTTCCGATACGCAGATTTTTTATATATTTTTTCTGGATTTCTGGGCAGTTCTCGTAACGTGAAAACCTGAAATACAAAAACAGCCGAAAACAGAAACTGGCACTAGGGTGCACTGGATTAGTAAGTTAGTCCAAATATGATCAAAAGTGTATGGAAGTGTATGAATATCATAGCAATATCACCCAAAAGTGGCATGGAGCAAGCAGAAATTATAGATACGTTTTGGACGTATCAACATCCCCAAGCTTAATTCCTGCTCGTCCTCGAGTAGGTAAATGATAACAAGAATAATTTCTATGGTGACATGCTATTAACCATATAGGACTTTCTCATAGTCATATGACAAAAGCTTACTGAGAAAATGATTCTATACTAATTAAGTTGTCTCAAGAGAAAATCACAAATGACTGAAAGTTTTACAACATGAAACTGAAACATCAAAAAGATTTGCAATGAACATGATGTGCAAATATGGTAAAGTGATATCTAGCTTGCCCCCTTTAGTGATGCAAAACATAAATGCAAGGGCACCTTCAAGGTTTAAGTGATGACTAGATACAATCATTTCAGAATAAACGATATCACAATCATGCAAAAGACAATGCTACTTTGGGACAATGCACATTACACTCAGAATGACAATCATGCTCTCAATAGTTGGTGCTTCAACATAAAGATAAAAGAAAGGTTAAGTGCTAGAGCTTTTTATTTGAAAACATGGAAGAAATTGTGTCAACGGTAGTAGTACTTCATATGTGTCATGTATAAAACATCTTATAAGTTGCAAGCCTCATTCATCGAATACTAATAGTGCTCGCTCCTTGTCCTAATTAGCTTGGATCCCCATGGGTTATCATTGCATTGCATATGTTTTAACCAAGTGTCACAAAGGGGTACCTCTATGCCACCTGTACAAAGGTCCAAGGAGATAGATCGCATTTGATTTCTCGTTTTTGATAAATGTCAACTTGAGGACATCCATACCGGGACAACATAGAAAATAGATGATGGACTCCTCTTTAATGCATAAGCATATTCTCATGAGAGATTGAGGATTAAGGTCCAAGCTAAAACTTCCACCATGATGCATGGCTTTGGTTGGCGGCCCAATGTTCTTCTCTAACAATATGCATATTAACTCAACCCACGGTAAATCACCCTTACTTCAGAAAAGACGAACATGCATAGCAGCTCACATGATATTCAACAAAAGTGTGACAGTCGATGGCGTCCTCAGAAACATGGTTACCGCTCAGCAAGCAACTCATAAGAAATAAGATACATAGGCAACATATTCTTTACCACAATAGTTTTTAGGCTACTTTCCCATGAGCTATGTATTGCGTGGTTAGTTTGCTTAGTGCAGGTGGAGGTTAGCAAAAGACTGGGAGCGACCAACTAAGAGAGCAATGACGGTCATAATCATGCAGAGCGACAAAGCAATATTGAATCAGTCATGGTAGTTATATCGCTACTTAGAAACAAAAGATCATCAAGGCTTGACAGACTTTCTTTACAGTCTTGAATATGCGTGAGCATACGCCAAGTCAATCAAAATAAATTCTCGAAGGAAGATATTACTAAACCATACCACATCATAGGCAAACAAACCAGGTTGGTACTCCAATAACACATTGGGAACCCCCCAGCTATTTGAGATTAACCAAAAGAAAACCTGAACTACTAAGCACCATCATGAAAGTAGCATCTTTATCATAGACACATTAACCCATGCAACGGAAGCAAACTATCATAATAAGGTGAGCATGTTAATTAAAGAGAGTTCAAGAAACCAACTAAATAAAAGCTCTTGAAAAGATAAGCATGAATACTAAGAGCAGAGCAGGATAGTAGCTATTAAAAGACAAAGAACACACACAGCATAGATAGACATGAAAATTCTATGTAATGTTCTAGGTAGAGGTGGAGCGTGTTTCTCTCCCATATAAAGGAATGCTGAGTTCCGACTCGTTATGACAAACTAAAAAGAAAACTAAAAGCAAGACGCTCCAAGCATAGCACATAACATATGAAGTGATAAAAATATAGCGAAACGAAAGACGAACTGATAATGTTGATGGAGAAGGGGATGCACGGGGGAATCCCCAAGCTTAGACGCTTGAGTCTCCTTGAATATTTCTTGGGGGTGCACGGGGGCATCCCCAAGCTTGAGCGCTTGACACTCCCGAATCTTTTTATCATCTTCCCTCGCACACTTGAAAACTCCCTTCATACACAACTCATCATAATCTGATTAGCGAGGCTAGTACCCTTAATAAAATAATTATACCTTGCTGGAAATAAGGATATTCTTGAAGTTCTACTGTTTCTCAAGATTGCCAAAAGGTTTTTGCAAAGAAAAAGCAAGTTCTTAATTTGCAAAGTGAAGGTAAGGCAAAACAGGACATAATCTATGAAAACAGAACAGCAGGCAGTAATTGACCTGTTCGGGATACTTCTGCAACTCAAATCAAAAAACTCAGAACTGACGCACGAAAGACAATTATATAGAGAACACAGTCGAAAAATTTCAGACAAAAAAGATGATCTTGTGATTTTATACGAATTTTTCTATCCAAGGACAGAATCTGTTTCCTGGACAGCACCTCACAACTTTTGAACTTTCTAGCAATCAGAGGCTATACTTGGCACAAATATGAAAAGCAAAGATACAATGATGATGCTACAACAGTAAACAACATCAAGACACAACAAAAGCAAAAATTTTATTCATGTGGGCTGCCTCCCAAAAGCGCTTTCTTTTATGCCTTTAAGCTAGGCATAATGCATAGATCAAGTTTTATCAAGAGTAAAAGAATAACTAGCCCGTACAACGGACTCAAAAGGTAACTTGACCTTATTACGAGGGAAGTGTTCCATCCCTTTCTTGAGAGGAAACTGAAATTTTATATTACCCTCTTTCATGTCAATGACAGCACCAACGGTGCGCAAAAAGGGACGTCCCAAAATAATTTGACATGAAGGATCACATTCAATATCCATAATAGTGAAATCAACGGGCACATAATTATCATTGACAACAATAAGAACATCGTCGATCCTCCCCAAAGGTTTCTTTATGGAAGAATCAACGAGACGAACACCGAAAGAACAAGAATCATAAGGTTTCAATTTAAGTATATCATATATCCTTTTGGGCATAACAGAGGTACTAGCACCAACATCACATAATGCATAACAAGAGAAGCCATTCAAATAAATTTTTATCATAGGATCCGAACCATCTTCTAGCTTTCTAGGTATGGAGGCTTCTACTCTAAGTTTCTCCTCCCTAGCTTTGATGAGAGCATTAGTGATATGCTCTGTGAAGGCAAGGTTACGCGTGCAAGTGCGGGGATCTCTAGACATCTTGTGAAGGAAATCAATAACTTCTGTAAGAGTGCAATTATCAAAATCAAGGTCACGAGCATCAAGTAAAGTAGTAGTGGTGTCCTTAAGATTCACCTGTTTGGTAGTTTCTATAGCATCACCATTAATAGGTCCATTGGGACCAGGAGTACATTGGGTGCTAAGAGTGTGAACATCCTCAACAACTTGGATAGTAGCAACAGTGAGGTGGGTAGGAAGGCTCTTAATTCTTTCCTCTTCCTCCCTTTCTCTAGCCCATCTTTCTTCTAGCTTAGCCATCATCCTAATATTTTCATTAATTTGTACTTGAGTAGCATTAATAGGGATGACTTCCCTCTCCTTGAGAGGAGAAGTTTCAATTTTTAGCAATTTTACCTCATTGGCTAAGTGGTCTACCATAAAAGAAAGATCATCTAGTTTATGTAGTTTCTCTTCTACATTCTTATTAAAGGCTTTTTGGGTAGTGATGAAATCTCTAAGCATGGTCTCTAGTTCAGTATTGGAATTCTTGGTACTAGGATAAGCATTGTTGTTCCCATAAGAGTTAGAGGGGAACGGTCTAGAATTGTTACTAAAGTTACTCCTATAAGCATTGTTGTTAAAATTGTTTCTAGAGATAAAATTCACATCTACTTGTTCTTGAGCAATCGAAGAATTTAAAGGAACATCATGAGGATCAATAGTAGATTGCTTCGAAAGTAGAGACATGATCATGTCAACTTTTTCATTGAGGGAGGAAATCTCCTCGACAGAGTTTACCTTCCTACTTGTTGGAGCGCGTTCGGTGTGCCATTGGGAATAGTTGGTCATCATCTCATCGAGAAGCTTTGTGGCAGCACCAAGTGTAGTTGACATAAAAGTTCCTCCCGCGGCCGAGTCTAACAAGTTCCGCGAGATAAAGTTCAAGCCTGCATAAAAAGTTTGGATAACCATCCAAGTAGTCAAACCGTGAGTAGGGCAGTTCTTGATAAGAGATTTCATACGTTCCCAAGCTTGGGCAACGTTTTCATTATCCAATTGTTTAAAATTCATGATGTTACTTCTAAGTTGGATAATTTTAGCAGGTGGATAGTATTTTCCAATAAAAGCATCTTTGCACTTGTCCCATGAATCTATGCTATTTCTTGGCAAAGACTGAAACCAAATTTTAGCTCCTCCTCTCAAGGAGAAAGGAAAAAAGCTTAAGCTTAACAATATTACCATCTATTTCTTGGTACTTTTGCATATCACAAAGTTCTACAAAGTTGTTCAAGTGTAAAGCAGCATCATCTCCAGCACCGGAGAATTGATCTTTCATGACTAAGTTAAGTAAAGGAGGTTTAATTTCATATGAAGGTGCTGAAGTGGCAGGTGTAGTGATAGGTGTGCTGATAAAGTCATCGTTGTTGTGACTAGTGAAGTCACACAACTTGGTGTTCTCGGTGGAACCCATAGTAGCAAGCAAGCAAGATAACTATTTTTGTGATTTTCGATAAAAGGAACTAAAGCAAAAATAAAAGGTAAACTAACAAGACTAAAAAGCAAAGGTAAAAGATAGCATGCAACTCCCCTATCCTGAAGAGTGGAGTCCCCGGCAACGGCGCCAGAAAATACTCCTTGATGCGCCTCGAACCCCTCGTTGGTTACCCCAAGTGGAAGGTGTAAGATGCAGTAAGTAGAAGTGTTTTCCCCTAGCAAAGATGCCAAGGATCGAATCCCCAGAGACTCCTAGGTTCAACAAGTAGGTGTTAATTGCTAACGGCGCAATCAGCAATCAACGTGGACCTGCACACAGATACAAATAACTTTGCTCCCAACGAGTATAGAGAGGTTGTCAATCTCTCCGGCCTTGTAGTTCACAAAGGGTTAAAAGCAATATGATAGTAGTGATAGATAGTGTTTTTGCAATAGTAAGTAAATAGCGAAAAGTAAATAGTGAATGTGATCAATGATGGTAATATGGACCGGAGTCTCATGATGTTCACTTGTGATGTCTCTCTCCCAAAAGACGATAAAACAGCTATGTGAGGTAAACAAATTACAGCTGGGCAATTGACAGGACCACGAACGCAAACCAATGCTGATTACATTGCAAGAAAGGTTGAGGTTCAAAGCATGGGCGGTACGCCAAAGTAAGTAGACTGAAATCCATCAATATCTACTACTAATCATCCACCTTGAGATATCTATCCAGAACATCTCGCTGGTATTAAGTTGCGAGTCCCACCCATAGTGTAAACTCAATGCAACAGATAACTGCATTAAAAGAACTTTGCGTAAAGTAAACAATCCTTGCACCCGCGGGCACACGCACCGTTGTTTTCCCCCTTGTGGCAACAACACATCCCCTAGACTCATGTTTCTGTCACTCAAGCTAGTCATCGAGGGGCATGAACCCACAAGCGTCGTCGTCGTGTTCATGGGGAGCCAACCAGCTGGGTCAGAATGGAATGCGTCATCGTGTTCATCGGGAGTGCTTTGATGGAACAGCCAATGGAAACGAGGCCTGGCGTAGCGCAGAACGGAGGAAATGGCCTTGTGTTCGACCGGCCACGTTTGAAATGGCATCCTGTTCATAGAGAGGGGTCTGGCGTACCGCAAAACGGAGGAAACGGACCTGCTACGGTTGAAACGGGGGTCCTATTAATCGAGAGGGGTGTGGCGTACCGCAAAACGGAGGAAACGGGGGTCCTGTTAACCGGGAGGGGTGTGGCGTACCGCAAAACGGAGGAAATGGACTTGTGTTGGAGCGCTACAGTCGAAAACAGGGGTCCTGTTCATTGGGAGGGGTGGGGCGTACCGCAAAACGGGACTCCACGGGATACTGTTATCTCCACCGTCGACCCCCTACAGCCTCCATAGGCTACTGTTCATAGACCGTGGACCTCCTCCAGCCTCCACCTACGGATGTTCATCCACGGCTCATGTTCATCCATCCTCCACTGCGCGCTACTCCACCGGCTACCGTTCAACCAGCCCTCTCCACGAGCTCCTGTTCAACCACCCCTCCATGGGCTACTGTTCATCCAGCCCTCCATTGTCTATTGTTCATCCAGCCCTCCACGGTGTGGTCATGTTCATCCAGCCCTCCACGGGGTCTTGTTCATGCAGCCCCAACCGGCTCGATCGATCGGGGTCCTGTTCATCCAGAGCCAACACCACGGGGTCCTGTTCATCCACCCCCACCGGGAACTGTTCATCCCAACCCTCCACTAACGCTCACTGTTCATCCAGAGGTAGCATCGATCGGCTTCAGTTAGCAGCAGTAGCGAAGGAATCGCTCGATTGGGTTCAGTTAACAGCCATCGATCGATCGCTCGGGTTCAGTAACATGTAGCCTGCAGTGCAATAGATCGACTTCAGTTAGAGCCCAACGCCTTGCTCGGGTTAAAATAGAGCCCAACGCCTCGCACCCACGCACGTGCGTGTACGAGACAAACGCGCATCGCTTGGCCCCGACTACCCACCGTAACCGGGAACACCCCGATATTTTCTTCGCCCTGGCTTCTACCACGGTTTTTCCGTCATGGTAGTCGGGGCCAAGAAAATATCGGGGTGTTCCCAGTTTTTCCGTCATGGTAGTCTACCATGTCCGGACTGGGGGTCGGCTTCAGAGGTGCTGTTGTTGCAAAAGTGCATCAGGAGTATGATAGCAAAGGACATTGCTCTTGCCGATGGAATCCAAGTGATGCTGATCCATCGTGTACTTCCCTGCCAACGGCGGCCCCTCAAGATGTGGGAGTTCAATCCATAAGGACCGCGAACCCTACAGCGAACCCTACGGCGGCCCATAAGGGGATTTGAAAGCTACTTTTGAAGAAGCAAAAAAAGTGGCCGAAGTCATCAGACGACAATGGCCTGGATTGCAACCATCTTGCCACCAAGGTAAATTCTAAAAACTACGAACATCAATAGGTTCCTTGCTCCAGAGAAAAATATTGAGTAGTCCGTCCCCAAAACAGGTTTGGATCAAGAAGGCGGAGAAGATGCGGTGTCCGGCTCCGCTCCCTGAAGACCTAGCCAATCCTCAATTAATGAGGATGCTAGTCCCGGCGCCATACGAGGTGTTGGTTAAAAAGGACAAGCTGAAGAAGAAAGGGGAGGGTACCTCAGACGCAATGTACGGAGAGGTTGATGCCCCGTCCTCCCACGAGGGCGACGATGATAAGTAGGAGGAGGAGGAGGAAGAAGATCCTCCCCGCAAAGGTAAGAAGAGGCCAGCCTCTGAAGACCTGGAAGCCAAGGCTTCCAAGAGGGACAAAATCATTATCCCTGATGACTCACAGTCAGATGTCGAGGTGATCCCAAAGCCTCGCCACTAGACCAAGCCCCATGTCGACTCGTAAGTAGCCCGGGATCCTTCACTTTATCCGATCTCTATGACCCATGTCGAGAACTCTAAGTTCTGTCTTTTAGTCCGGCCCGCGATCTTCCCCAGCTATCCTCATCCTCAGGAGATCTGGCGCTGGAGATGATGGAGAGTGAATCGCCTCCATTAGCTTCCCCACCACCTAGGGCGGATGATACAGAGGTGGTATCCCACAAGCCGTCCCCGAACCTTGAAGATGCGCGGGGGGGGGGCATTTTAAAGCGCCAGACGGTAATGCCTCGGCTCCCGGAGGGCCATGGGTTGCAGCCCCCATGGAGAGTACGATGGGAGAACCGGTCAATCCGGCCCCCATCCACATACTACTCCGGAGATCTATAAGGCTCCGGAGTCTAATGAGCGACCCCCTCCCGGAGAGGAGAGAGCGGCATCCTCTGCCAGTCCGGAGGCGCGACATGCCACAGCGGACAAACTCCAAACTGCCTCCATCCTAGACGAGCACCACGGTGTCTGGGAAGATACAGTCCACCAAGAGTGGGCTTGACGAAGCCTTCTCCAGCCATCTAGCGGGCTTGGAGGTACACAATATAATGTTTTTCGGTCATTTTTATAAGAAACATGCCTATATATAGATAGTAGCCCCTGAGACTCTGATCGGTTTTTGAAAGAAAAGCGAGCAGAGGATCGATAATTATTTGTCATGTGGTAACATACTTTCTATTTGCATTAAAACAGGCTGCGCTGTTAGCGGCTACTGCTCAATCGGTGGAAGGTTCCGAACTAAAATGGAAAACTGGAGCGAGCTGATGAGGACCTAGTCCTTGTTAACACGCGGCTCGACCAGGCACAAGGTATAAGATACATCTTGTTGTGTGCTTGTTTTATATCCATGCCTTGTGGAGTTCAAGAGTTGCAATGTGCATGTATGTACAGATGGTGCCGCCGCAGTGGAGACCCTTAGGGGTGAGCTTGCCCGAGACAAGGAGCAGGCAAGGGTAAGCAAGGCAGATGTTGATAAAGCGGCTGTGGATTTGACGGCTGAACAGACCGCTCGTCACCGTTTTGAGGAACGGGTTACCGAGATGGTGCAAGAGCTCAACGACATCACCCTCAAATGTGAGTCCTTGGAAAAAGAAAATAAATAGAAGGGGACCAAACACGCTAAGGCCCTTCAAGACACTTCGGAGGCGCGGTCCAAGTCCCGCGCAGCGTGCGAAGAAATCCGTTAAGCTCGATAGATAGTGGCTGGTAAGCCCGTTCTATTACAGGATAAATTTGGGGACCCGAAGTATGCCTTACTTAATCGACTGTGGAGTTCTCCAGAGGCCTATGCGGATCTGCCGAAGAGTGCTGTGGATGCTGCTCAATTCTTCCAGGCCCAGGAGGGGTACGTGACGGAGAAGCTCTTATGGTCGCAGTTTGCGGGGCCGAAGCGTCCCGGACTGCTAAATGACAAGATTGCACAATGGGTGGAGCTGCACAAGATGTCCAGCACGGCCATGAAGGACGTTATAGTCCGGTTGTGGCCGGCCGAAAATATTCCTGACAGCTACTTTGGCCTCGTGCGGTGTTTAGTCGAGACGCTGCCCTGACTCAACAATATCAAGAGGTGGTCTTGCATAGAAGGGGAGCGAATGGCCTTTGCCGGTGGCAAGATGCACTGGCAAAGATGAAGTCCGAAAAGGTGGCAAATGTGGGTTCGCCTGAAAGCAAGGACCACTGCACACCAGAGCGTTATCTTGAGGACGTACTAGCAGGTGCTCGCCTTATGGAAGGCCAGCGCTCCAAGGATGTAGTGTTTGAATGAACGAGTCCGAACTGTTTCGGGGGTTTGTATCATGAACTAAGTCTTTTGTAATATATCCTTTTACTTATGAAGAGTTTTATCCTCCTATGCGGCCGTTTTTATACCTGAGAGTTCCCAGTCGTTGGCTTCAATCACCATGTAGACATTAGCAAGGTGTTTGGAGTTGCACATGAGTACACTTAACCCAACGTCTTGGCCCATGTAGGAGGTATCAGTGCGGTGGACCAGGCAATCAAACTATTCGGTTTTATTGCTCTCACTTAGACATAGGACTTTCATCAATGGGTCTACGAAGTAGCCCCTAGTATGTATGCGGTTCCCAACGTGGGTGCGTTACATATGTGACCGGGAAACGGTCCTTCGTGTAACACGACGAAGAATCGCTAAAGATTGTAATAACTCACTGAGCAGCTGACCAGCTCTCGCCTCATCATGACAGTCAGTTTTCGGCTTTCTCTACTCAGGTCCTTGACTGGGCGAACCAGAAACACAAACGCAGTAGTTCTCCCTTTACTACCCTAGCTGATCAGACGGAACGTAAGGTAGCAAACACAGGAGACGGGCAACCCAACTGTTGTCCAAAGACATGATTCAGAGCTGATGCATATAATGTCGAGCTTGGGATGCCGAATTGTGCTATTAAGTTGTTCGGACTTTTTTATTGGCAACACATATTTTACCTTATAGAGCCCCTGGCAATTTATGTCGAGGTGTGTTCGAGAGACACCTAAAGAGACAACATTTGAGTAAAGACAATGCCGAATAAAAATATCTTCCAATGACTTTGTAAGCACCACTTGACTTGTTGTGGAGCTTTTCTTTATCCTTAAGTGACATCTCATGAGCAACAATTCTTCCAATTACTTGTGTGGGCTTGAGATCTTTGTAATTGGGCATCATTTGGATCAATGTCCACACGGTATCATATTTTCCATCCAAGGCTCTTAGGATCTTCTTGATGATGAATCTATCGGCCATCTCCTCACTTCCTAAGACGGCAATCTCATTTGTGATGCCTAGAGTACATTTCAGCGACACATTCAACATCCTTCATTTTGAACTTGTCAAGCTGACTTTGAAGCACATCCAATTTAGACTCCTTGAAAAAGTTAGTACCCTTGTGCATATCAATCAAAGTATCCCAAATTTCATTTGCATTCTCAAGATGGTTGATTTTGTTGAATTGTTTAGTGCACAATCCGTTGAAGAGGATATCACAAGCTTGAGCATTGTATTGCAGCATCTTCAACTCTTCTGCGGTAGCTTCACGGTTTGGTTCTCTCCCATCAAAGAATTCACATTGCAAGTCAACACACACAATAGCCCAAATTGCAGGGATATGTCCAGGAATATGAATTTTCATCTTATGCTTCCAACTATCAAAATTAGTACCATCAAAGTAAGGACCTCTACGGTGGTAATTTCCCTCGCTAAGCTATGGAAATCAAGGCAGATGGAGAACTTGCTCTGATACCACTTGTAGGATCGAAAGTATGTCTTGAGGGGGGTCATTAGACTACTTGACCAAATAAAAATCTAGCCTTTTGCCAACTTTATGTCCTGGCAGATTTTAGCAATTATGCACAGACTTTTGCAAATCTAAGAGTATAGCAGCGGAATGTAAAGCAATTGCATAAGAAGGTAATGGAAGGAGTTTGAGAGAGCAAACACAATGTAGACACGGCGATTTTTTATCCGTGGTTCCGATAGGTGGTGCTATCATGCATCCACATTGATGGAGACTTCAACCCACGAAGGGTAACAGTTGCGCGAGTCCACAGAGGGCTCCACCCACAAAGGGTCCACGAAGAAGCAACCTTGTCTATCCCACCATGGCCATCGCCCACGAAGGTCTTGCCTTACTATGGTAGATCTTCACGAAATAGGCGATCTCCTTGCCTGTACAAACTCCCTGGTTCAACTCCTTGCTCTTGTACCTCAAATGATAGTCAACCCAACACTCAATTCTCTTTCGTAGGATTGGATTTGGTGGAAAGATGATTTGTGTGGAAAGCAACTTGGAGAAGGCTAGAGATCAAGATTTATATGGTTGGAATGGAATATCTTGACCTCAACACAAGTGTAGGTGGTTCTCTCTCAGAAAATATATTTTGGAAGTGTAGTCATGTTCTGATAGCTCTCTCCACGAATGAAGAGTGGGTGGAGGGGTATATATAGGCTGTGATACGTCTCCAACGAATCTATACTTTTTTATTGTTCCATGCTATTATTTATGATGTTTTGGATGTTTAATGGGCTTTGTTATACACTTTTATATTATTTTGGGACTAACCTACTAACCCAAAGGCCCAATCCACATTGCTGTTTTTGCCTGTTTTAGGGTTTTACATAAAAGGAATATCAAATGGAGACCAAACGGAATGAAACCTTCGGTAGAGATATTTTTGGAGCAAAATACGCATGGGAGACTTGAGAAACACGGAGTAGGGCTGACGTGACGTCCACGAGGGTGGGGGGCAGGCCCCCCTATAGGGCGCACCCCTTGCCTCGTGGGCACCCCGTCTGGCCCCCGGTGCCCTCCTTTCTCCTATATGTACCTACGTACCCCGAAACTATCAGAACAACAGAGAAAAACGTAGTTGAACCGCCGCAACCTCCTATTCCCGTGAGATCCCATCTTGGGGCCTGTTTTGGAGCTCCGTCGGAGGGGGATCTTCCACGGAGTGCTTCTACATCATCATCATCGCCTCACCATGAGTTGTGAGTAGTTTACCACAGATCTTCGGGTGCATAGCTCGTATCTAGATTGCTTCTTCTCTCTCTTTGGATCTCAATACCAAGTTCTCCTCGGTCTTCGAGGAGATCTATTCATGTAATCTCATTTTGCGGTGTGTTTGTTGAGATCCGATGAATTGTGGGTTTATGATCAAGATTATTTATGAGAAATATTTGGTTCTTTTCTGAACTCTTTATGTATGATTATAATATCCTTGCAAGTCTCTTCGAATTATTTGTTTGGTTTGGCCTACTTGATCTATAGTTCTTGCAATGGGAGAAGTGCTTGGCTTTGGGTTCAATCTTGCGGCGTCCTTTCCCAGTGACAGTAGGGGAAGCAAGGCACGTATTGTATTGTTGCCAGCGAGGATAAAAAGATGGGGT
Source organism: Secale cereale (assembly GCA_902687465.1). Lineage (NCBI taxonomy): Eukaryota > Viridiplantae > Streptophyta > Magnoliopsida > Poales > Poaceae > Secale > Secale cereale. The sequence goes on from LR738711.1 coordinate 345,525,511, forward strand.
TTATATCACTATGTTTGAGTTTATCCCTCTACATCATGTCATGTTGCTTAAGGTGTTACTCCATTCTTATGAACTTAATACTCTAGATGCATGCTCGATAGCGGTCGATGTATGGAGTAATAGTAGTAGATGCAGAATCGTTTCGGTCTACTTGTTTTGGACGTGATGCCTATATATAATGATCATGCCTAGATAGTCTCATAATTATTCGCTTTTCTACCAATTGCTCGACAGTAATTTGTTTACCCACCTTAGAATATCCCTATCATGAGAGAAGCCACTAGAGAACACTATGGCCCCCGGGTCTATTCTCAACATATCAATCTACAATCTACTTACTTTTTCGTTTTTGCTTTCTGTTCTTATATCCAAAAATACCAAAAATATCAATCTATCATCTCTATCAGATCTCACTTTCATAAGTGACCGTAAAGGGATTGACAACCCCTTATCGCGTTGGCTGCGAAGTTCTTATTTTCTTGTGAAGGTGCGAGGGACTCGCGCGTGGTCTCCTACTGGATTGATACCTTGGTTCTCAAAAACTGAGGGAAATACTTACGCTACTGTGCTGCATCACCCTTTCCTCTTCAAGGGAATACAACGCAAGATCGAGAAGTAGCAAGAAGAATTTTTGGTGCTGTTGCCAGGGAGGCTTACGCAAAAGTCATATACCAAGTACCTATCACAAACCCTTATCCTTGGCATTACATTTTTGCCTATCGTTGTCCTCTCCCCCACTTCACCCTTGCCGTTTTATTCGCCCTTCTTCTGTCGTGTGTTTACCGTTCGCTTGCCTCTTGTTTGCTTGTGTTGCTATGTGCCCTCTATTAGCTTGCATCTTCGGTTGCTAAATTAAGGATCCTTATCCATTTGCTAATCTTTTTAAGAGATCCAATTATGTTTAACCAATTGCTAGTGAGGTGCGTGCACTAGATTATCTTTATGGGGTTTTGCTTGAAATTCATGAATCTGGAAATTGTGAGGAATTGTTAAAAGAAAAGGTGACTCATGATAGCTCCTTAAATAAAAAGCATGATTGCAATGATGTTATTATAAATTCTATTAATGTCAATTGTGTTAATGATATGCCAAACCCTAAGCTTGGGGATGCTTATTTTGCTATGCCCACTACTTGTTGCAATGATCATGATTGGTGTGATGCTTCTTACGATCTTGAAAATTTATTTCAACCCCATGATGACTATGAGATTGATAATAATGTTTGCAATAACATTAAAAGTGGGTTTGGAAGAGTGTCAACTTTAGATCCCACATATTGGGAGTATTATCAATCTTATGAATTTTTTGATAAAAGTGGGTTTGGAGAGGTCATGACTTTAGTTAATTTTAAGCCCACTATTTTGGAAGAGTGTCAACTTCATATGCTTGTGGATCGTGTTGAGAAAATGTTATCTGATAGCTATATTGTTGAATTTGCTTATGATCCTACATGCAATTATTATGAGAGAGGAAAATATGGTTGTAGAAATTTTCATGTTACTAAATTACCTCTCGTTATGTTGAGATTGCCATCGTTCCTTTCTGCTTCCTTGGATATGCTAATTTTTGCTTGCCTGGATAATTTGTTTTCTTATAATATACCTATGCATAGGAAGTATGCTAGACTTAGATGTGTTTGTCACATGTTTTATGATGCTCTCTTTGTGCTACAATTCTTGTCTTTCATGTCAGCATCATTGAATTATCAAGCCTATCTTAATGGCTATAAAGAAAGAGCTTGTTGGGAGGCAACCCAATTTTAAATTTTTTGTTTTTGCTTCTGCTTTGGAATAAATATTGCATCTAGCTTCTGTTTAGATGTGGTTTTGTGTTTTAATTATTGTTTGTGCCAAGTAGAACCTTTGGGAAGATTTGTGTGAAGTTCATATGATCTTGCAGTCAAAAACAGAATCGTTAGCGCTCGCTAGAATGGTCACCAGATGTTACTGGAGCGTGCTATTTAGTTGATTCTTTTTGCATATGATTAGTAGACAAATTCCTCACGTTTACCAATTTATTAAAAAAAAATTGGAGTTACAGAAGTATGCAAAAGTTACAGATTACTACAGATTGTTCTGTTTTTGACAGATTCTGTTTTTTGTCTGTTGTTTGCTTATTTCAATGCATCTATGAGTAGTATTGGAGGATATGAGCCATAGAGAAGTTGGAATACAGTAGGTTTAACACCAATATAAACAAAGAATGATTTCATTGCAGTACATTTGAGTAGTGGTTTGCTGTCTTATACTAACGGAGCTCACGAGATTTTTGTCTAAGTTTTGCGTTGTGAAGTTTTCAAGTTTGGAGTATTGCTTTGATGGACTATGGAACAAAGAGTGGCAACAGCCTAAGCTTGGGGATGCCCAAGGAACCCCAAGGTAAAATTCAAGGACAACCAAGAGCCTATGCTTGGGGATGCCCCGGGAAGGCATGCCCTCTTTCGTCTTCATCCATCGCTAACTATACTCGGAATTATATTTTTATTCACCACATGATATGTGTTTTACATGGAGCGTCTTGTATAATTTGAGTCTTTGCTTGTTAGTTTGCCCCATTTATCCTTGCTGGACACACCTATTTGAGAGAGTTAAATATGGCCTAGGAATTGATATAACACTCTATGTGCTTCAGTATATCTTTTGAGTTGAATAGTTTTTGCTCTAGTGCTTCACTTATATATATTTTAGAGCACGGTGGTGAATATATTTTGTAGAAATTTTTAATCTCTCATGCTTCACTTATATCCATTTGAGAGTCTATTAAAACAGCATGGTAATGTGCTTTGGCTATAAAACGAGCCTTCACATGATAGACATCCAATATCAATGTTGTAAAAACGTTAACACTAAGTGCATTGAATATGTGGAGAAGTTGGATGCTTGATAATTGTTTTGAGATATGAGGATAGTGATATCAGAGTCATGCTGGTGGAGTTATTATGAAATTGAAAAATGCTTGTGTTAAAGTTAGTGATTCCCGTAGCATGCACGTATGGTGAACCGCTATGTGACGAAGTTAGAGCATGAGGTATTTGTAGACCTTTGTGTGGAGGTCTGGGGAGCGCGATGGTTAACTCCTACCAACCTCCCCCCTGGGAGCATGCGTTGATTGCTTTGTTTTGATGACTCGTAAATTTTTGCAATAAGTATATGAGTTCTTATGACTAATGTTGAGTCCATGGATATTACGCACTCTCACACTTCCACCATTGCTAGCCTCTCTTGTACAACGCAACTTTCGCCGGTACCATACACCCACTATATATCCTTCCTCAAAATAGCCACCATATATCTTCCTCGAAACAGCCACCATACCGACCTATCATTGCATTTCCATAGCCATTCCGAGATATATTGCCATGCAACTTTGCATCATTCCGTTCATATGACATGCTTCATATTGTCATATTGCCATGCATGATCATGTAGTTGACATCGTATTTGTGGCAAAGCCACCATGCATAACTTTTAATATTTGTCACTGTTGATTCACTACACATCCCGGTACACCGACGGAGGCATTCATATAGGTCATACTTTGTTCTAGTATCGAATTGTAATATCGAGTTGTAATTCAATGAAAGTGTGATGATCATCATTTTTTGAGCATTGTCCCATCTGAAGAAAGGCTAAATCAATAAAGCCCCTCCAAAAAAAGAGAAAGGACAAAGAAATAAAAAAAAGGCCCAAACACAAGGGAAAAGAAAAAGGGACAATTGCTACTATCTTTTTGCACACTTGTGCTTCAAAGTAGCACCATGTTCTACATTATAGAGAGTGTCATGTTTAGTCACTTTCATATACTAGTGGGAATTTTCATTATAGAACTTGGCTTGTATATTCCAACGATGGGCTTCCTCAAATGCCCTAGGTCTTCGTGAGCAAGCAAGTTGGATGCACACCCACTTAATTTCTTTTGTTGAGCTTTCGTACATCTTTTTAGCTCTAGTGCATCCGTTGCATGGCAATCCCTACTCACTCACATTGATATCTTTTGATGGGCATATCCATAGCCCGTTGATACGCCTAGTCGATGTGAGACTATCTCCCTCCTTTTTGTCTTCTCAACAACCACCACTCTATTCCACCCATAGTGCTATCTCCATGGCTCACGCTCATGTATTGCATGAAAGTTGAAAGTTTGAAAGATTAGAGTATGAAAACAAGTGCTTGGCTGAAATCGGGGTTGTGCATGATATTAATATTTTGTGTGATGAAGAAGGAGCATAGCCAGACTGTATGATTTTGTAGGGATAACTTTCTTTAGCCATAGTATTTTGAGAAGACATGATTGCTTTGTTAGTATGCTTGTAGTATTATTATTTCTTATGTCAATATAGACTTTGGTCTTGAATCTTTCAGATCTGAACATTCATGTCATAATTAAGAGAATTACATTGAAAAACTATGTTGGTTAGCATTCCACATTAAAAAAATTGTTTTTATCATTTACCTCCTCGAGGACGAGCAGGAATTAAGCTTGGGGATGCTTGATTCGTCTCCAACGTATCTTTATTTTTTTATTGTTCCATGCTATTATTTATGATGGTTTGGATGTTTAATGGGCTTTGTTATACACTTTTATGTGATTTTTGGGACTAACCTACTAACCCAAAGGCCTAGTCCAGATTGCTGTTTTTTGCCTGTTTTAGGGTTTTACATAAAAGGAATATCAAATGGAGTCCAAACTGAATGAAACCTTCGGGAGAGATATTTTTGGAGCAAAATACGCATGGGAGACTTGAGAACCACGAAGTAGGGCTGACGTGGCATCCACGAGGGTGGGGGGCGCGCCCCCCCTATAGGGCGCGCCCCCCTGCCTCGTGGACACCCCGCCTGGCCCCCGGTGCCCTCCTTCCTCCTATATATACCTACGTACCCCGAAACTATCAGAACAACAGAGAAAACCCTAGTTCCACTGCCGCAACCTTCTACTCCCATGAGATCCCATCTTGGGGCCTGTTCTAGAGCTCCGCTGGAGGGGGTATCTTCAACGGAGTGCTTCTACATCATCATCATCGCCTCACCATGAGTTGTGAGCAGTTTACCACAGACCTTCGGGTCCATAGCTAGTATCTATATGGCTTATTCTCTCTCTTTGGATCTCAATGCCAAGTTCACCTCGGTCTTCGAGGAGATCTATTCGATGTAATCTCTTTTTGCTGTGTGTTTGTCAAGAGCCGATGAATTGTGGGTTTATGATCAAGATTATCTATGAGAAATATTTTGTTCTTTTCTGAACTCCTTATGTATGATTATAATATCCATGCAAGTCTCTACGAACTTTTGGTTTGGTTTGGCCTACTAGATCTATAGTTCTTGCAATGGGAGAAGTGCTTGGCTTTGGGTTCAATCTTGCGGTGTCCTTTCCCAGTGACAGTAGGGGCAGCAAGGCACATATTGGATTGTTGCCAGCGAGGATAAAAAGATGGGGTTTATATCACTATGTTTGAGTTTATCCCTCTACATCATGTCATCTTGTTTAAGGCGTTACTCCGTTCTTATGAACTTAATACTCTTGATGCATGCTGGATAGCGGTCGATGTGTGGAGTAATAGTAGTAGATGCAGAATTGTTTCGGTCTACTTGTCTCGGACGTGATGCCTATATATAATGATCATGCCTAGATAGTCTCATAATTATTCACTTTTCTATCAATTGCTCGACAGTAATTTGTTTACCCACCATAGAATATCGCTATCATCAGAGAAGCCACTAGAGAACAATATGGCCCCCGGGTCTATTCTCAACATATCAATCTACAATCTACTTTACATTTCCGTTTTTACTTTCCGTTCTTATATCAAAAAATACCAAAAATATAACACTACCATCTCTATCGGATCTCACCTTCGTAAGTGACCGTAAAGGGATTGACAACCCCTTATCGCGTTGGCTGCGAAGTTCTTATTTGTTTGTGCAGGTGTGAGGGACTCACGCGTGGTGTCCTACTGGAATTATACCTTGGTTCTAAAAAACTAAGGGAAATACTTACGCTACTGTGCTACATCACCCTTTCCTCTTCGAGGGAATACAACGCAAGCTCGAGAAGTAGCAGCCTCCACACAAAATCTAACCGTTACACACCATTTACCAAACTCGGTGGGACCGAATCAGAAAACTCGATCGGACCTATTTAGTTCATAATGTGGTCGTTAGGCATTTCGATGCGACTGATATGATCAACTCGGTAGTACCGAGTTCATTAGGGTTAGGTCATAATGTAATCTCGGTGAGAGCGATTACACAAACTCGGTAGGAACGATTTTGGTAATAAGCTAACCAGAGAGTTGGTCAGGCAAACTCGATTGGACCGATTTTCTCGTTTCAGTCAGACTGGAATGTTATGAAGGTGAAACAGAGAGTTTGCATTGCAAACTCGGTGAGACCGATCGCTCATCTCGATTAGACCAATATGTTACGAAGGGAAACAGAGGGTTTGCAATCCCATCTTGGTGAGACCGAAGTGACTAGGGTTTGTGGCAATGTCTATGTCAAGAGAACTCGGTGACGCCGGATAGAAAGTTTCGGTGGGCCGAATTTGACTCTTAGTTTGGGACATATGAGGATGTGAGAAAGTGGTTGAGGGTTTTGGAGCATATCACTAAGAATTTTGAGCAAGAAACCCATTAAGCAACACCTCATCCCTTTTTAATAGTATTGGCTTTCCTCAAAAAATGTTAATGCATGTTAGAAAAATTGTATAGCTGGAAACTATGTTCAAATACGACTCCAACGATATAATCTATGGCGACATGCATTCGTATTTTATTAGTTAAATCCTACTTCTAAACCAGGACGGGGGTATAGTAGGTAATTAAATCGCAAACGTGTTTTTTCTTAACCGTATGTGCTTGTGTCCTTTCGTCCTCCTCTCGCATGTCTTGTCACCCCGCTGCCGCAGACGACCTACAGCACAAGCTTGCACAGCACGCGGTGGCGTTCTTTTGGCCAATCGGTGGCGCCAATGAATCGTCGATGGGCCCGTTCCCGTGCAACCTCGCAGGTTCCCATGCAAGCTTCCCGCACGACTGGGTGAAATCCCCCAAAATCCAAATGCTTACGTGCCTGCTATAAAAACCCTCATGGCCGGCAAGTCCTGCGTCGCATTTTCCCCTCCCTTGCTATAGCTTATCTCTTCTGCTTCTCCCACAATCGCCAATGGCACCAGTCCGTCGTCATCGCTCAGCCACTCCGCCATCATCAGAGGACAATTCCAGCTGGGAGGCTACACCGCGGCGGTGGCGCAGTCCCCGCCGTAGTGTAGTGCGCTTGGCGTCCCTGTTGGGTGTGCGCGGAACACCCACCACACGCTCCGACGCCGCTGCCCGTCGGCAGCTATTACTGGCCGCCGTTGCTACCACACCAGTGTCGAAAGCCAGGGCCATCTCCCACTCCGCCGCCACGGCTCGAAGGCGGGAGGTGTCCGTCGTGGCCACCACCGAACTGCCGGCCATCGTGGCCATCACCCGCTCCGCCATCGCGGCCCGAAGGCGGGAGGTGGTGCTCGTGACTGTAATGCCCAGGATGGGACTATATCTCCTACGTGTCGAGGCACGACTTAGAGATATAAGCCCATGCTGGAATGATCGCAAGTTTGGTACCTTTGCACATCTCATGTAAAAAAATGGGGATGGAAAACTGAAAAGATAGTTGGCTTACACTGGCCACGTCACACAAATTCATTACATATTCAAACATCATTCAGATAAACATCACAGCCCATCTAAGGATAAATATCCAAATGTCAAGATACCAAACATAACATTAAACCACAGGTCTAGATCGAATCCTAGTAGAAGCTCTACTGATCAACCGGATAGTTCACATAGTAACGGCTACGCTCCTCGTCGTACTCCCAGTCTAGTTCAGTGCCATCGCCTGTGTAGCTCACCATCGTACCTGCATCTGGGGTGTTGAAGTAACTGTGAGCCACAGAGGACTCAGCAATCCCGTTCCTGGGTAACACGACTATTTAAGCCTTGGGTGAGGAACAAGGCTGAAGAAAGAATAAGAGTCTGCAGCAGCACTAGCCTAGCTTACCTAAAAGAGAGCGAGAAGAGAAGGTGCCTCGGTCGAGAGATGATCACGAAGTGATCCTTACTAAAGCAAGTCAAACATAACCCCACCGTGTTCACTTCTCGAATCCCTTTCGGAAAATGACCGTCACGGTACACACGCTGGTAGTGTATTGGAACATGGTGTCAAGTTTTCTACAACCGGATATTAACAAGCTCCCATCTGCCACATAACCGCGGGCACGGCTTTCGAAAGTTCATAACCTTGTAGGGGCGTTCCAACTTGGCCCATGACAAGCCCACGATCCGCAGAGTCGCAACTCCAAAGTGGGAAGGCCCGAGTATCCTCGGAATCCCGTGCTCAAGATACTCCGACTAAGGTAAGGCTAATCCATCAAATCCTCCCGGCGTGCCGACACCCTGACAATGGCCGCGCGTATCTAGTCTCAGGCCACGACCGGATGGGTGATTCTACAGGTTTATATCAATCCTCGAGTTTCCTCGTGGAGACCCCGCAGACTCCCCGTTTCGGACCAACACTCATGTGGAGCACTGGCCCGGGGTTGTTGATTAAGAACTCGGGTTTGCAACACCCTATGCAAGTTTTATTAGTTATTAGGCAAATAGTACCAATGTTGGGACTTGCTGGAAAAGACTTAGCACTTAGCAGTTTATCGAGGGGGTCCCATAACCCCAACCGTGTGAGGAACGCATAATCAAGGAACATAACACCGGTTTATACGGTTCCTAGCGGCATGAGTGGAACAAATCACCAAGCAAAAGGCTTTGCCTTCCACCCATTGCCAATATATAGATGAGTTCAGTTAATAATTAATATAGTGTGATATCCCAATAAACTTCAACAAGAAGCAAGAATCTTCAATCTTCACCTGCAACTAACAATGCTATAAGAGGGGCTGAGCGAAGCCTACGTATAGCCAATCAATGGTTTGCATAGGTAGGGTGGTTAAACAGGTTCATGGTTATAATAGGAGGCTGACAGGAAAAACATGGGCATTGAGGCAAACTATAGATCGAGACTTCTAGCAATAGGCAAAGATAGTAATGTTATCGGGGTTCGGTCATCTTGCCTGAAGAGTTGTCGATGGGATCGTAAGAGGGGTCCTCGTTCTCAACCTCGGTAGTAACCTTGTGCTCGTACTCGTACTCGGTCTCAGCTTCCGGCTCTACTCAAACACAAGAACACAAGGCAACGAATCAAACAAGATGCAATGCGCAGAAAAATTACTGGATGCATGACTGATGCACTATGGAAGCAAAACAGATGCACTATGGAAGCACAGAAAGTCTACTTAGGAAGCACAGTGTTATAGCACAACAATATGCATCAAGCAAAAATGCTTCAAAGCATGTTAACAATAGGATATTATGAATCTACATGAAAAATCACACAAGTTTCATATAGGACTTGCTCAAAACGGAGCTACGGGCTAAAAGTTACACCCGAAACAATAAACATGCACAAGCTGAAAATTACAGCCACATAGCAACTTCGGAGCAATAGATAATTAATCTACAGCACTCAAAGATCATGGCAATGAGCATGGACATAAACTAGACATATCATACAGCAAATAAGTCCATTGGAGCATCCCCAAAGAAGCCACAGATCAATAGCAACAAGCTATGACATATTGAACTTGACAACAAAATCCTGACAACAGTATTTTATTGCAACTTGGGAGCAAAAGTTAAATATGCTACAGCCACTCAAATAAGCATGTGAGAGCATGAATGGATAGCCAATAATATATACAACAAGGAATCATCAAGAGTCACCCCAAAACTATCATGGATTGGCCTAGAACAACAAGCAAACATGTCATCTGGAAATTACAGATTCCAGACTTGGTGAAATTTCACTAAGTGTTAAAACAGCAGTTTCATCATGGCATCTTTGAGAGCAAGTTTAAGTCACCTCAAAAGTAAACATGGCAAAGTACACATAATGGTGAATCCAAAACATCTAAGCATGCATCGAGTGGATAAACACATCAATAGCAACGAGTTCCTCTACGAGGCATCTCGTAACAAGTTTAACAACATAACAGCCACATAGCACTTTGCAAAGGAGATAAGCATGGCAAGATGAAATCTATCATGCAAGCTAAAGCAATCAACATGTAGAGCATTTCATGACGAACACGTGGACATATCATTTGCATCATTTGGATAAACATGCACCAAGTTATCACATTGCAAAGATGGCATGAAAACAACTACTAACATCAGTTTATAACGAGTTGCACTCTTACAACAGATATTTAAGCATCTAGATGAACTCAAACATGCATGGCATAATGGAATAAAATGTAGTACATGTCTCCACGATCATTTTGACATATCATTTGCTCAAATCGGACCATCACAAAAAAAGTCATCCACAATCTAAAATAGCATCAGACACTAAAAAAACACAGGGACTTAGTGGAAAACGAGGCTACCTCACGGTCAACAGAAAGTCAACAGCAGCGTGGGCTGGAACTTCGCGGATCGGGCGAAGCGGGCTAACGGGGCGGATCTGGCCCGCGGAGTGAGGGCGGATCGGGCCGGCCTGGAAGGCGGCTCGGCCCTAGGGTTCGGCCCACCCGGGCGACCGAACTGGATCGGGCGAGGGGATTGGGGGAGCCTCGCTCCCCGATCTGGCGAGCGACGGCGGTTGCCTCTGGCCTCGGCGCTGGAGTGGGCTGCCGGCCCAGGGAGGCCTGGCGGGGCGGACGGGCCTAGCTGTGAGGCCCAGGCGGGGCGAAGCGATCAGGCCGGCCCAGCGGCCACCAGATCCGATCGGATCGGTGCCCTGGCGCCCGAGCGGTGCGGCGGCCTGGCTCCTTCGAGCGCCCGTGGTCGGGGATGGCGGCGCCCTTCTGGAGGAGGGAGGCAGGCGAGGTGGCCGGCGGGGCCTGGCCGGCCGGCGGCGCGGGGCCGGCGCGGCGGCGGCGGCCGGGCGGCCCGCGACGGCGGGGAAAGAAGGGGCTCCGGCGAGCTGGCGAGGTGGTGGCGCGAATTCCGGCGAGCTCCTCCGGCGGGGCTCCCACGAGCTCCGGCCGGAGTGGAGGAAGGTGGCTGGAGGAAGGGGATGAAGGGGCTAGGGTTTTTTATCTAGGGCAAAAATTGGGGAAGATGGACAAATATATAGGCACAAGGAGCTAGGGTTGTCCAAAAGAGGTGTGGTTTTCGGCCACGCGATCATAATTGGATGGCCTAGATGAAGGGAGAGGTTTGGGTTGGTTTGGTGGGCTGTTGGAGGGGTGTCTTGGGCCTCAAAGTGGAGGTACTTCGAGCCCGCGAGAATAACTGTTGGAGTAGCAAACGAACTCCAAACGCGACGAGATTTGACAGGTGGGTTACACACACCAAAACAACAACACACGACAAGTCTCGCGCCAAACCGGAAACGTTACACGGCCAAACACCAAAGTAGGCCTCGGGGATGCCACGGACACGTGAGGGAGCTCCGGAACTCGAAACGGACAACGGAAAGAAACGAGTGGGACCGGATGCACACGACAACACAAATGCAATGCGATGCACATGACTACATGATATGGATGAATGCCACACACGCACACAACAAAAAGATGAAAACCCAAAAGACGAAGAACACGAAATGGAATTGATGAAGCCAAAGATATTATATATTGCCCAAAAGGGAAAGTATTACATCTGGGGCATTACAGTGGTTGCCTCCCCATGGTTGGCCACCGCGGCCTACAGCCCACCGTATACCGCTGGGATCATCACCCGCTCCCCCACCGCCGCCCGAAGGAGGGAGGCGTAGGTCGAGGGCCGCACGTGCGTCAGCGACCTTGCGTGCTACATCGAGTTCCTGTGGGAGGAGGAGGAGTGCCTCATCGAGCATGCAAAGAGCCTTACCGCAGCCATGGCCGCAGCACATGCCGACGCAGAGGCGAGGAATCAGGAGATCTACGAGCAGTCCGGCCGCTTCGAGATCGATCGTTCGGAGTAGTAGTGGACGTTCGAGCTGGCGAGCATCGCTGAACGTGCAGCAACGATAGGGACGATATTGCATTTCTCCATCTCATTCATAGGCTCCTCCTCTGCCTCTTACTGAGCGTGCTTGACAGAGGAGAGGCTGTCGGAAGTAGCACAAAGCCCCTCCGTTGTAGTAGTAGTATTTAGGGGCTATTTTGTTCAGTTCATCTGACTATAGATGTGTGGTCGAACTGTACAATGTACTTAAAATTAGCTTGTATATATACTTGAACTAGCTATTTCATTACATGGTTGGGAACAATTGGGGAAAAGTTTGGTCGGTTCAGCTGTTTGTATAAATTAAGAACGACTACTTAATCTATGAATGAAATCTATGCTTAATTACTGAATTTTAAGTGTAGAAATTAGATATTGCTAGTGATTTCTAGCTGCATATATTGACAAATCGTAGTGTTACAAGGATTGACAAATGGCAACGTTACTAGATCAACAAATGTAAATCTTTCTAGTTTGACAAATGGCAACATACCAATATGACAGTTGCAAATCTTACCAAATTATTTGTACCTGGTTGCACACGGGTCATCCCAAACAACCATTTGCGTTGCTCCCACTTTGCATACGGGTGTTCTATCTAGAACATTTGCGATCAAGAGGTGCACAAATCCTGCTCGGCACATTTTCCCTTGGCTTCCTGGGGAAGCTATTAGTTTGCATACGGGCATTCTAACTAAAACATTGGCGAGCAAGGCGGGCGGCCATGGAATTCAAAGGGTGGGCTTTCCGATGAGCCTGTGCGGCGTACAGCTCGCATGCTTCCTGCTGGGCCTCCGCATTGGAGTACAGCTCGCACGCCTTCCGTTTAGTCAAGCAGTCAACCATCTGTCCGCACGGCACCTCCTAGGCATTAAAAGAGTGAGACATGGCGTCATGTGAATGGTTAATAGAACGCACACAATTTAAATTATACAAAACGTTTGAGATGTTACAGTGGTAGCAATTTGTTTCAAAATGCCTTCGTTGGCTGTTATTCGAGTGCGCCTTCTCTCAAAATGGACATGAAAAATACCATAGCATGTCGGGTGCCATTCCATTATAGCATGCCAAGTTTCATGAATTTCAGACGAGTTTTGGATTTACTAGAATTTTAAAACAAAGTATCTCAACGCTTTGTAAGCAATCAAAAGTGCCCTGGTGTTTGAAATTCATTCCCATTTCTTGCATGGGACCTAAGCATGCAACCAAGGACACATATTCAATTTTTCAACAGGTTTATATGCACTGGAGAATGTGCATGCAGTTCAAATTTCAATTATGCGAATAAAATGACTGGAAAACCCAGTTAATGTATAAAAATGTCCAAACGAACCCTGAAATATTAAAAAGTGAACAGAACACTCCTGTTGTTCTAGGTTGACACTTGAAATATTTTGAAAGCAATAATAGGCAATGGATATCGTTTCGTCCCCATAGGTGGAACATTCGATACCGAAACCATCACGCTTGTTGTGAGAAGCTTATACTCAAACCTGCCCCAAATGGGACGATTTTTTTACCACGACATGTTGATGCCGCTCCATGATAGCATGCCAAGTTTCATGAATTTCAGACTAGTTTTGTATTTACTAGAATTTAAAAGCCATGTATCTCAATGTTTGCGGCCCAGTGGCGGTGGAACGGTGTTTCAAATTCATACCCATTTCTTGCATGGGACCAAAGCATTCAACCAAGGACACATATTTGATTTTTCAACCAGTTTATATGCACTGGAGAATGTGCATGTAGTTCCAATTTGAATTATGCGAATAAAATGCCTAGAAAACACAGCTAATGTATAAAAATGTCCAAACGAACCCGGAAAATTCCAAAATTTAACACAACACTCTTGTTGTTCTATGTAGACAATCAAAAGATTTTGAAAGCAATAAGAGGCAACGGATATCATTTCGTCCCCAAAGGTGGCACGTTCCCTACTGAAACCATCACGCTTGTTGTGAGAAGCTTATACACAAACCTGCCCCAAAGTGGTCAAAACTTTTACCATGGCATGTTGATGCCGCCCCATGATAGCATGCCAAGTTTCATGAATTTCAGACGAGTTTTGTATTTACTACTATTTAAAAGCCATGTATCTCAATGTTTGAGGCCGAGTGGCGGTGGGAGGGTGTTTGAAATTCATTCCCATTTCTCGCATGGGACCTAAGCATGCAACCAAGGACACATATTTGATTTTTAAACCAGTTTATATGCACTGGAGAATGTGCATGTAATTCAAATTTGAATTATGCAAATAAAATGCCTGGAAAACCAAGTTAATGTATAAAAACGTCCAAACGAACCCCGAAAATTTCCAAAATTGAACACAAAACTCATGTTGTTCTATGTTGACACTCGAAATATTTTGAAAGCAATAAGAGGCAACGGATATCGTTTCGTCCCCATAGGTGCTACGTTCCCTACCGAAACAATCACGCTTGTTGTGAGAACCTAAGGTTTGTGAGAAGCTTATACCGAAACCTGCCCCAAATGGGAAAAAAATTACCATGACATGTTGATGCCGCTCCATGATAGCATGCCAAGTTTCATGAATTTCACATGAGTTTTGGATTTACTAGAATTTAAAAAACAAGGTATCTCAATGTTTGCGGCCGAGTGGCGGTGGCAGGGTGTTTGAAATTCATTCCCATTTCTTGCATAGGACATAATCATGCAACCAAGGACACATATTTGATTTTTAAACCAGTTTATATGCACTGGAGAATGTGCATGTAGTTCAAATTTCAATTATCCGAACAAAATGCCTGGAAAACCCAGGTAATGTATAAAATGTCCAATCGAACCCCGAAAAATTCCAAAATTTAACACAACACACCTGTTGTTCTATGTTGACACTCGAAAGATTTTGAAAGAAATAAGAGGCAACGGATATCGTTTCGTCCCCAAAGGTGGCACGTTCCCTACCGAAACCATCAAGCAATTTGTAAGAAGCTAAGATCTGTGAGATGCTTATACCCAAAACTGCCCCAAATGGGACAAAATTTTTACCACGGCATGTTGATGCCGCTCCATGATATCATGTCAAGTTTCATGAATTTTAGACGAGTTTTATATTTACTAGAATTTAAAAGCCATGTATCTCAATGTTTGCGGCCGAGTGGCGGTGGTAGGGTGTTTAAAATTCATTCCCATTTCTTGCATGGGACCTAAGCATGCAACCAAGGACACATATTTCATTTTTTTCACTAGTTTATACGCACTCGAGAATGTGCATGTAGTTCAAATTTGAATTATGCGAATAAAAATGCCTGTAAAACCCGGTTATGTATAAAAATGTCCAAACGAACCCCAAAAATTTCCAGAATTGAACACAAAACTCATGTTGTTCTATGTTGACACTCGAAAGATTTTGAAAGAAATAAGATGCAATAGATATCGTTTTGTCCCCAAAGGTGGCACGTTCCCTACCCAAACAATCACGCTTATTGTGAGAAGCTAAGGTTTGTGAGAAGTTTATACCCAAACCTGCTGCAAATGGGACAATTTTTTTACCACGGCATGTTGGTTCCGCTCCATGATCGCATGCCAGGTTTCATGAATTTCGGACGACTTTTGTATTTAATAGAATTTGAAAGCCATGTATCTCAATGTTTGCGGCCGAGCGGTGGTGGCAGGTTGTTTGAAATTCATTCTCATATCTTGCATGGGAACAAATCATTCAATGAAGGACACATATTTCAACCAGTTTATATGCCCAGGTGAATGTGCATGTAGTTCAAATTTGAATTATGCGAATCAAATGCCTGGAAAACCCAGTTAATGTATAAAATATATAAACGAACCCCGAAAATTACCAAAATTGAACACTAAACTCCTGTAGTTCTATGTTGTCACTCGAAAGATTTTCAAAGCAATAAAAGGCAATGGATATCGTTTTGTCCCCAAATGTGGCACGTTCCCTACATAAACCATCACGCTTCTTGTGAGAAGCTAAGATTTGTGAGAAGCTTATACACAAACCTGCCCCAAATGGGGCAAATTTTTACCATGGCATGTTGATGCCGCTCCATGATAGCATGCCATATTTCATGAATTTCAGACGAGTTTTGTATTTACTAGAATCTAAAAAACAAGGTATCTCAATGTTTGCGGCCGAGTGACAGTGGCAAGTTTTTTGAAATTCATTCCCATTTCTTGCATAAGACCAAAGCATTCAACCAAGGATACATATTTGATTTTCAACCAGTTTATATGCACCGGAGAATGTGCATGTAGTTCAATTTTGAATTATGAGAATAAAATGCATGGAAAACCCAATTAATGTAAAAAATGTCCAAACGAACGCCAAAAATTTCCAAAATTGAACACAACACTCCTGTTATTCTATGTTGACACTCGAAAGTTTTTGAAAGCAATAAGAGGCAACGGATATCGTTTCGTCCCCAAAGGTGGCACGTTCCCTATCGAAATCTTCACGCTTGTTGTAAGAAGCTAAGGTTTGTGAGATGCTTATAGCCAAAACTGCCCCAAATGGGACAATTTTTTTACCACGACATGTTGATGTCGCTCCATGATAGCATGTCAAGTTTCATGAATTTCACACGACTTTTGTATTTACTAGAATTTAAAAGCCATGTATCTCAATGTTTGGTGCCGAGTGGCGGTGGCAGGGTGTTTAAAATTCATTCCCATTTCTTGCATGGGACCTAAACATTCAACCAAGGACACATATTTGAATTTTCAACCAGTTTATACACACTGGAGAATGTGCATGTCGTACAAATTTGAATTATGCGAATAAAATTCCTGGAAAACCTAGTTAATGTATAAAAATGTCCAAACGAATGCCGAAAAATTCCAAAATTTAACACAACACTACTGTTGCTTTATGTTGACACTCGAAATACTTTGAAATCTATAAGAGGCAACATATATTGTTTCGTCCCCAAAGGTGGCACATTTCCTACCGAAACCATCACGCTTGTTGTGAGAAGCTTATAGCCAAACCTACCCCAAATGGGACAATTTTTAGCAGGGCATGTTGATGTCGCTCCATGATAACATGCCAAGTTTCATGAATTTCATACGAGTTTTGTATTTAGTAGAATTTAAAAAACCAGGTATCTCAATGTTTGTGGCCGAGTGACAGTGGCAGGGTGTTTGAGATTCATTGCCATTTCTTGCATAGGACCAAAGCATGCAACGAACGACATATATTTGAATTTTCATCCAGTTAATATGCGCTTGAGAATGTGTATGTAGTTAAAATTTGAATTATGAGAATAAAAAGCCTGGAAAACCCAGTTAATGTATAAAAATGTCCAAACGAACCCCGGAAAATTCCAAAATTGAACACAACACTCCTGTTGTTCTATGTTGACACTCGAAAGATTTTGAAAGCAATAAGAGGCAAAGGATATCGTTTCGTCCCCAAAGGTGGCACGTTCCCTACCGAAACCATCACGCTTGTTGTGAGAAGCTAAGGTTTGTGAGAAGCATATACCCAAACCTGCCCCAAATGGGACAAAAATTTTACCACCGCATGTTGATGCCGCTCTATGATAGCATGCCAAGTTTCATGAATTTCAGACTAGTTTTGTATTTACTAGAATTTAAAAACCATGCATCTCAATGTTTGCGGCCGAGTGGCGGTGGCAGGGCGTTTGAAATTCATTCCCATTTCTTGCATGGGACCAAAGCATTCAACCAAGGACACATATTTGATTTTCAACCATTTAATATGCACTGGAGAATGTACATGTAGTTCAAATTTGAATTGTGCGAATAAAATGCTCGGAAAACCTAGTTAATGTATAAAAATGTCCAAACGAACCCCGAAAAATTCCAAAATTGAACACACCACTCATGTTGTTCTATGTAGACACTCGAAAGATTTTGAAAGCAATAAGAGGCAACGGATATCGTTTCGTCCTCAAAGGTGGCACGTTCCCTACCGAAACAATCACGTTTGTTGTGAGAAGCTTAGGTTTGTGATAATCTTATACCCAAACCTGGCCCAAATGGGACAATTTTTTTACCACGGCATGCTGATGCCGCTCCATGATAGCATGCCAAGTTTCATGAATTTCAGACGAGTTTTGGATTTACAATTATTTAAAAAACCAGGTATCTCAATGTTTGCGGCCGAGTGACGGTGGCAGGCTGTTTCAAAGTCATTCCCATTTCTTGCATAGGACCTAAGCATCCAACCAACAACACATATATGATTTTTCATCAAGTTTATATGCACTGCAGAATGTGTATGTAGTTCAAATTTGAATTATGCAAATAAAATGCCTGGAAAACCCAGTTAATGTATAAAAATGTCAAAACGAACCCTGAAAAATTCCAAAATTGAACACAACACTCCTGTTGTTCTATGTTGACACTCGAAAGATTTTGAAAGCAATAAGAGGCAACATATATCGTTTCGTCCCCAAAGGTGGCACGTTCCCTACCGAAACCATCACGCTTGTTGTGAGAAACTAAGGTTTGTGAGAATCTTATACCCAAACCTACCCCAAATGGGACAAATTTGTTACCACGCCATGCTGATGCTGCTCCATGATAGCATGCCATGTTTTATGAATTTCAAACGAGTTTTGTATTTACTAGAATTTAAAAGCCATGTATCTCAATGTTTGCGGCCGAGTGGCGGTGGCACGGTGTTTGAAATTCATTCCCATTTCTTGCATGGGACCAAAGCATTCAACCAAGGACACATATTTTATTTTCCAACCAGTTTATATGCACTGGAGAATGTGCATGTAGTTCAAATTTGAATTATGTGAATAAAATGCCTAGAAAACCCAGTTAATGTATAAAAATGTCCAAACGAACCCTGAAAAAATCCAAAATTGAACACAACACTCATGTTGTTCTATGTAGACACTCGAAAGATTTTGAAAGCAATAAGAGGCAACTGATATCATTTCATCCCCAAAGGTGGCACGTTCCCTACTGAAACCATCATGCTTGTTGTCAGAAGCTTATACCCAAACCTGCCCCAAATGGGACCAAATTTTTACCACGGCATGTTGATGCTGCTCCATGTTAGCATGCCAAATTTCAAGAATTTCAGATGAGTTTTGTATTTACTATAATTTAAAAGCCATGTATCTCAATGTTTGCGGCCGAGTGGCGGTGGTACGGTGTTTGAAATTCATTCCCATTTCTTGCATAGGAACTAATCATGTAACCAAGGACACATATTTGATTTTTCAACCAGTTTATATGCACTGGAGAATGTGCATGTAGTTCAAATTGGAATTAAGTGAATCAAATGCCTGGAAAACCCAGTTAATGTATAAAAATGTCCAAACGAACCCCAAAAAATTCCAAAATTGAACACAACATTCTTTTTGTTCTATGTTGACACTTGAAAGATTTTGAGAGCAATAAGAGGCAACATATATCGTTTCGTCCCCAAAGGTGGAACGTTCCCTACCGAAACCATCACGCTTGTTGTCAGAAGCTAAGGTTTGTGAGAAGCTTATACCCAAACCTGCCCCAAATTGGCCAAATTTCTTACCATGGCATGTTGATGCCGCTCCATGATAGCATGCCAAGTTTTATGAATTTTAGACGAGTTTTGTATTTACTAGAATTTAAAAGCCATGTATCTCAATGTTTGCGGAAGAGTGGCGGTGTTAGGGTGTTTGAAATTCATTCCCATTTCTTGCATGGGACCAAAGCATTCAACCAAGGACCCATATTTGAGTTTTCAACCAGTTTATATGCACTAGAGAATGTAAATGTAGTTCAAATTTGAATTATGTGCATAAAATGCATGGAAAACCCAGTTAATGTATAAAAATGTCCAAACGAACCCTGCAATATTCCATAATTGAACACAGCACTCCTGTTGTTCTATGTTGACACTCGAAAGATTTTGAAAGCAATAAGAGGCAATAGATATTGTTTCGTCCCCAAAGGTGGCACGTTCCCTACCGAAACCATCATGCTTGTTGTGAGAAGCTAGGGTTTGTGAGAAGCTTATAACCAAACCTGCCCCAAATGGGACACTTTTTTTACCACGGTATGTTGATGCCGCTTCATGATAGCATGCCAAGTTTCACGAATTTCAGACGAGTTTTGAATTTACGAGAATTTAGAAGCCATGTATCTCAATGTTTGTGGCCGAGTGGCGGTGCTAGGGTGTTTGAAATTCATTCCCATTTCTTGCATGGGACGAAAGCATTCAACCAAGGACACATATTTGATTTTTCTACCAGTTTATATGCACTAGACAATGTGCATGTAGTTCAAATTTGAATTATGTGAATAAAATGCCTAGAAAACCCAGTTAATGTATAAAAATGTCCAAACGAAACCCAAAAAATTCCATAAATGAACACAAGACTCCTGTTGTTCTATGTTGACACTCGAAAGATTTTGAAAGCAATAAGAGGCAACGAATATCGTTTCGTCCCGAAAGGTGGCACATTCCCTATCGAAACCTGCCCCAAATGGGACAAAAATTTACCATGGCATGTTGATGCCGCTCCATCTTAGCATGCCAAGTTTCATGAATTTCAGACGAGTTTTGTATTTACTAGAATTTAAAAGCCATGTATCTCAATGTTTGCGGTCAAGTGGCGGTGGGAGGGTGTTTGAAATTCATTCCCATTTCTTGCATGGGACCAAAGCATTCAACCAAGGACACATATTTGATTTTTCTACCAGTTTATATGCATTAGACAATGTGCATGTAGTTCAAATTTGAATTATGTGAATAAAATGCCTAGAAAACCCAATTAATGTATAAAAATGTCCAAACGAAACCCGAAAAATTCCATAAATGAACACAAGACTCCTGTTGTTCTATGTTGACACTCGAAATATTTTGAAAGCAATATGAGGAAACGGATATCGTTTCATCCCCAAAGGTGGCACGTTCCCTATCGAGACCATCACGCTCGTTGTGAGAAGCTAAGGTTTGTGAGAAGCTTTTACGGAAACCTGCCCCAAATGGGACAAAATTTTACCATGAAATGTTGATGCTGCTCCATGATAGCATGCCAAGTTTCATGAATTTCAGACGCGTTTTGTGTTTACTAGAATTTAAAAGCCATGTACCTCAATGTTTGCGGCCGAGTGGTAGTGGTAGGGTGTTTGAAATTCATTCCCATTTCTTGCATCGGAACTAAGCATGTAACCAAGGACACATATTTTATTTCTTACCAGTTTATATGCACTTGAGAATGTGCATGTAGTTCACATTTGAATTACGCAAATAAAATGCCTGGAAACCCCAGTTAATGTATAAAAATGTTGAAACGAACCCCGAAAAATTACAAAATTGAACACAACACTCCTATTGTTCTATGTTGACACTCGAAAGATTTTGAAAGCAATAAGAGGCAACGAATATTGTTTCCTCCCCAAAGGTGGCACATTCCCTACCGAAACCATCACGCTTGTTCTGATAAGCTAAGTTTTGTGAGAAGCTTATACCCAAACCTGCCCCAAATTGGACAAAAAATTTACCACGGCTTGTTGATGCCGCTCCATGATGGCATGCTAAGTTTCACGAATTTCAGACGAGTTTTGTATTTACTAGAATTTAAAAGCCATGTATCTCAATGTCTGCGGCCAAGTGGCGGTGGCAGGGTGTTTGAAATTCATTCCCATTTCTTGCATGGGACCAAAGCATTCAACCAAGGGCACATATTTGATTTTTCAACCAGTTTATATGCACTTGAGGATGTGCATGTAGTTCAAATTTGAATTATGCAAATAAAATGCCTAGGAAACCAAGTTAATGTATAAAAATGTCCAAACAAACCCTGAAAAATTCCATAATTGAAAACAACACTCCTGTTGTTCTATGTTGACACTCGAAAGATTTTGAGAGTAATAAGAGCAAATGAATATCGTTTTGTCCCGAAAGGTGGCACGTTCCCTATCGAAACCATCACGCTTTTTGTGAGAAACTTATACCCAAACTTGCCCCAAATTGGACAAAAATTTTACAACGGCATGTTGATGCCACTCCGTCTTAGCATGCCAAGTTTCATGAATTTCAGACGAGTTTTGTATTTACAAGAATTTAAAAGCCATGTATCTCAATGTTTGCGGCCGAGTGGCAGTGGAAGGGTGTTTGTAATTCATTCACATTTCTCGCATGGGACCAAAGCATTCAGCAAAGGACACATATTTGATTTTCCAACCAGTTTATATGCACTGGAGAATGTGCATGTAGTTCGAATTCGAATTATACGAATAAAATGCATAGAAACCCTGTTAATGTATAAAAATGTCCGAACGAATCCGAAGAATTCCAAAACTGAACACAACACTCCTATTGTTCTATGTTGAAACTCGAAATATTTTGAAAGTAATAAGAGGAAACAGATATCGTTTCGTCCCCAAAGGTGGCACGTTCCCTACCGACACCATCACGCTCGTTGTGAGAAGCTAAGGTTTGTGAGAAGCTTATATGGAAACCTGTACCAAATAGGACAAAATTTTACATCGGCATGTTGATGCCGCTCCATGATAGCATGCCAAGTTTCACAAATTTTCAGACGAGTTTTGTATTTACTAGAATTTAAAAGCCATGTATCTCCTGGCACTTTCCCTATCAAAACCATCACGCTTGTTCTGAGAAGCTAAGTTTTGTGAGAAGCTTATACCCAAACCTGCCACAAATGGGACAAAAGATTTAGCACGGCATGTTGATGCCACTCCATCTTAGCATGCCAAGTTTCATTAATTTCAGACCAGTTTTGTATTTACTAGAATTTAAAAGCCATGTATCTCAATGTTTGCGACTGACTGGTGGTGGTAGGGTGTTTGAAATTCATTCCCATTTCTTGCATGGGACTAAAGCATTCAACCAAGGACATGTATTTGATTTTTCAACCAGTTTATATGCATTGGAGAATGTGCATGTAATTCAAATTTGAATTACGCGAATAAAATGCCTAGAAAACCCAATTAATGTATAAAATGTCCAAATGAACCCTGAAAAATTCCAAAATTGAACACAACACTCCTATTGTTCTATGTTGACACTCGAAAGATTTTGAAAGCAATAAGAGGCAATGGATATCATTTCGTCCCCAAAGGTGGCACGTTCACCACCGGGACCATCACGCTTGTTGTGAGAATCTAAGGTTTGTGGGAAGCTTAGACCAAAACCTGCCCCAAATGGGACAAAAAATTTACCACGGCATGTTGATACCACTCAATGATAGCATGCCAATTTTCATGAATTTAGACGAGTTTTGTATTTACAAGAATTTAAAAGCCATATATCTCAATGTTTTTCGCCGAGTGGCGGTGGAAGGGTGTTTGTAATTTATTCACATTTATCGCATGGGACCAAAGCATTCAACCAAGGACACATATTTTATTTTCTAACTAGTTTATATGCACTAGAGAATGTGCATGTAGTTCATATTTGAATTATACGAATAAAATGCATAAGAACTGAGTTAATGTATAAAAATGTCCAAACGAATCCCGAAAAACTCCAAAATTGAACACAACACTCCTATTGTTCTATGTTGACACTCGAAATATTTTGAAAGCAATAAGAGCAAACGGATATCGTTTCGTCCCCAAAGGTGGCATGTTCCCTACCGACTCCATCACGCTCGTTGTGAGAAGCTAAGGTTCGTGAGAAGCTTATACGGAAACCTGCCCCAAATGGGACAAAATTTTACCATGAAATGTTGATGCTGCTCCATGATAGCATGCCAAGTTTCATGAATTTCAGAAGCGTTTTGTGTTTACTAGAATTTAAAAGCCATGTATCTCAATGTTTGCGGCCGAGTGGTAGTGGTAGGGTGTTTGAAATTCATTCCCATTTCTTGCAACGGAACTAAGCATGTAACCAAGGACACATATTTTATTTTTCAACCAGTTTATATGCACTTGAGAATGTGCATGTTGTTCAAATTTGAATTACGCAAATAAAATGCCTGGAGACCCCAGTTAATGTATAAAAATGTTGAAACGAACCCCGAAAAATTACAAAATTGAACACAACACTCCCATTGTTCTATGTTGACACTCGAAAGATTTTAAAAGCAATAAGAGGCAACGAATATTGTTTCCTCCCCAAAGGTGGCACATTCCCTACCGAAACCATCACGCTTGTTCTGATAAGCAAAGGTTTGTGAGAAGCTTATACCCAAACCTGCCCCAAATTGGACAAAAAATTTACCACGGCTTGTTGATGCCGCTCCATGATAGCATGCTAAGTTTCACGAATTTCAGACGAGTTTTGTATTTACTAGAATTTAAAAGCCATGTATCTCAATGTCTGCGGCCAAGTGGCGGTGGCAGGGTGTTTGAAATTCATTCCCATTTCTTGCATGGGACCGAAGCATTCAACCAAGGGGACATATTTGATTTTCCAACCAGTTTATATAAACTGGAGAATGTGCATGTAGTTCGAATTCGAATTATACGAATGAAATGCATAGAAACCGAGTTAATGTATAAAAATGTCCAAACGAATCCGAAAAATTCCAAAACTGAACACAACACTCCTATTGTTCTATGTTGAAACTCGAAATATTTTGAAAGTAATAAGAGGAAACATATATCGTTTCGTCCCCAAAGGTGGCACGTTCCCTACCAACACCATCACGCTCGTTGTGAGAAGCTAAGGTTTGTGAGAAGCTTATACGGAAACCTGTACCAAATAGGACAAAATTTTACAGCGGCATGTTGATGCCGGTCCATGATAGCATGCCAAGTTTCACGAATTTTCAGACGAGTTTTGTATTTACTAGAATTTAAAATCCATGTATCTCCTGACACTTTCCCTATCAAAACCATCACGCTTGTTGTGAGAAGCTAAGTTTTGTGAGAAGCTTATACCCAAACCTGCCACAAATGGGACAAAAGATTTAGCACGACATGTTGATGCCACTCTATCTTAGCATGCCAAGTTTCATTAATTTCAGATGAGTTTTGTATTTACTAGAATTTAAAAGCCATATATATCAATGTTTGCGACTGACTGGTGGTGGCAGGGTGTTTGAAATGCATTCCCATTTCTTGCATGGGACCAAAGCATTCAACCAAGGACATGTATTTGATTTTTCAACCAGTTTATATGCATTGGAGAATGTGCATGTAATTCAAATTTGAATTACGCGAATAAAATGCCTAGAAAACCCAGTTAATGTATAAAATGTCCAAATGAACCCCGAAAAATTCCAAAATTGAACACAACACTCCTATTGTTCTATGTTGACACTCGAAAGATTTTGAAAGCAATAAGAGGCAACGGATATCATTTCGTCCCCAAAGGTGGCACGTTCACCACCGGAACCATCACGCCTGTTGTGAGAATCTAAGGTTTGTGGGAAGCTTAGAGCCAAACCAGCCCCAAATGGGACAGAAAATTTACCACGGCATGTTGATACCACTCAATGATAGCATGCCAATTTGCATGAATTCAGACGAGTTTTGTTTTTACAAGAATTTAAAAGCCATATATCTCAATGTTTGCGGCCGAGTGGCGGTGGAAGGGTGTTTGTAATTTATTCACATTTATCGCATGGGACCAAAGCATTCAACCAAGGACACATATTTTATTTTCCAACTAGTTTATATGCACTTGAGAATGTGCATGTAGTTCAAATTTGAATTATACGAATAAAATGCATAGAAACCGAGTTAATGTATAAAAATGTCCAAGTGAATCCCGAAAAATTCCAAAATTGAACACAACACTCCTATTGTTCTATGTTGACACTCGAAATATTTTGAAAGCAATAAGAGCAAACGGATATCGTTTCGTCCCCAAAGGTGGCATGTTCTCTACCGACACCATCACGCTCGTTGTGAGAATCTAAGGTTTGTGATAAGCTTATACGGAAACCTGCCCCAAATGGGACAAAATTTTACCATGAAATGTTGATGCTGCTCCATGATAGCGTGCCAAGTTTCATGAATTTCAGACGCGTTTTGTGTTTACTAGAATTTAAAAGCCATGTATCTCAATGTTTGTGGCCGAGTGGTAGTGGTAGGGTGTTTGAAATTCATTCCAATTTCTTGCATCAGAACTAAGCATGTAACCAAGGACACATATTTTATTTTTCAACCAGTTTATATACACTTGAGAATGTGCATGTAGTTCAAATTTGAATTACGCAAATAAAATGCCTGGAAACCCCAGTTAATGTATAAAAATGTTGAAACGAACCCCGAAAAAATACAAAATTGAACACAACACTCCCATTGTTCTATGTTGACACTCGAAAGATTTTGAAAGCAATAAGAGGCAACGGATATCATTTCGTCCCCAAAGGTGGCACGTTCACCACCGGAACTATCGGGGGAAACTGTCCACCACGAGCACCTATGGGACCGGAGCCCCTTGTTCTTGCGGTAAGGGAGCGGAGGGAGCACAAAGAGCAGATCGTAGAGCACACGCGGGCAGTTTACCCAGGTTCGGGCCGCGATGGACGCGTAAAACCCTACTCCTGCTTAGATTGTATTGGATGTGGGAGCTCGGGAGCTTGAAGAACTAGCTACACCGGGCGAATGAGCGATCTAGGTTCCGAACCCTTTCTACGTTGTGCATGGGCCTCCTTTTATAGCTCAAGGGGTCACCGACAGGTGTCAACGTAAGGGAAAGGGTAAAAACGTAACTTTGGTGGTAGTTGTAACAGTGCGGGAACAGTGCGTGAATAGTGGATGAACAGTGGTCATCACCTACTTTGACAATGGGGGACAAGTGCATTAAATGCCCGTCACCATCGACCCCAAAAGCGCCCGCCCTTGCGTCTCCGTTTGCCACGGTGATGGCTTCGTCACCGTGGAGTGCCACCGTGTCCCCCAGGCTGCACAGCCATCCGCCACGCGTCCCTGGAATGGCCCCAGGGCGACACGTGGTTCGATGAGCTGGAGCGCGGGCACACAGCGTAACTCTCCCCGGCAAGCACCTTGCCGGGGCCTTGACCTTGCCGGGCCCGGAAGCTTGTCGGGCTCTGAAGCTTGTCGCTCCCTGGGCCCTGTCGGGGCGCATGTTGCGCCGAGGCATGTCTTCTGAAATGTAATCTTCTAGTCTTCCTGGCAAGCTCCTCTTGCCAGGGTCTTGTGCTAGTGAGGGAATCTTGAGCCTGGAACGGACTTCCCGGCAAGCTCCACTTGCCGGGGGCTTGATCTTCTGTCTTGTATACTTTGTTTTTGAATGGCTTCATATGGGTTAGGAGAAGGTCTCCGGCAAGCACGTGGTAGGCCCTGCCGCGGGAAGCTGCTACTGCCCGTGCACAAGTTGGGGTACTGAGGTACCCCTACCTTAGTACACCGACAGGAACCATCACGCTTGCTGTGAGAATCTAAGGTTTGTGGGAAGCTTAGACCCAAACCTGCCCCAAATGGGACAAAAAAATTACCACGGCATGTTGATACCACTCAATGATAGCATGCCAATTTTCATGAATTCAGACGAGTTTTGTATTTACAAGAATTTAAAAGCCATATATCTCAATGTTTGCGGCCGAGTGGCGGTGGAAGGGTGTTTGTAATTTATTCACATTTATCGCATGGGACCAAAGCATTCAACCAAGGACACATATTTTATTTTCCAACCAGTTTATATGCACTGGAGAATGTGTATGTAGTTCAAATTTGAATTATACGAATAAAATGCATAGAAACCGAGTTAATGTATAAAATTGTCCAAATGAATCCCGAAAAATTCCAAAATTGAACACAACACTCCTATTGTTCTATGTTGACACTCGAAATATTTTGAAAGCAATAAGAGCAAACGGATATCGTTTCGTCCCCAAAGGTGGCATGTTCTCTACCGACACCATCACGCTCGTTGTGAGAGTCTAAGGTTTGTGATAAGCTTATACGGAAACCTGCCCCAAATGGGAAAAAATTTTACCATGAAATGTTGATGCTGCTCCATGATAGCGTGCCAAGTTTCATGAATTTCGGACGCGTTTTGTGTTTACTAGAATTTAAAAGCCATGTATCTCAATGTTTGCGGCCGAGTGGTAGTGGTAGGGTGTTTGAAATTCATTCCAATTTCTTGCATCGGAACTAAGCATGTAACCAAGGACACATATTTTATTTTTCAACCAGTTTATATGCACTTGAGAATGTGCATGTAGTTCAAATTTGAATTACGCAAATAAAATGCCTGGAAACCCCAGTTAATGTATAAAAATGTTGAAACGAACCCCGAAAAATTACAAAATTGAACACAACACTCCCATTGTTCTATGTTGACACTCGAAAGATTTTGAAAGCAATAAGAGGCAACGGATATCATTTCGTCCCCAAAGGTGGCACGTTCACCACCGGAACCATCACGCTTGTTGTGAGAATCTAAGGTTTGTGGGAAGCTTAGACCCAAACCTGACCCAAATGGGACAAAAAATTTACGACGGCATGTTGATACCACTCAATGATAGCATGCCAATTTTCATGAATTCAGACGAGTTTTGTATTTACAAGAATTTAAAAGCCATATATCTCAATGTTTGCGGCCGAGTGGCGGTGGAAGGGTGTTTGTAATTTATTCACATTTATCGCATGGGACCAAAGCATTCAACCAAGGACACATATTTTATTTTCCCACCAGTTTATATGCACTAGAGAATGTGCATGTAGTTCAAATTTGAATTATACGAATAAAATGCATAGAAACCGAGTTAATGTATAAAAATATCCAAACGAATCCCGAAAAATTCCAAAATTGAACACAACACTCCTATTGTTCTATGTTGACACTTGAAATATTTTGAAAGCAACAAGAGCAAACGGATATCGTTTCGTCCCCAAAGGGGGCATGTTCCCTACCGACACCATCACGCTCGTTGTGAGAAGCTAAGGTTTGCGATAAGCTTATACAGAAACCTGCCCCAAATGGGACAAAATTTTACCATGAAATGTTGATGCTGCTCCATGATAGCGTGCCAAGTTTCATGAATTTCAGACGCGTTTTGTGTTTACTAGAATTTAAAAGCCATGTATCTCAATGTTTGCGTCCGAGTGGTAGTGGTAGGGTGTTTGAAATTCATTCCCATTTCTTGCATCGGAACTAAGCATGTAACCCAGGACACATATTTTATTTTTCAACCAGTTTATATGCACTTGAGAATGTGCATGTAGTTCAACTTTGAATTACGCAAATAAAATGCCTCGAAACCACAGTTATTGTATAAAAATATTGAAACGAACCCCGAAAAATTACAAAATTGAACACAACACTCCCATTGTTCTATGTTGACACTCGAAAGATTTTGAAAGCAATAAGAGGCAACGGATATCATTTCGTCCCCAAAGGTGGCACGTTCACCACCGGAACCATCACGCTTGTTGTGAGAATCTAAGGTTCGTGAGAAGCTTAGACCCAAACCTGCCCCAAATGGGACAAAAAAATTACCACGGCATGTTGATACCACTCAATGATAGCATGCCAATTTTCATGAATTCAGACGAGTTTTGTATTTACAAGTATTTAAAAGCCATATATCTCAATGTTTGCGGCCGAGTGGCGGTGGAAGGGTGTTTGTAATTTATTCACATTTATCGCACGGGACCAAAGCATTCAACCAAGGACACATATTTTATTTTCTAACCAGTTTATATGCACTGGAGGATGTACATGTAGTTCATATTTGAATTATACGAATAAAATGCATAGAAACCGAGTTAATATATAAAAATGTCCAAACGAATCCCGAAAAATTCCAAAATTGAACACAACACTCCTATTGTTCTATGTTGACACTCGAAATATTTTGAAAGCAATAAGAGCAAACGGATATCGTTTCGTCCCCAAAGGTGGCATGTTCCCTACCGACACCATCACGCTCGTTGTGAGAAGCTAAGGTTTGTGAGAAGCTTATACGGAAACCTGCCCCAAATGGGACAAAATTTTACCATGAAATGCTGATGCTGCTCCATGATAGCATGCCAAGTTTCATGAATTTCAGACGCGTTTTGTGTTTACTAGAATTTAAAAGCCATGTATCTCAATGTTTGCGGCCGAGTGGTAGTGGTAGGGTGTTTGAAATTCATTCCCATTTCTTGCATCGGAACTAAGCATGTAACCAAGGACACATATTTTATTTTTCAACCAGTTTATATGCACTTGAGAATGTGCATGTAGTTCAAATTTGAATTACGCAAATAAAATGCCTGGAAACCCCAGTTAATGTATAAAAATGTTGAAACGAACCCCGAAAAATTACAAAATTGAACACAGCACTCCCATTGTTCTATGTTGACACTCGAAAGATTTTAAAAGCAATAAGAGGCAACGAATATTGTTTCCTCCCCAAAGGTGGCACATTCCCTACCGAAACCATCACGCTTGTTCTGATAAGCAAAGGTTTGTGAGAAGCTTATACCCAAACCTGCCCCATATTGGACAAAAAATTTACCACGGCTTGTTGATGCCGCTCCATGATAGCATGCTAAGTTTCACGAATTTCAGACGAGTTTTGTATTTACTAGAATTTAAAAGCCATGTATCTCCATGTCTGCGGCCAAGTGGCGGTGGCAGGGTGTTTGAAATTCATTCCCATTTCTTGCATGGGACCGAAGCATTCAACAAAAGGCACATATTTGATTTTCCAACCAGTTTATATGCACTGGAGAATGTGCATGTAGTTCGAATTCGAATTATATGAATAAAAAGCATAGAAACCGAGTTAATGTATAAAAATGTCCAAACGAATCCTAAAAATTCCAAAACTGAACACAACACTCCTATTGTTCTATGTTGAAACTCGAAATATTTTGAAAGTAATAAGAGGAAACAGATATCGTTTCGTCCCCAAAGGTGGCACGTTCCCTACCAACAGCATCACGCTCGTTGTGAGAAGCTTATACGGAAACTTGTACCAAATAGGACAAAATTTTACAGCGGCATGTTGATGCCGCTCCATGATAGCATGCCAAGTTTCACGAATTTTCAGACGAGTTTTGTATTTACTAGAATTTAAAAGCCATGTATCTCCTGGCACTTAGCATATCAAAACCATCACGCTTGTTGTGAGAAGCTAAGTTTTGTGAGAAGCTTATACCCAAACCTACCACAAATGGGACAAAAGATTTAGCACGGCATGTTGATGCCACTCCATCTTAGCATGCCAAGTTTCATTAATTTCAGACGAGTTTTGTATTTACTAGAATTTAAAAGCCATATATCTAAATGTTTGCGACTGGCTGGTGGTGGCAGGGTGTTTGAAATTCATTCCCATTTCTTGCATGGGACCAAAGCATTCAACCAAGGACATGTATTTGATTTTTCAACTAGTTTATATGCATTGGAGAATGTGCATGTAATTCAAATTTGAATTATGCGAATAAAATGCCTAGAAAACCCAGTTAATGTATAAAATGTCCAAATGAACCCCGAAAAATTCCAAAATTGAACACAACACTCCTATTGTTCTATGTTGACACTCGAAAGATTTTGAAAGCAATAAGAGGCAACGGATATCATTTCATCCCCAAAGGTGGCATGTTCACCACCGGAACCATCACGCTTGTTGTGAGAATCTAAGGTTTGTGGGAAGCTTAGACCCAAACCTGCCCCAAATGGGACAAAAAATTTACCACGGCATGTTGATACCACTCAATGATAGCATGCCAATTTTTATGAATTCAGACGAGTTTTGTATTTACAAGAATATAAAAGCCATATATCTCAATGTTTGCGGCCGAGTGGCGGTGGAAGGGTGTTTGTAATTTATTCACATTTATCGCATGGGACCAAAGCATTCAACCAAGGACACATATTTTATTTTCTAACCACTTTATATGCACTGGAGAATGTGCATGTAGATCAAATTTGAATTATACGAATAAAATGCATAGAAACCGAGTTAATGTATAAAAATGTCCAAACGAATCCCGAAAAATTCCAAAATTGAACACAACACTCCTATTGTTCTATGTTGACACTCGAAATATTTTAAAAGCAATAAGAGCAAACGGATATCGTTTCGTCCCCAAAGGTGGCATGTTCCCTACCGACACCATCACGCTCGTTGTGAGAAGCTAAGGTTTGTGATAAGCATATACGGAAACCTGCCCCAAATGGGACAAAATTTTACCATGAAATGTTGATGCTGCTCCAAGATAGCGTGCCAAGTTTCATGAATTTCAAACGCGTTTTGTGTTTACTAGAATTTAAAAGCCATGTATCTCAATGTTTGCGGCCGAGTGGTAGTGGTAGGGTGTTTGAAATTCATTCCCATTTCTTGCATCGGAACTTAGCATGTAACCAAGGACACATATTTTATTTTTCAACCAGTTTATATGCACTTGAGAATGTGCATGTAGTTCAAATTTGAATTACGCAAATAAAATGCCTGGACACCCCAGTTAATGTATAAATATGTTGAAACGAACCCCGAAAAATTACAAAATTGAACACAACACTCCCATTGTTCTATGTTGACACTCGAAAGATTTTAAAAGCAATAAGAGGCAACGAATATTGTTTCCTCCCCAAAGGTGGCACATTCCCTACCGAAACTATCACGCTTGTTCTGATAAGCAAAGGTTTGTGAGAAGCTTATACCCAAACCTGCCCCAAATTGGACAAAAAATTTACCACGGCTTGTTGATGCCGCTCCATGATAGCATGCTAAGTTTCACGAATTTCAGACGAGTTTTGTATTTACTAGAATTTAAAAGCCATGTATCTCAATGTCTGCGGCCAAGTGGCGGTGGCAGGGTGTTTGAAATTCATTCCCATTTCTTGCATGGGACCGAAGCATTCAACCAAGGGCACATATTTGATTTTTCAACTAGTTTATATGCACTTGAGAATGTGCATGTAGTTCAAATTTGAATTATGCAAATAAAATGCCTAGAAAACCAAGTTAATGTATAAAAATGTCCAAACGAACCCTGAAAAATTCCATAATTCAACACAACACTCCTGTTGTTCTATGTTGACACTCGAAAGATTTTGAGAGTAATAAGAGCAAATGAATATCGTTTTGTCCCGAAAGGTGGCACGTTCCCTATCGAAACCATCACGCTTTTTGTGAGAAGCTTATACCCAAACTTGCCCCAAATTGGTCAAAATTTTTACAACGGCATGTTGCTGCCACTCGGTCTTAGCATGCCAGGTTTCATGAATTTAAGACGAGTTTTGTATTTACGAGAATTTAAAAGCCATGTATCTCAATGTTTGCGGCCGAGTGGCAGTGGAAGGGTGTTTGTAATTCATTCACATTTCTCGCATGGGACCAAAGCATTCAACAAAGGACACATATTTGATATTCCAACCAGTTTATATGCACTGGAGAATGTGCATGTAGTTCGAATTCGAATTATACGAATAAAATACATAGAAACCGAGTTAATGTATAAAAATGTCCAAACGAATCCTGAAAAATTCCAATACTGAACACAACACTCCTATTATTCTATGTTGAAACTCGAAATATTTTGAAAGTAATAAGAGGAAACAGATATCGTTTCGTCCCCAAAGGTGGGACGTTCCCTACCGACGCCATCACACTCGTTGTGAGAAGCTAAGTTTGTGAGAAGCTTATACGGAAACCTGTACCAAATTGGACAAAATTTAACAGCGGCATGTTGATGCCGCTCCATGATAGCATGCCAAGTTTCACAAATTTTCAGACGAGTTTTGTATTTACTAGAATTTAAAAGCCATGTATCTCCTTGCACTTTCTCTATCGAAACCATCACGCTTGTTGTGAGAAGCTAAGTTTTGTGAGAAGCTTATACCCAAACCTGCCACAAATGGGACAAAAGATTTAGCACGGCATGTTGATGCCACTCCATCTTAGCATGCCAAGTTTCATTAATTTCAGACGAGTTTTGTATTTACTAGAATTTAAAAGCCATGTATCTCAATGTTTGCGACTGACTGGTGGTGGCAGGGTGTTTGAAATTCATTCCCATTTCTTGCATGGGACCAAAGCATTCAACCAAGGACATGTATTCGATTTTTCAACCAGTTTATATGCATTGGAGAATGTGCATGTAGTTCAAATTTGAGTAACGCGAATAAAATGCCTAGAAAACCCAGTTAATGTATAAAATGTCCAAAGGAACCCCGAAAAATTCCAAAATTGAACACAACACTCCTATTGTTCTATGTTGACACTCGAAAGATTTTGAAAGCAATAAGAGGCAACGGATATCATTTCGTCCCCAAAGGTGGCACGTTCACTACCGGAACCATCACGCTTGTTGTGAGAATCTAAGGTTTGTGGGAAGCTTAGACCCGAACCTGCCCCAAATGGGACAAAAAATTTACCACGGCATGTTGATACCACTCAATGATAGCATGCCAATTTTCATGAATTCAGACGAGTTTTGTATTTACAAGAATTTAAAAGCCATATATCTCAATGTTTGCGGCCGAGTGGCGGTGGAAGGGTGTTTGTAATTTATTCACATTTATCGCATGGGACCAGAGCATTCAACCAAGGACACATATTTTATTTTCTAACTAGTTTATATGCACTGGAGAATGTGCATGTAGTTCAAATTTGAATTATACGAATAAAATGCATAGAAATTGAGTTAATGTATAAAAATGTCCAAACGAATCCCGAAAAATTCAAAAATTGAACACAACACTCCTATTGTTCTATGTTGACACTCGAAATATTTTGAAAGCAATAAGAGCAAACGGATATCTTTTCTTTCCCAAAGGTGGCATGTTCCCTACCGACACCATCACGCTCGTTGTGAGAAGCTAAGGTTTGTGAGAAGCTTATACGGAAACCTGTACCAAATAGGACAAAATTTTACCACTAAATGTTGATGCTGCTCCATGATAGCATGCCAACTTTCGTGAATTTCAGACACGTTTTGTATTTACTAGAATTAAAAAGCCATGTATCTCAATGTTTGCGGCCGAGTGGCGGTGGTAGGGTGTTTGAAATTCATTCCCATTTCTTGCATAGGAACTAAGCATGCAACCAAAGACACATATTTGATTCTTCAACCAGTTTATATGCACTGGAGAATACGCATGTAGTTCAAATTTGAATTACGCGAATAAAATGCCTCGATAACCTAGTTAATGTATAAAACTGTCCAAACAAACCACGAAAAATTCCAAAATTGAACAGAACACTCCTGTTGTTCTATGTTGACACTCGAAAGATTTTGAAACCAATAAGAGGAAATGGATATTGTTTCCTCCCCAAAGGTGGCATATTCCCTACCGAAACCATCACGCTTGTTGTGAGAAGCGAAGGTTTGTGAGAAGCTTATACCCAAACCTACCCCAAATTGGACAAAAAATATACCACGACATGTTGATGCCGCTCCATGATAGCGTGCTAAGTTTCACGAATTTCAGACGAGTTTTGTATTTACTAGAATTTAAAAGCCATGTATCTCAATGTTTGCGGCCGAGTGGCGGTGGCATGGTGTTTGAAATTCATTCCTATTTCTTGCATGGGACCAAAGCATTCAACCAAGGACACATATTTGATTTTTCAACCAGTTTGTATGCACTGGAGAATGTGCATGTAGTTCAAATTTGAATTACGCGAATAAAATGCCTAGAAAACCCAATTAACATATAAAAATGTCCAAACGGACCCCGAAAAATTCCATAATTGAACACAACTCTCCTGTTATTCTATGTTGACACTCGAAAGATTTTGAAAGCAATAAGAGGCGACGGATATCATTTCGTTACCAAAGGTGGCACGTTCCCTACAGAAACCATCACGCTCGTTGTGAGAAGCTAAGGTTTGTGAGAAGCTTATACGGAAACCTGTACCAAATAGGACAAAATTTTACCACGACATGTTGATGCCGCTCCATGATAGCATGCCAAGTTTCGTGAATTTCAGACGCGTTTTGTATTTACTAGAATTTAAAAGCCATGTATCTCAATGTTTGCGGCCGAGTGGCGGTGGTAGGGTGTTTGAAATTCATTCCCATTTCTTGCATAGGAACTAAGCATGCAACCAAGGACACATATTTGATTCTTCAACCAGTTTATATGCACTGGAGAATGTGCATGTAGTTCAAATTTGAATTACGCGAATAAAATGCCTGGAAAACCCAGCTAATGTATAAAACTGTCCAAACGAACCACGAAAAATTCCAAAATTGAAAGGAACACTCCTTTCATTCTATGTTGACACTCGAAAGATTTTGAAAGCAATAAGAGGAAATGGATATTGTTTCCTCCCCAAAGGTGGCATGTTCCCTAACGAAACCATCACGCTTGTTGTGAGAAGCGAAGGTTTGTGAGAAGCTTATACCCAAACCTGCCCCAAATGGACAAATAAATTACCACGACATGTTGATGCCGCTCCATGATAGCGTGCTAAGTTTCACGAATTTCAGAGGAGTTTTGTATTTACTAGAATTTAAAAGCCATGTATCTCAATGTTTGCGACCGAGTGGCGGTGGCAGGGTGTTTGAAATTCATTCCTATTTCTTGCATGGGACCAAAGCATTCAACCAAGGACACATATTTGATTTTTCAACCAGTTTCTATGCACTAGAGAATGTGCACGTAGTTCAAATTTGAATTACGCGAATAAAATGCCTAGAAAACCCAATAAAATATAAAAATGTCCAAACGGACCCCGAAAAATTCCGTAATTGAACACAACACTCCTGTTATTCTAAGTTGACACAGGAAAGATTTTGAAAGCAATAAGAGGCAACGAATATCGTTTCTTTAACAAAGGTGGCACGTTCCCTACCGAAACCATCACGCTTGTTATGAGAATCTAAGGTTTGTGAGAAGCTTAGACCTAAACCTGCCCCAAATGGGACAAAATATTAACCTCGGCATGTTGATGCCAATCCAAGATAGCATCCCAATTTTCATGAATTTCTGACGAGTTTTGTATTTACAAGAATTTAAAAGCCATGTATCTCAATGTTTGCGGCCGAGTGGCGGTGGCACGGTGTTTGAAATTCATTCCCATTCTCGCATGGGACCAAAGCATTCAACCAAGGACACATATTTGATTTTCCAACCAGTTTATATGCAATGGAGAATGTGCATGTAGTTCAAATTTGAATTATGCGAATAAAACGCCTAGAAATCCTAGTTAATGTATAAAAATGTCCAACGGAACCCCGAAAAATTCCAAAATTGAACACAACACTCCAATTGTTCTATGTTGACACTCGAAAGATTTTGAAAGCAATAAGAGGCAACGGATATCGTTTCGTCCCCAAAGGTGGCACGTTCCCTATCGGAACCATCACGCTTGTTGTGAGAATCTAAGGTTTGTGGGAGCTTAGACCCAAACCTGCCCCAAATGGGACAAACAATTTACAAAAGCATGTTGATACCACTCAATGATAGCATGCCAATTTTGATGAATTTCAGACCAGTTTTGTATTTACAAGAATTTAAAAGCCATATATCTCAATATTTGCGGCCGAGTGGCGGAGGAAGGGTGTTTGTAATTCATTCACATTTCTCGCATGGGACCAACGCATTCAACCAAGGACACATATTTGATTTTCCAACCAGTTTATATGCACTGGAGAATTTGCATGTGGTTCAAATTTGAATTATAAGAATAAAATGCATAGAAACCGAGATAATGTATAAAAATGTCCAAACGAATCCCGAAAAACTCCAAAATTGAACACAACACTCCTATTGTTCTATGTTGACACTCGAAATATTTTGAAAGCAATAAGAGGAAACGGATATCGTTTCGTCCCCAAAGGTGGCACATTCCCTACCGACACCATCACGCTCGTTGTAAGAAGCTAAGGTTTGTGAGAAGCTTATACGGAAACCTGTACCAAATAGGACAAAACTTTACCACGACATGTTGATGCTGCTCCATGATAGCATGCCAAGTTTCGTGAATTTCAGACGCGTTTTGTATTTACTAGAATTTAAAAGCCATGTATCTCAATGTTTGCGGTCGAGTGGCATAGGAACTAAGCATGCAACCAAGGACACATATTAGATTCTTCAACCAGTCTATATGCACTGGAGAATGTGCATGTAGTTCAATTTTTAAATTACGCGAATAAAATGCCTGGAAAACCCAGTTAATGTATAAAACTGTCCAAACGAACCACGAAAAATTCCAAAATTGAACAGAACACTCCTGTTGTTCTATGTTGACACTCGAAAGATTTTGAAAGCGATAAGAGGAAATGGATATTGTTTGCTCCCCAAAGATGGCATGTTCCCTACCGAAACAATCGCGCTTGTTGTGAGAAGCGAAGGTTTGAGGAAAGCTTATACCCAAACCTGCCCCAAATTAGACAAATTAATTACCATTACATGTTGATGCCGCTCCATGATAGCATGCTAAGTTTCACGAATTTCAGGCGAGTTTTGTATTTACTAGAATTTAAAAGCCATGTATCTCAATGTTTGCGGCCGAGCGGCGGTGGCAGGGTGTTTGAAATTCATTCCCCTTTCTTGCATGAGACCAAAGCATTCAACCAAGGACACATATTTGATTTTTCAACCAGTTTATATGCACTGGAGAATGTGCATGTAGTTCAAATTTGAGTTACCCGAATAAAATGGCTAGAAAACCCAATTAATATATAAAAATGTCCAAACGGACCCCGGAAAATTCCATAATTGAACACAACACTCCTGTTGTTCTATATTGACACTCGAAAGATTTTGAAAGCAATAAGAGGCAACGGATATCGTTTCGTTACCAAAGGTGGCGCGTTCCCTACCGAAACCATCACGCTTGTTATGAGAATCTAAGGTTTGTGAGAAGCTTAGACCCAAACCTGCCCCAAATGGGACAAAAAATTTACCACGGCATGTTGATGCCACTCCATGATAGCATGCCAATTTTCATGAATTTCAGACGAGTTTTCTATTTACAAAATTTAAAAGCCATGTATCTCAATGTTTGCGGCCGAGTGGCGGTGGCACGGTGTTTGAAATTCATTCCCATTCTCCCATGGGACCAAAGCATTCAACCAAGGACACATATTTGATTTTCCAACCAGTTTATATGCAATGGAGAATGTGCATGTAGTTCAAATTTGAATTATGGGAATAAAACGCCTAGAAATCCTAGTTAATGTATAAAAATGTCCAAAGGAACCCGGAAAAATTACAAAATTGAACACAGCACTCCAGTTGCTCTATGTTGACACTCGAAAGATTTTGTAAGCTATAAGAGGCAACGGATATCGTTTCGTCCCCAAAGGTGGCACGTTCCCTACCGAAACCATCACGCTTGTTGTGAGAATAAAAGGTTTGTCAGAAGCTTGGACCCAAACCTACCCCAAATGGGACAAAAACTTTATCGCGGCATGTTGATGCCGCTCCATGATAGCATGCCAAGTTTCACGAATTTCAGACGAGTTTTTTATTTACTAGAATTTAAAAGACATGTATCTCAATGTTTGCGGCCGAGTGGCGGTGGCAGGGTGTTTGAAATTCAATCCCATTTCTTGCATGGGACCAAAGCATTCAACCAAGGACACATATTTGATTTTTCAACCAGTTTATATGCACTTGAGAATGTGCATGTAGTTCAAATTTGAATTATGCGAATAAAATGCCTAGAAAACCCAGTTAATGTATAAAAATGTCCAAACGAACCCCGAAAAAATCCAAAATTGAACACAACACTCCTGTTGTTCTATGTAGACAATCGAAATATTTTGAAAGCAATAAAGAGGCAACTGATATCATTTCGTCCCCAAAGGTGGCACGTTACCTACCGAAACCATCACGCTTGTTGTGAGAATCTAAGGTTTGTGAGAAGCTTATACCCAAACCTGCACCAAATGGGACAAAAAATTTACCACGACATTTTCATGCCGCTCCATGATAGCATGCCAAGTTTCATGAATTTCAGATGAGTTTTGTATTTACTAGAATTTAAAAGCCATGTATCTCAATGTTTGCGGCCGAGTGGCGGTGGAAGGGTGTTGGAAATTCATTCCCATTTCTTGCATGGGACCAAAGCATTCAACCTAGGACACATATTTGATTTTTCATCCAGTTTATATGCACTGGAGAATGTGCATGTAGTTCAAATTTGAATTATGTGAATAAAATGCGTAGAAAACCCATTTAATGTATGAAAATGTCCAAACGAACCCCAAAAAATTCCAAAATTGACCACAACACTCTTGTTGTTCTATGTTGACACTCGAAAGATTTTGAGAGCAATTAGAGCCAATGAATATCGCTTTGTCTCGAAAGGTGGCACGTTCCCTATCTGTCGGTGTACTAGAGTAGGGGTAGCCTAGTATCCCGAACATGTGCACGGGCAGTCGCAGCACCCCGCGGCAAGGCTTGCCGGGTGACTGATACGTCCAAAACGTATCTATAATTTCTGCTTGCTCCATGCCTCTTTTGTGTGATATTGCTATGATATTTATGCACTTCCATTAACATTTGATCATATTTGGACTAACCTATTAACTCAGTGCACCACAGTGCCAGTTCCTGTTTTCTGCTGTTTTTCTATTTCGGGTTTCCCCCATATTAAGAGAGCCCTAAAAATTCCGGGAAAAATACAGAAAAAATCAGCGTAACGGGAGCTTCAAGAAAAACCAAAGTGGGGCCAGAGGGGAGCCAGGGACAGCCCAGGCGGCCAGGCCAGGCGGCCCCACCCCTGGCCTTCCTAGGGGGGCGCCTGGGCCTCCCTCTCCGCTTCTGGTGACCCCCTTTGGCATATATACTCCTCGCGTCCCGAAACCCTCGAGGATGGAACCCTTTTTTACCATCTAGCCTCTGTTCCGCCGCCGCCGCGCTTCCAAGATCGGGAGCACCAGGAGAACTCTTCCCGGCACCCTGCCGGAGGGGAGAACCACCACCGGGAGCATCTCCACCACCATGGACGCTTCCCGGATGAGTTGTGAGTAGTCCCCTTTGGACAATGGGTCCATGACCTGTAGCTATGTGATGTTCTCCTCCCCCCTTTGTTCTTCATGGATTAGACCTCGTGAGCTGCCCTACATGATCGAGGCACATATGTAATCTTTATGCTGTTGCTCTGCTGAGTTTGCTGGGATCTGATGGATTATGAGATTATGTTCAGATTGTGTGTGAGTAATATATTTGATTCACCTCTTTTATATTTATGTTCTTGAGTAATTCTAGCATGTTCTCCGTTGCTGTTTATTGCTTTGGCCGAGTAGTAGGTAGTAACTCCAAGAGGGAACGTTATGCTTGATTGTGGGTTCATGCCCCTTGATGACTAGTTTGAGTGACAGAAACATGAGTCTAGGGGATGTGTTGTTGCCACAATGGGGAAAACAACGGTGCTTGTACTTGCGGGTGCAAGGATTGTTTACTTTACGCAAAGTTCTTTTAATGCAGTTGTCTGTTGTTTTGAGTCTACACTTTGGGTGGGATTCACAACTTAATACCAGCGAGATGTTCTGGATAGATATCCCAAGGTGGATGATTAGTAGTAGATGCAGATGGATTTCGGTCTACTTGCCTTGGCGTACCGCCCTTGCTTTTGAGCCTCTACCTTTCTTTACAGCATAGTTAGCATTGGTTTGCGCAAGTAATCCTGTCAATTGCCCAGCTGTAATTTGTTTACCTCGCTTAGCTGTTTTATCGTCTTTTGGGAGAGAGACATCGCTAGTGAACATCATGGGAGCCCGGTCCATATTACCATCACTGATCACAACCGCTACTTACTTCCTGTTCTTATTCCCTAGTTGCAGTCATACCTATCATTATTATCTCTTGTGTTTGATCCTTTGTAAACGACAAGGCCGGAGGGATTGACAACCTCTCTGTACTCGTTGGGAGCAAAGTTATTTGTATCTGTGTGCAGGTCCTGTCAACCGCTAAGTATCTGGCGCCGTTAGCCGTTGACACCATCTTGTCGACCCTCGGAGTCTCACGGGATTCGATCCTTGGTATCTTGCCAAGGGAAACTTGCCGTTACGCTACATCTCAAACCTTCCACTTCGGGTAACCAACGACGGGCGAGAAGCCATCAAGCAAAGTTTCTGGCGCCGTTGCCGGGGACTCCACTCTTCAAGATAGGGGAGTTGCACGCTATCTTTTATCTTTTTTTTTAATCTTGTTAGTTTACCTTTCAGTTTTTGTTCTAGTGTCCCTTACCAAAAATCACAAAAATAGTTATCTTGCTTGCTGCTGCTATGGGTTCCACCGAGAACACCAAGTTGTGTGACTTCACTAGTCATAACAACAATGACTTTATCTGCACGCCTATTGCTACACCTGCCACTTCAGCACCTTCTTATGAAATTAAACCTGCTTTACTGAACCTAGTTATGAAAGATCAATTCTCCGGTGCTGGAGATGATGCTGCTTTGCACTTAAATAATTTTGTTGAGCTCTGTGATATGCAAAAGTACACAGAAATAGATGGTGATATTGTTTTGCTTAAGCTTTTTCCTTTCTCCTTGAGAGGAGGAGCTAAAATCTGGTTTCAATCCTTGCCTAGGAATAGCATAGATTCTTGGGACAAGTGCAAGGATGCCTTTATTGGGAAGTACTATCCCCCTGCTAAAATTATCCAACTAAGGAGTAACATAATGAATTTTAAACAATTGGATAATGAACACGTTGCCCAAGCTTGGGAATGCATGAAATCTCTTGTCAAGAACTGCCCTACTCATGGTTTGACTACTTGGATGGTTATCCAAACTTTTTATGCAGGCTTGAACTTTACCTCGCGGAACTTGTTATATTCGGCCGCGGGAGGAACCTTTATGTCAACTACACTTGGTGCTGCCACGGGGCTTCTCGATGAGATGATGACCAATTATTCCCAATGGCACACCGAACGTGCTCCAACAGGTAGGAAGGTAAACTCTGTCGAGGAGATTTCCTCCCTAAATGAAAAAGTTGACTTGATCATGTCTCTACTTTCCAAGCAATCTTCTATTGATCCTCATGATGTTCCTTTAAATTCTTTGATTGCTCAAGATCAAGTAGATGTGAACTTTATCTCTAGAAACAATTTCAATAACAATGCTTATAGGAGTAATTTTGGTAGCAACCCTAGACCGTTCCCCTCTAATTCCTATGGGAACAACAATGCTTATCCTAGCACCAAGAACTCCACTTCTGAACTAGAGATTATGCTTAAAGACTTCATCACTACCCAAAAGGCCTTCAATAAGAGTGTAGAAGAAAAACTAAACAAACTAGATAATCTCTTTTCGAAGGTAGACAATTTAGCCCATGAGGTAGAGTTGCTTAAAATTAGAACTTCTCCTCTTGAGGAGAGGAAGACCACTCCTATGAATGCTATTCAAGTGCAAATTAATGAAAACATTAGGATGATGGCTAAACTTAAAGAGAGATGGGCTAGAGAAAAGGAGGAAGAAGATAGAATTAAGAGCCTTCCTACCCACCACTCTGTTGCTACTATGCAAGTTGTTGAGGATATCCAAACTCTTAGCACCCAATGCACTCCTAGTCCCATTGGACCTATTAATGGTGATGCTATGACCTCAACCATAGAATAAGAAACTCCTATGACCATAGAAGTTACCAAACAAGTGAGCCTAAAGGACACCACTACCACTTTACTTGATAGTAGTGACCTTGATTTTGATAATTGCACCCTTTCTGAAGTTATTAGTTTTCTTCACAAGATGTCTAGAGATCCCCACACTAGCACACTAAATCTTGCCTTCACGGAGCATATCACTAATGCTCTTATCAAAGCTAGGGAGGAGAAGCTTAGGGTATAAGCCTCCATACCTAGAAAGCTAGAAGATGGTTGGGATCCTATGATTAAAATTAAGTTGAATAACTTCTCTTGCTATGCTTTATGTGATGTTGGAGCTAGTACCTCCGTTATGCCCAAAAGAATATATGATATGTTTAAATTGAAATCTTTTGATCCTTGTTCTTTTGGTGTTCGTCTTGTTGATTCCTCCGTAAAGAAACCTTTGGGGAAGATCGACGATGTTCTTATCGTTGTCAATGACAATTATGTTCCCGTTGATTTTACTATTATGGATATTGAATGTGAACCTTCATGTCCAATTATTTTGGGACGCCCTTTTCTTTGCACCGTTGGTGCTATCATTGACATGAAAGAGGGGCATATAAAATTCTAATTTCCTCTCAAGAAAGGGATGGAACACTTCCCTAGAAAGAAGATTAAGTTTCCTTTTGAGTCCGTTACACGGGCTAGCTATTCTTTTACTCTTGATAAAACTTGATCCTCTCTTTTTTGCATCATGCCTAGCTTAAAGGCATAAAAGAAATCGCTTTTGGGAGGCAGCACACCACGAATTAGGATTTATTTTTTGCTTTGTGTCTTGATGTTTTTTACTACAGTAGCATCATCATTGTATCTTTTCTTTTCAGCTTTGTGCCAAGTTTAGCCTCCGATTGCAAGAAAGTTCAAAAGTTGTGATGTGCAGTCCAGAAAACAGATTCTGTCCTTGGACAGAAAAATTCGTATAAAATCACCAGGTCATCTTTTTAATCTGAATTTTTTTGACAGCGTGCTCTATACAATTGGCTTTCGGGCGTCTGTTCTGAGTTTTTTGATTTGAGTTCCAGAAGTGCCCCGAAAAAAATAGTTACTACATGCTGGTCTGTTTTACACAGATTCTGTCATGTTTTGTCTTTTCTTCGTTTTGCAAACCTTGAGCTTGCTTTTTCTTTGCAAAAACCTTTTGGAAATCTTGAGAAACAGTAGCTCTTCAATATTATCCTTATTTCCAGTAGGGAAAAATTATTTTATTGTGGGTACTAACCTCGCTAATCAGATTATGATGAGTTATGTATGAAGGGAGTTTTCAAGTGTGCGAGGGAAGATGAAAAAAGAAGATCCAGGAGGGTCAAACGCTCAAGCTTGGGGATGCCCCCGTGCACCCCCAAGAAATATTCAAGAAGATTCAAGCGTCTAAGCTTGGGGATGCCCCCGTGCATCGCCTTCTCCATCAACAATTATCAGTTCGTCTTTTGTTCCACTGTATTTTAATCACTTCATGCGTTATGTGCTATGCTTGGAGCGTTTTG
Source organism: Secale cereale (assembly GCA_902687465.1). Taxonomy (NCBI): domain Eukaryota; kingdom Viridiplantae; phylum Streptophyta; class Magnoliopsida; order Poales; family Poaceae; genus Secale; species Secale cereale. The sequence goes on from LR738711.1 coordinate 345,570,402, forward strand.
CTCTTAGTTTCCTTTTTAGTTTTCTTTAGCTTTGCCTGCTGTTCATAACAAGTTAGAACCCAGCTTTCTTTGTGTGGGAGAGAAACACGCTCCACTTCAACATAGAACACAACATAGGATTTTCATGCTTACCTTTGTTGTGTGTGTTCTTTGTCTTTCCATACCGACTGTCATGTTTAGCTTTTAGTTTTCATGCTTTTCTTTTTAAAGAGCTTTTGTTTAGTTGGTTGCTGAACTCTCTTGAGTTTTCATGTTTATATTGTTAAGAGAGTTTGCCTGTTGCACTGAGTTGTGTGTCTTAACTTAAAGTAGGTAATTGAGGTTGCTATTTCATTTTAGTAGTAACTTGCAATAGTTTTGAGGTATTGCCATGAGTAATGTCTGAACTTTTGGTGTCAAGAGCTTTAGCCTATTAGTGATAGATGTCGTATTTTGGGCAATCCGTGTTTATTTTCGAAAACCTACAAAATAGTTGAGAACTTTAGCTACTAAATGGATCACTAATCTTTGGAGGGATCGAATATTATAGTACACTCACGTACCATGAGTCGAGGATGCGCAAGGATAACCAAACCCCCATACACTCCTCCTCGGGGTACTTGTCTCTTTGTGAACCTCCTAATTAGATTGAGAGTTACCGATAATAAGTGCATGAGTTCTTCAGACTAACGTGAGTATTCGAAAGTTGACACTTCCACCCAGCCATATTTTTCTAGCCTCTTCGGTACCGTGCATTGCCCTTTCTCACCTCGAGAGTTGGCGCATACTTCGCCGGTGCATCCAAATCCTTGGAACGATACGCTCTGTCATAATAAGCCTCATTATATCCTTCCTCAAAACAGCCACCATACCTACCTATTAAGGCATTTCCATAGCCTTTCCGAGATACATTGCCATGCAACAGCCATCTTCTCATGACTTGATCTTCATGTCATACATGCTTTTTGCTTCATCAATGAGCCGCATGCTATTTGGGCCTTGCCCTAATCATTGCTACATGACGCGCTAGTATCATTGCATATCCTGCTACACTAGTAGAGGCATACATTTGCATACATCATGATAGTTTCATTTTCATTATGTTGAGTACTTTTGTAAAGTGTGAAAGATCTTCTATACTTCTTGTAATATATAGAGTGTTGCCCCTAAAGTGAGGAAAAGATCCCAAAGAGGACAAAATCAAAAGATCCCAAAGAGGAAAAATGAGAGTTAAATAGAAAGAGCCATTGAGGCCACAAAAAAATAAAAAATAAATAGAAAAAAAAGAGAAAAAGAAGTAAAAAGAGAGAAGGGGGCACACTACTATTTCTTTTGAGAGATCCACACTCGTACTCCATCTTATACCTTGTACTCCATAGAGATTATCATTCATGCATATAGCTATGTGGGGACCTTTACACTATTGAACTTGGCTTGTATATTCCAATGATGAGCCTCCTAAAAGAGCTCTAGGTCTTCTTGAGCAAGCAAGTTGGATGCACCCCCACTAGTTCCATTGGAGAGCTTACCTTAGCTCATATGTGCATCCGTTTCATGGCAATCCCTACTCCTCACATCATATCTATCATTTGGCTTTCTCTCGCCGATGATTGTCCTCATTGATGTGAGCCTTTCACACCTTTTTTGTCTTCCCCCTCTATCATTTTTCTCTCTTTGCCATCCTAAGTGTCGACTTTCTAGCTTACGCTCATCCATTGCATGAGTGCTCAAAATATCGAAAGGGAGTGGATCATTTTGACTTGTACCTGACTGACGGTCTGGGGATGAGTCATGATAAGATTCCAAAGAAGACCAAGTGTGAAACTTCAGTAGATTAAGTTCTCAACAATACAAAAACTATGTTTTACTCTCTCATATATCCCTATCCCCTTTCTTGCACGCAAACACCATTTGGAGACATTCGAGTCACGGACAGCGAGAGCTCTTGCACCTTTATGTTCTTATGTTACTTGTTACAATGCTAATATAGACTCTTGCTTGTTATGACTTGAATTGAATTACATGCCTTGATTGCTTTACTTAAAAAGTTCTTATATGGTTGGTAGCATGTCACCACAGAAATTATGCTTGTTATCATTTACCTACTCGAGGACGAGCAGGAATTAAGCTTTGGGATGTTGATACGTCCAAAACGTATCTATAATTTCTGCTTGCTCCATGCCTCTTTTGTGTGATATTGCTATGATATTTATGCACTTCCATACACTTTTGATCATATTTGGACTAACCTATTAACTCAGTGCACCACAGTGCCAGTTCCTGTTTTCTGCTGTTTTTCTATTTCAGGTTTCCCCCATATTGAAAGTGCCCTAAAAATTCCCGGAAAAATACAGGAAAAATCAGCGTAACGGGAGCTTCAAGAAAAACCAAAGTGGGGCCAGAGGGGAGCCAGGGGTAGCCTAAGCGGCCAGCCTAGGCGGCCCCACCCCTGGCCGCCCTAGGGGGGCGCCTGGGCCCCCCTCTCCGCTTCTGGTGACCCCCTTTGGCATATATACTCCTCGCGTCCCGAAACCCTCAAGGAGGGAACCCTTTTTTATGATCTAGCCTCTGTTCCGCCGCCGCCGCGCTTCCAAGATCGGGAGCACCAAGAGAACTCTTCCCGGCACCCTGCTGGAGGTTAGAACCACCACCGGGAGCTTCTCCACCACCATGGACGCTTCCCGGATGAGTTGTGAGTAGTCCCCCTTGGACCATGGTTCCATGACCAGTAGCTATGTGATGTTCTCCTCCCCCCTTTGTTCTTCATGGATTAGACCTCGTGAGCTGCCCTACATGATCGAGGCACATATGTAATCTTTATGTTGTTGCTCTGCTGAGTTTGCTGGGATCCGATGGATTATGAGATTATGTTCAGATTGTGTGTGAGTAATATATTTGATTCACCTCTTTTATATTTATGTTCTTGAGTAATTCTAGCATGTTCTCCGTTGCTATTTATTGCATTGGCCGAGTAGTAGGTAGTAACTCCAAGAGGGAACGTTATGCTTGATTGTGGGTTCATGCCCCTCGATGACTAGTTTGAGTGAAAGAAACATGAGTCTAGGGGATGTGTTGTTGCCACAAGGGGGAAAAAACTGTGCTTGTACTTGCGGGTGCAAGGATTGTTTACTTTACGCAAAGTTCTTTTAATGCAGTTGTCTGTTGTTTTGAGTCTACACTTTGGGTGGGATTCGCAACTTAATACCAGCGAGATGTTCTGGATAGATATCTCAAGGTGGATGATTAGTAGTAGATGCAGATGGATTTCGATCTACTTGCCTTGGCGTACCACCCATGCTTTTGTGCCTCTACCTTTCTTTACAGCATATTTAGCATTGGTTTGCGCACATAATCCTGTCAATTGCCCAGCTGTAATTTGTTTACCTCGCTTAGCTGTTTTATCGTCTTTTGGGAGAGAGACATCACTAGTGAACATCATGGGACCCCGGTCCATATTACCATCACTGATCACACCCGCTATTTACTTCCTGTTCTTATTCCCTAGTTGCAGTCATACCTATCATTATTATCTCTTGTGTTTGATCCTTTGTAAACGACAAGGCCGGAGGGATTGACAACCTCTCCGTACTCGTTTGGAGCAAAGTTATTTGTATCTGTGTGCAGGTCCTATCAACCGCTAAGTATCTGGCGCCGTTAGCCGTTGACACCTTCTTGTCGACCCTCGGAGTCTCACGGGATTCGATCCTTGGTATCTTGCCAAGGGAAACTTGCCGTTACGCTACATCTCAAACCTTCCACTTGGGGTAACCAACGAGGGACGAGAAGCCATCAGTGACCGCCGAGGCCCTCCGTGGTTCCTTTGGAGCCATTCAAGAACAAAGTTTTCGAGCCACGGAGACAAGGCCCCGGCAAGAGGAGCTTGCCGGGAAGGCCACTCAAGGCACAAGACCCCGGCGAGAGGAGCTTGCCGGGAAGGCCAACCAAGGCATCTCAAGGAACTTGCCGCGACGCGCCACGCGTCCCGGCAAGGCCGGGTGAGCGACAAGCTCCCGGACGCGACAAGACAACGACCGCGGCAAGGCGCTTGCCGCGGCAAGCTACCGCTCTGTACCCACGCTCCAGCACATCCGCCAACGTGTTGCTCTGGGACCCTTCCAGGCATACGTGACGGGAGGCTGTGCAGCCAGCTGTGCGCGGTGGCAAGCGGTGCTGACAAGGTTGCCGTCGTGGTGAATGGTGGCGTCCCTGACGGTCCCTTTTTGCACTGTTTGGGCGACGCCGACAGGCATTTAATGCCCTTGTCCTCTGCCGTCAGGGTTAGGTATGATGCACAGAACAAGTAGTTGTACCAACTACAACACCTTTCCATTTTTACCCTTATCTGCGTTGCCACCTGTTGGTGACCCCTTGAGCATATAAAAGGAGGCTCATGCGCAACGTAGAGGGGGGTTCGAAGCAGAAGAACTCTCACGCTCGGTCTCGCTAGCTGCTGGTGTGTACTGTAGCACTCAGCGCTCCCGAGCAAGAACTCAATACAAACCACAAAGCAGGAGTAGGGTTTTACGCATCCGTGCGGCCCGAACCTGGGTAAACTGCTTGTGTGCTTCGCCTCGATATGCTCTTCGTGCGATCTCCGCCCGCGCCAAACCGAAAGGGACTCGGTCCGCCGGTCCCATAGGTGTTCGTGGATCAGTTTCCCCGACATCTTTGGCGCGCCAGGTAGGGGGAGCGTCGAGGTTGTGTGAACCTGATCCGGCGTTCACACGAGCTAGATCTTCATCATCTTCATCAACATGCCGCCGAAGAAGAAGGATTCGAAGGCAGCTGCTCCGTCCGCGTCGATCCCACCACCGCCGGAGCAAACGGCTGGTGGGGTAGACGTCGGCGGAAGAACGGGCGCCGATGAGTGAGCTCACGGTGCCGCCAAGTCCAAGGACAAAGCTGCGCTGCCCATCGGCGGCGTAGTCGACTCCCACAACGACCGGGCGCACTCCAAAAACTTCGGCGTCCGTACATGCACCGCGCCCATCTCAGGAGGCGCGAGACTTCCCCCATGTCCTCAAGAACTAAGGTAACTACTCACAAGACATAAAAGAGATCATGATCAGTGGGGATAAATATGTGATAAACAATCTGGACATAATAATATTTCTCCAACAAAACTCAATAGCATCCACCACAAAGTAGTAATCAACACCAATGGAGTAGAGAGGATAGGTAGTACGAGTTACAACACGAGTTGCGATGGTAAGATGAGATTTGGATAAATATGGAGATGGTGCTGGTGTTGGGGATGATGTTGATGATTATCTCGACGATGCCCGTGACGATGGTGATGACGATGGCGACGATCTCCCCTTCCGGGAGGTGATCTCCCCGGCGGAATCTGCCCATCGGAGATGCCCTTTTCTTCTCTATAGGTTTCCGCCTCGAAGCGGCGGCGGAACTCCATAAAAAGTCTCGTGTCTAGGGTTTTCGGGGGACGGAGAACATATATGCAAAAGGGGGCGACCAGAGGTGGGCCAGGGGCTCCAGGCGCCCCCCCCCCCGGCGCGGCCAAGGCGGCGCGCCCCCAGGCCGCCTGGGCACCCTGTGGCCCCCCTCTGACTCCCCTTTTGCGTGTCTTCGTTATTCGTCTGAAAAATACCTCCCGTCAATTTTCAGGTAATTTGGAGGTGTTCTTCTTCAGCAACTCAGCATCCACTTTTTCCTGCTGAATCCTGCGTCTGCTGTTTCGGTATCGGAAAGTTGCAAACTGTGTAAAATAGACCAAAACAACATAAGAACATCATCATAACGTGAAATATATCAATGAATAAGGATAAATTATAATACAAAATAATGATGCATTTTGGACGTATCAACACCCCCAAGCTTAGACCTCGCTTGTCCCCAAGCGAATATGAACTCGATAAACCTGTCCACAAGATTTGAGAGTGAAGTGTCGATAAATAGAATACGGACAAGAAGCATCATAGTCTCTTCACCAACTCAAATATCCTCAGCAGCAATCTTCAACTCATATGGCTCTTATGAAAGAGTGTCAACACTTATATTCGAAAGTAGGACCAATGGAAACTCATTATATCATGGCAAACATGTCCTTTGGTCAAAGAACAACAAATAATTTTAACTTTTGCTTTTGATGGGATTAATTGAAGCTTTTTGAAATAACAAGTTAATAAGCAAGAAGTGAAAGTGTTAACACGAAGGAAGATATTTGCCTTAGCTGGGCATGACAAACAACTTACTTATCAAATGATAATGTCAACAAGGATATGATATGACAAACCTTAATGCAGCTTTATATGAATGAATCCTTATCAACATCAAATGTCTGCTCTCTTTGAGAAATAGAGGGAAGTAGAAATAACTGACTCAACTTAAAATTAAAAGATAGGCCCTGCTCTAGGGTAGTAAGGAAAACTCATGTGCTATCCTCAAATCAAACAGAATGAAAACAAGTTTTTGAGAGGTGCATGATTCGTCAACGAATGCTAATAGATAACTCAATTACTTCTTGAACTAGACAAGTTTCGAGGAACGGCTCCCGTATGAGGACGATAACATCCTCTTATTCTCCTTTGTTTATCACTGCCAAAGTTTTCTGATTTCTCATGAACAAAGCGTGAAGGAGGGTTTGTTTGTTATATTATTTTTAAGCCGGGCGCACTCAATGCCAGTTCCTTTTCGTATTATGGGTTTGCACATTATACATGCAATCCCGGGGTGAAGCTTGTCCAACTCAAAAAGGTCATGAATTAGCTACTACTTCCTCATGAGCTAAAGCAGAGGTACAAAATAAAATATTTTGAACATTTAAGGATAACACATAAATTATATACTTTAGGAGGTGGTAGTGGAGTACCACGAGTAGGTAGGTATTGTGGACTCATATGGAAGGTATTGGCTTAAGGGTATGGACGCACAAGCAGAATTCCGCTTAGTACAGGGTTAGGCTAGCAAAGGTTTTGAAAGAGCAGACAACTGATGATGACTAAGATGCAAAGCAATATAAAGCATGAACATTGAAATAAGCATAACACATCAAGTGTCTTCCTTGTCAACATAACACTTCAAGCATAATAACATAAAGGTTTTGGCTGTGTTGATACTTTAAGAACATCATGCTTGTTGTTATTACCAAAGCTATGTTTGCCAAGATTAAATAAAGTTTCATAGCCATACCTGACATAAGGTCAATACTCCCCATAAGAATCATCATATAAGGTCGATTGCGTGAAGAGAATACCGAGTGCAGCAAAGAGGAACCGATAAACTTCTCATTAATATTCTATCATAAACGACTCCACACACACGGATACAATTCTTCACCAAAGGGGTGATAGACCTCAATGCACACACCTATCTCATATAATAACCTCCCTAGACATGATACGACTCTACTTGACTTATGAAAGACAAGAGGTAAAAGATAAAGATACCGGGCACGCCCCCAAGCTTGGAACAAGCCAAGGGAATGCCATTACCCACGGAGATTTCACTCATCATCCTTGTTGGCGTTGATCAAGTAGTTCTTGGCGAAGCACTTCCATGGAAGGGGTTCTCCAGTCTCATATGAGAAGCTCGTCTCCTGGATCCTGCATTCGGCACCCAAACCCATGTGTAGAAACCTTAGTTCATACTCATAGTTCTGGTTATGTAGATCATTAATTTGCCCTTGGAGTTCTATAATTCTGTCTTCAGACGCGGCGATTCTTTCCCACATCTCCTTCATCTCCTTCAGAAAGTAGTTCTTCAGCTCGTTGGTGATGTCAAAGTTAGCTTCGACACCACGCTCGGTCATCTTCTTGTACTTGAAGACTTCTTGCTCCACTTCTTCCAGCCTGGCCTGGACGCTCCCCTCCTTGATAGGTCCCTTCAGATATTCTTGATGAAGGACGCCTTCCTTCATCTGAACAACCTGAGGGTGCTTCTTCACCTCAGCGAGGTAAGGGTTGATGACGTTGACGACGAACGTGTCCTTGGGGGAACTTGGAGAAGCCATGGCACCTAAATTTAGCTGAAAGATTTCCTGGCAGAAACAGATCGAAGAGAAAACACGCGAAATCGCAAGATACGTTGCCGGAACACCCCGGGTAAATATATAGGAAAAATTTATGCACAGAAAGGAAGGTAACGGACCAAAGCGGGGTCGGAGACGGCCTCCAGGGTGTCTAGGCGGCCTGCCGGCGCGGCCCAGGGGGGGGGGGGGGCGCCAGGGGGGCGCCTGGACTCCCTGGTGGTCGTCTCCGTCTCCACTTCGACTAGGAATTTTACTAATTTTACAAAAACTCGTAATACGGAACTTTTATGATGGTTTGCGGTGTTTTCTTACCGTACTACATACCTTTTCTTTATTCTGCTTCTGCTGGCGTCTGAAACAGGACTGCAACATGTTCTTCGTGGGTTGTTGTGTATATTATATTCACATCAACATCGACAGGGTCTCCTGCTATGTAATGTTTAAGTCTTTGCCCATTCACAACTTGAGGTTTGGTGCCTTCAAAATTATTAATCTTAATTGCACCAGACCGATAAACTTCTTCAATATGAAATGGTCCTTCCCACCTGGAAAGTAGTTTACCTGGAGAAAACCTGAAACGGGATCTAAACAACAAAACTTTATCACCAACATTAAATTCACGTTTCAGAATCTTCCTATCATGCCACCTTTTTACCTTTTCCTTGAACATTTTAGCGCTCTCGTAAGCTTCAGTTCTCCATTCATCTAGAGAAGTCAAGTTCATGAGACGCTTCTCACCAGATAGTTTTGGTCAGCGTTAAGCTCTCTAACAGCCCAGAAAGCTTTCTGCTCTAGCTCTAATGGCAAATGGCAAGCCTTGCCATATACCATCGTATAGGGGGACATGCCCATGGGGTTTTTGTAAGCAGTTCTATATGCCCACAAAGCATCTCCTAATTTATTTGACCAATCCTTCCTATTTCTGTTTACTGTTTTCTGCAAGATCAACTTAATCTCTCTATTGGTATGCTAAACTTGCCCACTAGTTTGAGGATGATACGGTGAAGCAATTCTATGATTAACATCGTATTTAGCCAGAGCTTTTCTAAAAGCTCCGTGAGTGAAGTGTGATCCTCCATCGGTCATGAGATACCTTGGTACACCAAACCTAGGAAAAATTACATCTTTAAGCATTTTCAAAGATGTTTTGTGATCAGCACTTTCAGTGGGGATTGCTTCAACCCACTTGGTCACATAATCAACAGCTACTAAAATGTGAGTGTACTTGTGCGAAGAAGGAAAAGGACCCATAAAATCAAAACCCCAACAATCGAAAGGTTCAATCACTAGTGAGTAATTCATAGGCATCTCATTCCTTCTACTAATGTTACCAACTCTCTGACATTTATCACAAGCTAAAACATAATTTCTAGCATCTTTAAAGAGAGTAGGCCAATAAAAACCTGATTGAAGAACCTTATGTGCAGTCCTCTCACCGGCATGATGTCCTCCATAGGGACTATCATGACACCGTCGGAGAACGTCCTTCTGCTCATGTTCCGGAATGCATCTTCCCACGATCCCGTCGGGACGTTTTTTGAAAAGATGTGGGTCATCCCAAAAGTAGTGCCTTAAATCATGAAAGAACTTCTTCCATTGCTGAAATGTTAGACCTGGAGGCAAATACTTCGCAACAATAAAATTAGCATAATCTGCATACCAAGGGTCGGAAAGAGGTTGTATTTTTACAACGGCAAGTTGCTCATCTGGAAAACTATCGTTAACTGGGATGGGGTCATGCGGTATATCTTCCATTCTTGAAAGATTGTCCGCTACCGGATTGTCTTTCCCTTTCCTATCAACAATCTGCAAATCAAATTCTTGGAGAAGGAGTACCCATCTGATAAGCCTTGGCTTGGCATCCTTCTTTGTCATAAGATATTTAATGGCAGCATGATCAGTATGAATAATAACTTTGGAATCAACAATATACTGCCTAAACTTATCACAAGCAAAAACTACAGCTAAGAATTCCTTCTTAGTAGTAGCATAATTTCTTTGAGCACTATCAAGGGTTTTACTAGCATAATGTATAACATTCAATTTCTTATCAACTCTTTGTCCTAAAACAGCTCCAACAGCAAAATCACTTGCATCACACATAATCTCAAAAGGTAAATTCCAGTCAGGTGGTTGTACTATAGGAGCAGTTATTAAAGCTTTCTTAAGGACTTCAAAAGCTTCCTTACAATTTTCATCAAACGCAAAAGGAACATCCTTCTGGAGAAGATTAGTGTGGGGTCTAGAGTTTTAAGAAAAGTCTTTAATAAATCTTCTATAAAAACCTACATGACCGAGAAAACTGCGAATACCTTTGATGTCCCTTGGATAGGGCATCCTCTCAATAGCTTCGATCTTGGCTTTGTCCACTTCAATTCCCCTTTCGAAAATCTTGTGACCAAGAACAATTCCTTCATTAACCATAAAGTGGCACTTCTCCCAGTTGAGTACCAAATTTGTCTCCTCGCATCTCTGCAAAACTTTATTATGGTTGTGAAGACAATGGTCAAATGAAGTTCCATAGACGGAGAAATCGTCCATGAAGACTTCCATAATATCCCCGCAGAAACCATGAAAGATAGCAGACATACACCTTTGAAAAGTAGCAGGGGCATTACATAAACCAAAAGGCATACGTCTGTAAGCATAAGTACCAAAAGGACAAGTAAAAGTGGTCTTCTTTTGATTGGCAGTGTTAACATGAATTTGAGAGAAGCCAGAATAACCATCGAGATAACAAAAGTGGGTATTTTTGGATAACCTTTCAAGCATTTGGTCGATGAACGGCAATGGGTAGTGATCCTTCCTGGTTGCCTTGTTCAACTTCCTGTAAGCAATACACATTCTATATCCAATAATAATTCTCTGAGGTATTAGTTCATTTTTATCATTAGGAACCATAGTTGTACCTCCTTTCTTAGGAACACAATGTACCGGACTTACGCACTTAGTGTCAGCTATAGGGTAGATGGTACCTGCGGCTAGAAGCTTGAGAATCTCAGTTCTCACGACATCCATCATCTTCGGGTTCAACCATCATTGATGATCAACAACTGGTTTAGCATCAGGCTCAAGGTTGATAGTATGTTGACAGATAGATGGACTAATCCCCTTAAGGTCATCAAGGGTGTAGCCAATTGCGCCTCGGTGTTTACGAAGTACTTCCAATAATCGTTCTTCTTCATATCCTGAAAGGTTAGAATTGATAATAACAGGATATACTTTCTTTTCATCTAAATAAGCATACTTGAGCGTATCGGGAAGAGGTTTAAGATCGAACACCGGTTCTTCTTTTGGTTTTGATAAAATTCCCAAAGGTTCAACCGGAAGGTTGTGCTTCAGGATAGCAGGCTGTCTCAAGAATATTTCATCTAGTTCATTTCTTTCCTGCATATGCAAATCATTCTCGTGGTCCTCCATGTACTACTGCAAAGGATCATCAGGGGGAATAGCAATAGAGGCAATACTTTCAATAATTTTATCATCACTAGGTGAATCAGTACCACGAGGCTGCTTAGAGAACTTAGAAAAATTAAATTCATATGGCTCACCATCGAATTCAACAGAAACTTTACCTTTCTTGCAATCTATTATCGCTCCACAAGTTCTAAGAAAAGGACTACCAAAAATGATGGGACAAAAATTGTCCCTGGCTGAACCAAGTACCAGAAAGTCGGTAGGGTATTTTACCTTTCCAAATAGGACTTCAACGTCCCTCACAATTCCGATAGGAGAGATAGTTGATCTATTTGCAAGATGAATAGTAACATCAACTTCTCAAGTTCACAAGGGGAAATCTCACCGATGATTTCTTCATAGAGTGAATAAGGAATAGCACTTGCACTCGATCCCAAATCGCATAGCCCATAATAATTGTGATCTCCTATTTTAACAGATACCACCGGAGTACCTGAAATTGGGCCTTTGTTCTTGGCTGTGACAAGGTTAGTGGAAACAGCACAAAAAGTTATATTGGAATCCAAAACATCATTAGTAGCAAGGTCTTTAATCAATGCAACTTGAGGATCGACCCTGATCTGGTCCTCAGGTTCATCAACTCTTCTCTCACTTTTATTTATTATGCCTGTCACAAGAGAGTGTTCCTTTATCCTCGTGGGAAAAGGAGGCTTTTCATATATGACTGCAGGCAAAATAGGCTCAACAACATAAATATCAATAGGTGGTTCTTTAAAAGGTGCATGGTGCTGGTCTCTATTCTTTTTAAAAGAATCAACGTGAGAGGCAAAATTCTTACATAAATCAATCACTAGATGGGAATCAAGACCAATCTTAGAGCAAAAAGTATTGAAGTAATCAGTTTCCACATAGCTCTCAATATAGTCATGTTCATAATTTATAGCGGGTTCAATACCTTTATCAATTTCCCAATCTTCGATATTCCTCTAGATTCTTTCAAGGAGATCCCACCTTTCTTCAACACTCTTCTTCTGAAATACCCCACTAGAGGAGGCATCCAGCATCTCCTTATCCTGACGAGAAAGCCTGGCATAAAAATTTGTAAGTATAATTTCCTTGGGAAGCTTATGAATTGGGCATTTGAGCATTAGAGACTTCAGTCTCCCCCAAGCTTGAGCAATGCTTTCTCCGTCACGAGACCTAAAGTTATATATATAATTCCTGTCTCGATGAATTTCATGAAGAGGATAAAACTTAGTATAAAAAAGAGACATAAGCTCCTGCCAGTCCAGCAAGTGTGAGTTATCGAGAAGCCCATACCAATCTGAAGCTTTACCTATAAGTGATACAACAAATAATTTCCTCATGACAAACTCCCTCGATACACCTGCAAGCTTAAATAATGAACATAGTCGTGACAAATATAGCAAGTGTTCACCGGGATGTCTGTCTCCTGCATAACGATTAGCCAAAACATAATTGATAATGCCAGCTGGTATTTTATAAGGCACAATTTCAGTAGGGGGAGGATCAACCACCACAGGTGTGGGGCGTCTTCCCGCAAGCAACGCTCCAATAATAGGGTTATCCATAGGGACAAAGAGCAGCAATAGCAATAATAAAAACAGAATTATAAAAAGACTTTCTTACCAGTTTCACTTTACCAATAGCGCTACGCTCCCCGGCAACGGCGCCAGAAAACTTTACTTGATGACCCTCAACCGTAAGGGATCTGTTGCAGCGTTTTCGATAAGTAAGAGTGTCGAACCCAACGAGGAGCAGAAGGTATTGATAAGCGATTCTGAGCAAGAAATTACTGCATGCACTGAAAGATAACTTTTAGGGGTTTTCTCGGTATAAGCAACAGGAATGTAAAGGCAAGTAATGTAAAAGGTACTGAGAGTAACAAGTGGCCCAATCCTTTCTTAGCAAAGGAGAGGCCTAGCAACTGAACTTATAAAGACTAAAGCGTTCTTGAGGACACACGGGGGAGGTAGTCATGTGCTTTCGCCATATTCCTTATCGATACTATGATATGTGTTGATAAGTGTTGAGTGGGTGGATCTATGCTAGTGCACTCTCTAGACTAAGATGAATGCACTCTTATGATTAAACACCTTGCAAGCATCCGCAAATACAAGATAGAATTGAAGGCAAAAGCCTAACCATAGCAATACGATCGAGGATCCATTATTCCCTTATGCAAAAGCGTGCGAACTGGGGTTCAGGTTTCTGTCACTCCGGCAACCCACCATAAGCATTCTTTATACACAATGTATTCTCCTAGGTCCTTAATAAGGCGAAGTGTTGGGTGTTCGACTCACACAACACCACTAGTAGAATGACAACACAACTTAAGTACCAAACAACACATATTACTTCAACAGCATATGACTACTAACAACAAGACTTCCCCCATGTTCTCAAGAACTAAGGTAACTACTCACAAGACATAAAAGAGATCATGATCAGTGGGGATAAATATGTGATAAACAATCTGGACATAATAATATTTCTCCAACAAAACTCAATAGCATCCACCACAAAGTAGTAATCAACACCAATGGAGTAGAGAGGATAGGTAGTATGAGTTACAACACGAGTTGCGATGGTAAGATGAGATTTGCATAAAGATGGAGATGGTGCTGGTGTTGGGGATGATGTTGATGATGATCTCGATGATGCCCGTGACGATGGTGATGACGATGGCAACGATCTCCCCTTCCGGGAGGTGATCTCCCCGGCGGAATCTGCCCACCGGAGATGCCCTTTTCTTCTCTGTAGGTTTCCGCCTCGAAGCAGCGGCGGAACTCCGTAAAAAGTCCCGTGTCTAGGGTTTTCGGGGGACGGAGAACATATATGCAAAAGGGGGCGACCAGAGGTGGGCCAGGGGCTCCAGGCGCCCTCCCCCCCCGGCGCGGCCAGGGGGGCGCCCCCAGGCCGCCTGGGCACCCTGTGGCCCCCCTCCGACTCCCCTTTTGTGTGTCTTCGTTATTCGTCTGAAAAATACATCCCGTCAATTTTCAGGTAATTTGGAGGTGTTCTTCTTCAGCAACTCAGCATCCACTTTTTCCTGCTGAATCCTGCGTCTATTGTTTCGGTATCGGAAAGTTGCAAACTGTGTAAAATAGACCAAAACAACATAAGAACATCATCATAACGTGAAATATATCAATGAATAAGGATAAATTATAATACAAAATAATGATGCATTTTGGACGTATCACCTGCTGGCGCGGCCCCACCCCTGGCCGCGCCGGGAGGCAGACTGGGAGGGTCCTCCCCCCTCTGGTGCCCTACCTTGGCTCGTATTTATTCCCGTGGTGAGAAAACCCTAGAAAAGAAGTCGTTTTTCCAGTTTCCGTCGCGGAGCCGCCGCCACCCTCTGTTCTTCTTCAGGAGGGCTAATCTGGAGGCTGATTTGGCCTCCGGAGAGGGGAGATCGTCGCCATCGTCATCATCATCACCACTCCATCCTCCCTCCATGATTTCTCCTTCCATGTGTGAGTAATTCCTTGCTGTAGGCAAAGGGGATGGTAGGGATTGGATGAGTTAGATCATGTAATAGTTTATCACATTGTTGGGGGCATGTTGCCTATCATCTACTTTGGTGTTTATCATCTTTGCTTCAACTTGTTACTCTTAATGCTTGTCACTTTGGGCCCGAGTGCCATGTTTACAGATCTGAACCCTATGTGTTTGCATGAATATATTTGTGTTCTTGATCCTATCTATGAGTTGATTGCACCTATTATGGTCCGGAACCGGTGATCCCAAAGGTGACAGCTTGGGACACCAAAGGGGATGGTCCATAATTTGAGGATTCCATGTATCCATTGAGTTTATTGCTTTGTTCCGGTGCTCTTTGACAGGAGTACCTTAATCTCCATAAGTTCCTTTTGGCCCCATTCGTAGCGGGATGATAGGACAAATAATGGTGTGCAAGTTCTTATTGCAAGCACGTACAACTACCTGTGGGATACATGCCTAATGTTTGATATTTGCCTAGATGATCATTACTTTTCTGTGTGCCTTGCCCCAAGTTAGATTCATGATGTATCTCATCCATGCAGCGCCCAAACATCCATCTCCCTAGCCTACAGTGTTTCAATCCTGCTGGTTATTAGTTCTTACTTTAGCTGTTCACTTTTGCTGTCACCACCATCACTATCATATCACCGTTACCACTTATCTTTTGTTGCAAATAAGTATATTTCAGGTGCGGTTGAATTGACAACTCAACTGTCAAAGCTTATAAATACTCTTTGTCTCCCCGTGTGTCGAATCTATAAATTGGGTTATTCTTACCCGCGAAGACTATCTCGATCCCTTACGGTTGAGGATTATCAAGTACCGTTTTCTGGCGCCGTTGCCGGGGAGCATAGCATTATTGACAAGTCTACTTGAAGTATCCTACCTGCTGCACTTCATACGCTATGGGTAAGAAAGGAGACCCCAAGGTTCCGATCTTACTATCCACTACAAGAAGAGGTACTGTTATGAACACTAGTGCTACACTTGATTCACCTTCTGTTATGAATAAGTTTGCCTCACCACCACCACATGATGCTTCTACTGAATCTGTTACTATGTCCGATACTTTTGATGATGCTTCTACTACTCTTGATGATATTGGTTCACTTGGTTATGCTCTTGAGAAACAGATCGCTGCTGCTGCAAAAAAGTCTGGAATTGAAATTCCTGTTACTCGCTACCCTATTGGTGGAACTTATGATTATCCTGATTTGAGTAAACTCAAGGAGAGACTCCTTGATGATGATTACATTATGCTAGATGATGATTTATGCAGGGAACTGACAGAGTTTGCCGACTCTGACCCTGAAGCTATTAAGAAGCTGCTTGAAAAACACTCCTTGAAGAACAAGACTGTTCCTGATCCTGAATTTGCTACATCTCCTATATGCATCAATGATCCTGATTATGATTTCTCTGTTGATCTTTCACTTATATCTATGGTTGAAGCTGACTCCTTTTATGGCAGAGAAAATGATGATCCTGTTGCACACCTGACCAAACTCACTGAGTTGGGTGGCTTGTTTACCACGAATGAAAAGATACGATACTTTTATGTGACTAAGCTTCTTCCTTTCTCTTTGAAGGAAGGTGCTAAAACATGGTATGATGCACTACCGTGTGGTTCCATTAAGAGTCCTCAAGACTTAGCTCACTCTTTTGTTGATAAGTACTTTCCTGCTCATATGCAACATGCTGCTTTACAAAGAATTTATAACTTTAAACAATTGCAGGATGAGCACCTCCCTAAAGCTTGGGGGAGGTACTATAGTCTGATCCAGGCTAGACCAGGACATGGAGTCCCTAAGAATGAATTAATCGATATATTTTATGCTGGTCTAACTGATGAATCCAGGTCCTATTTGGATAGTTGTGCTGGTTGTGTTTTCAGGAAAAGAACACCGGACGATGCAGAAGAATTGATGGGCAGGATTGCCAAAAACCATGAAGATTGGTCCGCCCCTGAACCACCTCCATCATCAAAGAAGAGGGGCATGCTTGTTCTAAGCCCCGAAGATATGCAAGATGCAAGGAAGTCTATTAAAGAGAAGGGTATTAAAACTGAAGACGTGAAGAATCTACCCCTTATTGAGAAGTTGTGTGAGCCTACCACTCACCCTCCTATGATAGAGGTACACTCTCTTTTAGATTTCAACGCAAGTGACATCCCTCATGGTAAGCCTCCTGATCAATGTTTAGATGAGCTTGATAATTTTATTATGAAGCAAAGTCATTTTAATGAGAGGATACAAAGTCAATTGCATGATAATTCCCTTGCTATCCAAAGTTTGCTTGATGTTCTAGGTAGAACAGTTAATGATGTTAAATGTCTTGTGAAGCATTTTCATATGGTTCAAACTCAGCTTGAACAAATTTCTAATGTGCAAAAAGATTTGCTTGCTAACAATACCAAACAAGATGATTTATAGGCCTTCGGGATTAAGACCCGAGGAGGAACTAGCACTCAAGATCCTCTCTATCCAGAGGGGCGTCCGAGGAGAATTGAGCAAGATTCTCAAATGCAGGAAGAAGAAATTGTTGGCTCTCCAAAGAAGAAGAAGAAGAAGAAACACAAGGAGGCTGACAATTCCAATGATCCTATTACAAGTGAAGAGCCAGCTGTTGATCCCAACAGTATATCTACCTCCGATGCCGAGACTGAAGACGGTGCCGAACCTGAAGATAAGGATAAGGAGAAGAATGATCCGCCTGAAGTTCGAGAAGAAGAAGCACCTGACAAACGCAAGAAGTACACTAGAGAAGACTTCATCGCAAGAAGACATGGGAAGGAAAGAGAACCATGGATACAGAAACCCATGCTCTTTCCACGTAAGTCTCTCAAATCTAAAGAAGAAGAGCATTACAATAAGTTTTGTGAGTGGATGAAACCTCTTTTTCTTCAAATCCCTTTGACTGATGCTATTAAGTTACCTCCCTATTCAAAATATATGAAAGATATTGTTACTAATACAAGAAAAGTCCCTAATTAAGCAATATCTACTATGCTTGCTAACTACTCTTTCAGTGGCAACATTCCTGAGAAGCTTGGTGATCCAGGTATACCCACCATTCCTTGCTCCATAAAAAATAATTATGTCAAAACTGCCTTATGTGATCTTGGAGAGGGAGTGAGTGTTATGCCTTTCTCTCTTTACAAGAGGCTTTGTTTAGAGAAGCTATTCCTTACAGATATCTCTCTTCAGATGGCTGACATGTCAACAGCCGTCCCGATAGGTATTTGTGAGGATGTTCCCGTAGAAGTTGCTAATTGTTTGATCCTTACTGATTTTGTCGTGCTTGACATGCCCGAGGATGGGAGCATGTCCATTATTCTTGGTAGACCTTTTCTTAACACCGCAGGTGCTATTATTGATTGCAATAAAGGAAAGTTTACCTTCAATGTGAATGATAAAGAACACACGGTGTATTTTCCAAAGAAGACCGACAAGAGGCATGGCCTCAACTCTATAGAAAATATCGAGACCGTGAAGATTGGAGAATGGAACTGTCCACTACATGTGCACCACAAATACAAAACTATTATGGTGGGGACAATGTCCATTAAAGTAAAGGTGCAATGAGCACTTCGTAAGAGGTGGGACTTTTTGCTCTATATATCACCGGTTTGTTGGTAGGACTTGATCAACCTTACTAGTGAGCATGTTTTATATAGGTAAAAGTTGAGCTTGTTATGTTTTCATTTGTTTTAGCTTTTGTTCTCCTTGCTGTACCAAGTGTTTGTGTTTTTGAAGCTTCACAATACTAACCACTGCTTTAAGTTTTCAGAAAGTTTTGCAGCTTTTTGAACTTCGAAAAAATTTCAACAGTGAAGTTTTCAGAAAAATTCCAGAAAAATAAAAATTAAAATTTCCATGCCGGGAGTGACCCAGAGGCACCTGGGGCTGAGCAGGGGGGGCCACTAGTGGCCCAGGCGGCCAGCTGGCGCGGCCTGCCCCCTGGACGCGCCCATAGGGCGCCTGGGGCCCACAGGTCCCGCCTCCAGGTGAGTCTTCTTCCTCTCTCTCTCTCTCTCTCTCTCTCTCTCTCTCTCTCTCTCTCTCTCTCTCTCTCTCTCTTTCTCTCCGAAAACACGAGTTCTACACCTGTTCTTGCGTTCTTGCTGTTCTTGGAGGCAATTTTTGATCTCTCTCTACAGCCTATCATTCAAGCTGAGATTTTGAACAAATACTCCCTTGTATGTAACTCCTCCACCCCTCCAATTAGATTTTTGGTTGGTGGCTTCATTTGTGAGTATTTAGTAGTTCTTGGTGCTGTGTAGATGAGCTGGCACGCATGTGTAGAAATTTATTTTCCAAGTTTTGATGCAAGTTTATGCCTTAGGTAAGTGAGTTGAGTAGGTTGCCTTAACCCACTTTGTTTAAATCCTTGTTTTTGTAATTTGCCAAAAATTTCAGAAATGAGTTTGTTAGGAAGGGCAAAGGGGTGCCTTAAGAAGAAGAAGCCCGCGCGCTCCGATCGAGTTACTAGAGCCGCAGCTTCACCCTCGACTGCTAGGGTGAGCTACAATGAAGATCATGTGCCCCTAGAGTTGTTGGAAGACACAAATCCAGCACGTGCGATGATGTTCCCATGTGATGAATTCCTTGAAGCTGCAGGAATTAAGGATGAGTTTTATAATCTTTGTGCTAATGCAGGTCTGACACGGCTCGTCACGTGCCGTGTTGCTCAGTATCAAAAACTCACCTCCGGTTTCATTAACAGTTTTAGATATAACCTTGATACTGGTTCTATTGAGTTTAAAATTTACAATAATCTTTTGACCATGCCCTTGGAAAAGTTTTGTGAAATAATAGGTGTGCCAAACGTTGGGCGGACGGCGAAGATGACCTCTCAGCCCTCCGAGCTGAGAGCCATCTTCAACTCTCTCTGCGGCATGGATACGAGGGATATTCATCGGTCAAAAATCTCTAGCATCTTATTCCGCCACCTCAGGTATTTTGCGTATTATGTTTCTAGAGGGGTGTTAGCTCGTGACAACACGAGCAGCATTTCTGCGCCGGATATTGCTATCCTGGCAACCGCCCTTTCAGGGAGGTTTGATTATAATGTGGGTGCTTTAATTGCTCGACGCCTTGCTATGAACGGTAACACGGGAGATTTATTTGGTGGCGTTTATGCCACACTTATCTTAGAGTATCTTAAAGGCACCCCACACCCTGATGATAAGCCTTTTACTTATTTAAGTTTTCATCTTGCTGCTATGAAAAGGCATAAGTTTGTTACCATGACTTCTGAGTTTGGTAACCTTGTTTATATCTTGCGTTTCGGAACTACCGCGGAACGCAAGATCCGTCTACCTGCACCTCTTTTGTTTGATTTTTCTCGCAGGAACGGATGGTCCTTTGATGTTATCTAGTTCGATGAGTTCATGGTCCAGCATCAGTTTCATAACCCCATGGAGGGGGTTGTGCCCGACGAGGAGGAGCACGGTGAGTTACCACCTTTTCAGGAGGAGACCGTCACCTAGTTTGGTGAAGGGTCTTCCTCTTCTTGGAGTGCGGACCCTTCTTTGTGGGAGGATCCGAGGACTTCGGTGTACGCGCCGGAATCCCTATATGACCCTTGGACTCACCAGTACCACCCCGGAGCAGGAGGCTCCTGGGGGCAGTAGCTACTACCATCTTAGGCCAAAAGCCTAAGCTTGGGGGAGTACGTGCCCTTCTCACTTTTCCATTGTATTATACGTTTTATTTTATTTCGCTTTGATCTTTTCGAAGTTTTTGCCCGTTCTTCTTTGTTCTTTCTTTGCAAAAACAACAAAAAGATTTTCTCTTTCTTTTGCTCAACCATTCAAAAAACCCAAAAAGATTTCCTTTCTCTCTTTAGTTTGCTTTGTTTTCAGAGTTCAGCTCGAGTCCGTGATGGCATTTAATTATATTTCCTACGTTCGATCGTGCAAGTGACAAGGCAGTAATGACGAAGATAGACGGAAGGGAAGCAACAAGGAAAACCGATATGAACTCTTCTTGTTTCTACTTTTGTACATATGCCTGTACTTATGATCTAGAGACCAGCTTGTAGCGACATAGTGCTATGTTTACAATGCTTTCCCAGTGGTTCATGCTTTCCTTGTGGCTAATCTCAAATAGCTAGAGTATATAATGTGTTATTGAAATGATTTACATGCATTGCATTGTTCATAAGTTTGGTATACTAAGGTGGTATTTCCCTTTGGAGAATTCTTGGATTGACTTGGCACAGGTTTACACATGTTTAAGACTAAAAAGTCTGCTTTGCCTTGATGATCTTTGAATTTCAGAATAGTTATATCACTTTCATGCCCAATTCAATGTTGATTTGTCGCTCTGCATGATTATGACCGTTATTGCTCTCTAGTTGGTCGCTTCCCAGTCTCTTGCTAGCCTTCGCTCGCACTAAGCGGAATTCTGCTTGTGCATCCAAATCCTTTCAAACCAGTTATTCCATATGAGTCCACCATACCTTCCTACGTGGTATTCACCGGCCATCCTAACAAAGACTTTCTTGTACCATCTCGAAATTATTCAAATTTACTCCTGTTTTGTGCCTCTGTTTTAGCTCATGAGGAAGTAGTAGGTAATTCATGATCTACTTATGTTGGACATGTTTTATCCCGGGATTGCATGTCTAATCTGCAAACCCCTAATACAAGGA
The DNA here is from genome assembly GCA_902687465.1 of Secale cereale. Lineage (NCBI taxonomy): Eukaryota > Viridiplantae > Streptophyta > Magnoliopsida > Poales > Poaceae > Secale > Secale cereale. The sequence goes on from LR738711.1 coordinate 345,591,973, forward strand.
GGGACTGGCATGAGTGCGCCCAGCTCACAAAAGATAATCACAACCAACAAACCCTCCTTCACGCTTTGTTTATGAGAAATCAGAAAACTATGGTAGTGATAAACAAAGGAGATTAAGTGGATGTGATCGTCCCCATCTTGGGAGCCGTTCCTTGAAACATATCTAGCATAAGAAGTGATTGGGTTGTCTACTAGCATTCGTTGACGAAATATGCACCTTCCAAAATCATTTTTACCTCTGTTTTCAAAACCAAGAGCTCTGGTACATGTTTAGTCTTTGCTTCCAACCACGGGTTTTCAACCTCGTCATCAAATTCCAAGGTTCGAGAGTCTCCACCTTCTTTCTTCAAAGCACCAACTAGGAGAGCATAATTGTCATTCTGAGTGTAATGTGCATTGTCCCAAAGTATTACATTGTCTTCTGCATGCTTGTGGTATTATTTATTCTGAAATTCTTAGTTCTAGTCTCCTTTAAAACTCTGGAGGAGTTTCTGCATTTATGTTTTGCTTCACTCATGGAGGCTAGCGAGATACCACGCTAGTATGTTCAAGCTATGTGCAATGTAATCTTATCTTGATTTTCAGTAGCATATTATTTACTTTTAGTTATTTGTGATTGGTCACTTGAAAGAAGGATTGCTTCGTGCATTGTCCTCATAGCATTGTTTCAATACTTGCTAGACTCTTTTCGTAGTACATGCTTATATACATCTAATGAAACAAAAGAGTTTGTCAAAGTTTTCTTTGTCGCGTCCAGTTCGTTGAACTGAATTGCTTGAGGACAAGCAATATGCTAAGCTTGGGGGAGTTGATACGTCTCAAACGTATCTACTTTTCCAAACACTTTTGCTATTGTTTTGCCCTCATTCTTGCATGATTTGAACTAAACTAACCCGGACTGACGCTGTTTTCAGCAGAGCTGCCTGTATGGTTTTATTGTGTGCAGGAAAATGGATTTTTAGGTGTCTCAGAAAATTCCAAGAAAAACCACAGAAAATCCACGCACCCGAATGGCCACTGTGCCAGAAGTGGGGCCAGAGGGCAGCCAGGGGGGCCCCAGGCGCCCTGCTGGCACGGCCCCACCCCTGGCTGCGCCGGGAGGCCGCCTGGGAGGGTCCTCCCCCCTCTGGTGCCCTACCTTGGCTCGTATTTATTCCCGTGGCGAGAAAACCCCAGAACAGAAGTCGTTTTTCCAGTTTTTGTCGCGGAGCCGCCGCCACCCTCTGTTCTTCTTCAGGAGGGCTAATCTGGAGGCTGATTTGGCCTCCGGAGAGGGGAGATCGTCGCCATCGTCATCATCATCACCACTCCATCCTCCCTCCATGATTTCTCCTTCCATGTGTGAGTAATTCCCTGCTGTAGGCAAAGGGGATGGTAGGGATTGCATCAGTTAGATCATGTAATAGTTTATCACATTGTTGGGGGCATGTTGCCTATCATCTACTTTGGTGTTTATCATCTTTGCTTCAACTTGTTGCTCTTAATGCTTGTCACTTTGGGCCCGAGTGCCATGTTTACAGATCTGAACCCTATGTGTTTGCATGAATATATTTGTGTTCTTGATCCTATCTATGAGTTGATTGCACCTATTATGGTCCGGAACTGGCGATCCCAAAGGTGACAACTTGGGAAACCAAAGGGGATGGTCCATAATTTGAGGATTCCATGTATCCATTGAGTTTATTGCTTTGTTCCGGTGCTCTTTGAAAGGAGTACCTTAATCTCCATAAGTTCCTTTTGGCCCCGTTCGTAGCGGGATGGTAGGATAAAAGATGTTGTGCAAGTTCTTATTGCAAGCACGTACAACTACCTGTGGGATACATGCCTAATGTTTGATATTTGCCTAGACGATCATTACTTTTCTGTGTGCCTTGCCCCAAGTTAGATTCATGATGTATCTCATCCATGCAGCGCCCAACCATCTATCTCCCTAGCCTACAGTGTTTCAATCTTGCTGGTTATTAGTTCTTACTTTAGCTGTTCACTTTTGCTGTCACCACCATCACTATCATATCACCGTTACCACTTATCTTTTGTTGCAAGTAAGTATATTTCAGGTGCGGTTGAATTGACAACTCAACTGTCAAAGCTTATAAATACTCTTTGGCTCCCCATGTGTCGAATCTATAAATTGGGTTATTCTTACCCGCGAAGACTATCTCGGTCCCTTACGATTGAGGGTTATCAGCATGTAGTTCAAATCTGAATTATGCGAATAAAATGCCTAGAAAACCCAGTTAATGTATAAAAATGTCCAAACGAACCCCGAAAAAATCTAAAATTGAACACAACACTCCTGTTGTTCTATGCAGACAATCGAAAGATTTTGAAAGCAATAAGAGGTAACTGATATCATTTCGTCCCCAAAGGTGGCACGTTCCCTACCGAAACCATCACGCTTGTTGTGAGAATCTAAGGTTTGTGAGAAGCTTATACCCAAACCTGCACCAAATGGGACAAAAAATTTACCACGACATTTTCATGCCGCTCCATGATAGCATGCCAATTTTCATGAATTTCAGACGAGTTTTATATTTACTAGAATTTAAAAGCCATGTATCTCAATGTTTGCGGCTGAGTGGCGGTGGCATGGTGTTTGAAATTCATTCCCATGTCTTGCATGGGACCAAAGCATTCAACCAAGGACACATATTTGTTTTTTCAACCAGTTTATATAGAATTTAAAAGCCATGTATCTCAATGTTTGCGGCCGAATGGCGGTGGCAGGGTGTTTGAAATTCATTCCCATTTCTTGCATGGGACCAAAGCATTCAGCCAAGGACACATATTTGATTTTTCAACCAGTTTATATGCACTGGAGAATGTGCATGTAGTTCAAATTTTAATTATGCGAATAAAATGCGTAGAAAACCCAGTTAATGTATGAAAATGTCTAAAGGAACCACGAAAAATTCCAATATTAACCATGACACTCCTGTTGTTCTATGTTGACACTCGAAAGATTTTGAGAGCAATAAGAGCCAATGAATATCGTTTTATCCCGAAAGGTGACACGTTCCCTATCGAAACCATCACGCTTGTTGTGAGAAGCTAAGTTTTGTGAGAAGCTTGTACCCAAACCTGCCCCAAATGGGACAAATTTTTTACCACGGCATGTTGATGCCACTCCATGATAGCATGCCAATTTTCATGCATTTCGGACGAGTTTTGTATTTACAATAATTTAAAAGCTGTGTATCTCAATGTTTGCGGCCGAGTGGCGGTGGCAGGGTGTTTGAAATTCATTCCCATTCTCGCATGGGACCAAAGCATTCAACCAAGGACACATATTTGATTTTCCAACTAGTTTATATGCACTTGAGAATATGCATGTAGTTCAAATTTGAATTATGCGAATAAAATGCCTAGAAATCCTGGTTAATGTATAAAAATGTCCAAAGGAACCCGGAAAAATTCCGAAATTGAACACAACACTCCTGTTGCTCTATGTTGACACTCGAAAGATTTTGTAAGCTATAAGAGGCAACGTATATCATTTCGTCCCCAAAGGTGGCATGTTCCCTACCGAAACCATCGCGCTTGTTGTGAGAAGAAAAGGTTTGTCAGAAGCTTGGACGCAATCCTACCCCAAATGGGACAAAAAGTTTACCGTGGCATGTTGATGACGCTCCATGATAGCATGCCAAGTTTCACGAATTTTCAGACGAGTTTTGTATTTACTATAATTTAAAAGCCATGTATTTCAATGTTTGCAGCCGAGTGGCGGTGGTAGGGTGTTTGAAATTCATTCCCATTTCTTGCATGGGACCAAAGCATTCAAGCAAGGACACATGTTTGATTTTGAAACAAGTTTATATGCACTAGAGAATGTGCATGTAGTTCAAATTTGAATTATGCGAATAAAGTGCCTAAAAACACAGTTAATGTATCAAAATATCCAAACGACCTCGAAAAAAATCCGAAATTGAACACAACACTCCTGTTGTTCTATGTTGACACTCCTGTTTTGAGAATCCATGGTTTGTGAGAAGCTTATACCCAAATGTGCCCCAAATGGGTAAAAAAATTACCACGACATGTTGATGCCGCTCCATGATAGCATGCCAAGTTTCACGAATTTCAGACGAGTTTTGTATTTACTAGAGTTTAAAAGCTATGTATCTCAATATTTGCGGCCGAGTGGCGGTGGCAGGGTGTTTGAAATTCATTCCCATTTCTTGCATGGGACCAAAGCATTCAAGCAAGGACACATATTTGATTTTGAAACCAGTTTATATCCACTTGAGAATGTGCATGTAGTTCGAATTTGAATTATGCGAATAAAGTGCCTAAAAATATCCAAACGAACCTTGAAAAAAATCAAAAATTGAACACAACACTCCTGTTGTTCTATGTTGACACTCGAAAGATTTTGAAAGCACTAAGAAGCAACGTATATCGTTTCGTCCCCAAAGGTGGCACGTAACCAACGAAACTACCACGCTTGTTTTGAGAATCTAAGGTTTGTGAAAAGCTTATACCCAAACCTGCCCCAAATGGGTCAAAAAATTTACCACGACATGTTGATGCCGCTCCATGATAGCATGCCAAGTTTCACAAATTGCAGACGAGTTTTTTATTTACTAGAATTTAAAAGCCATGTATCTTAATGTTTGCGGCCGAGTGGCGGTGGCAGGGTGTTTGAAATTCATACCCATTTCTTGCATGGGACCAAAGCATTCAACCAAGGACACATATTTGATTTTTCAACCAGTTTATATGCACTGGAGAATGTGCATGTAGTTGAAATTTGAATTTTGCAAATAAAATGCCTAGAAAACCCAGTTAATGTATAAAAATGTCCAAAAGAACCCCGAAAAAATTCCAAAATTTAACATAACACTCCTGTTGTTCTATGTAGACAATCGAAAGATTTTGAGAGCAATAAGAGCCAATGAATATCGTTTTGTCCCGAAAGGTGGCACGTTCCCTATCGAAAACATCACGCTTGTTGTGAGAAGCTTATACCCACTCCTGCCCCAAATGGGACAAAAATTTTACCACGACATGTTTATGCCACTCCATGATAGCATGCCGATTTTCATGAATTTCAGACAAGTTTTGTATATACAAGAATTTAAAAGCCATGTATCTCAATGTTTGCGGCCGAGTGGCGGTGGCAGGGTGTTTGAAATTCATTCCCATTCTCGCATGGGACCAAAGCATTCAACCAAGGACACATATCTGATTTTCCAACCAGTTTATTTGCACTTGAGAATGTGCATGTAGTTCAAATCTGAATTATGCGAATAAAATGCCTAGCAAACCCCGATAATGTATAAAAATGTCCAAATGAACCCCAAAAAAAATCTAAAATTGAACACAACACTCCTGTTGTTCTATGTAGACAATCGAAAGATTTTGAAAGCAATAAGAGGCAACTGATATAATTTCGTCCCCAAAGGTGGCACGTTCCCTACCGAAACCATCACGCTTGTTGTGAGAATCTACGGTTTGTGAGAAGCTTATACCCAAACATGCACCAAATGGGACAAAAAATTTACCACGACATTTTCATGCAGCTCCATGATAGCATGCCAATTTTCATGAATTTCAGACGAGTTTTGTATTTACTAGAATTTAAAAGCCATGTATCTCAATGTTTGCTGCCGAGTGGCGGTGGCATGGTGTTTGAAATTCATTCCCATTTCTTGCATGGGACCAAAGCATTCAACCAAGGACACATATTTGTTTTTTCAACCAGTTTATATGCACTTGAGAATGTGCATGTAGCTCAAACTTGAATTATGCGAATAAAATGTGTAGAAAACCCAGTTAATGTATGAAAATGTCCAAACGAATCCTGAAAAATTCCAAAATTGACCACAACACTCCTGTTGTTCTACGTTGACACTCGAAAGATTTTGGGAGCAATAAGAGCCAATGAATATCGTTTTGTCCCGAAAGGTGGCACGTTCCCTATCGAAACCATTACGCTTGTTGTGAGAAGCTAAGTTTTGTGAGAAGCATATACCCACTCCTGCCCCAAATGGGACAAAAATTTTACCACGGCATGTTGATGCCACTCCATGATAGCATGCCAAGTTTCATGAATTTCAGACGAGTTTTGTATTTAGTAGAATTTAAAAGCCATGTATCTCAATGTTTGCGGCCGAGTGGCGGTGGCAGGGTGTTTGAAATTCATTCCCATTTCTTGCATGGGACCAAAGCATTCAGCCAAGGACACATATTTGATTTTTCAACCAGTTTATATGCACTGGAGAATGTGCATGTAGTTCAAATTTAAATTATGCGAATAAAATGCGTAGAAAACCCAGTTAATGTATGAAAATGTCCAAAGGAACCCCGAAAAATTCCAAAATTGACCACGACACTCCTGTTGTTCTATGTTGACACTCGAAAGATTTTGAAAGCAATAAGAGACAACTGATATCATTTCGTCCCCAAAGGTGGCACGTTCCCTACCGAAACCATCACGCTTGTTGTGAGAATCTAAGGTTTGTGAGAAGCTTATACCCAGACCTGCACCAAATGGGACAAAGAATTTACCGCGGCATGTTGATGCCGCTCCATGATACCATGCCAAGTTTCACGAATTTTCAGACGAGTTTTGTATTTACTAGAATTTAAAAGCCATGTATCTCAATGTTTGCGGCCGAGTGGCGGTGGGAGGGTGTTTGAAATTTATTCCCATTTGTTGCATGGGACCAAAGCATTCAAGCAAGGACACATATTTCATTTTGAAACCAGTTTATATACGCTGGAGAATGTGCATGTAGTTCAAATTTGAATTATGCGAATAAAGTGCCTAGAAAACACAGTTAATGTATAAAAATATCCAAACGAACCTCGAAAAAAATCCAAAATTGAACACAACAATCCTGTTGTTCTATGTTGACACTCGGAAGATTTTGAAAGCAATAAGAAGCAACGGATATCGTTTTGTCCCCAAAGGTTGCACGTAACCTACCGAAACTACCACGCTTGTTTTGAGAATCTAAGGTTTGTGAGAAGCTTATACCCAAACGTGCCCCAAATGGGTCAAAATTTTTACCATGACATGTTGATGCCGCTCCATGATAGCATGCCAAGTTTCATGTATTTCAGACGAGTTTTGTATTTACTAGAATTTAAAAGCCATGTATCTCAATGTTTGCGGCCGAGTGGCGGTGGCAGGGTGTTTGAAATTCATTCCCATTTCTTGCATGGGACCAAAGCATTCAACCAAGGACACATATTTGATTTTTCAACCAGTTTATATGCACTGGAGAATGTGCATGTAGTTCAAATTTGAATTATGCGACTAAAATGCCTAGAAAACCCACTTAATGTATAAAAATGTCCAAACGAACCACGAAAAAATCCAAAATTGAACGCAACACTCCTGTTGTTCTATGTTGACACTCGAAATATTTTGAGAGCAATAAGAGCCAATGAATATCGTTTTGTCCCGAAAGGTGGCACGTTCCCTATCGAAACCATCACGCTTGTTGTGAGAAGCTAAGTTTTGTGAGAAGCTTATACCCAAACCTGCCCCAAATGGGACAAAAACTTTACCACGGCATGTTGATGCCACTCCATGATAGCACGCCAATTTTCATGAATTTCAAACGAATTTTGTATTTACAAGAATTTAAAAGCCATGTATCTCAACGTTTGCGGCCGAGTGGCGGTGGTCGGGTGTTTGAAATTCATTCCCATTCTCGCATGGGACCAAAGAATTCAACCAAGGACACATATTTGATTTTCCAACCACTTTATATGCACTAGAGAATGTGCATGTAGTTCAAATTTGAATTATGCGAATAAAACGCCAAGAAATCCTAGTTAATGTATAAAAATGTCCAAAGGAACCCGGAAAAATTCCAAAATTGAACACAACACTCCTGTTGCTCTACGTTGACAATCGAAAGATTTTGTAAGCTATAAGAGGCAACGGATATCGTTTCGTCCCCAAAGGTGGCACGTTCCCTCCGAAACCAGCACGCTTGTTGTGAGAAGAAAAGGTTTGTCAGAAGCATGTTCGCAAACCTACCCCAAATTGGACAAATAATTTACCACGGCATGTTGATGCCGCTCCATGATACCATGCCAAGTTTCACGAATTTTCAGACGAGTTTTGTGTTTACTAGAATTTAAAAGCCATGTATCTCAATGTTTCCGGCCGAGTGGCGGTGGCAGGGTGTTTGAAATTCATTCCCATTTCTTCCATGGGACCAAAGCATTCAACCAAGGACACATATTTGATTTTTCAACCAGTTTATATGCACTGGAGAATGTGCATGTAGTTCAAATTTGAATTATGCGACTAAAATGCCTAGAAAACCCAGTTAATGTATAAAATGTCCAAACGAACCCCAAAAAATCCAAAATTGAACACGAAACTCCTGTTGTTCTATGTAGACAATCGAAAGATTTTGAAAGCAATAAGAGGCAACTGATATCATTTTGTCCCAAAGGTGGCACGTTCCCTACCGAAACCATCACGCTTGTAGTGAGAATCAACGGTTTGTGAGAAGCTTATACCCAAACCTGCACCAAATGGGACAAAAGATTTACCACGACATTTTCATGCCGCTCCACGATAGCATGCCAAGTTTCATGAATTTCAGACGAGTTTTGTTTTTACTAGAAATTAAAAGCCATGTATCTCAATGTTTGCGGCCGAGTGGCGGTGGCAGGGTGTTTGGAATTCATGCCCATTTCTTGCATGGGTCCAAAGCATTCAGCCAAGGACACATATTTGACTTTTCAACCAGCTTATATGCACTGGAGAATGTGCATGTAGTTCAAATTTAAATTATGCGAATAAAATGCGTAGAAAACCCAGTTAATGTACGAAAATGTCCAAATGAACACCGAAAAATTCCAAAATTGACCACAACACTCCTGTTGTTCTATGTTGACACTCGAAAGATTTTGAGAGCAATAAGAGCCAATGAATATCGTTTTGTCCCGAAAGGTGGCACGTTCCCTATCGAAACCATCACGTTTGTTGTGAGAAGCTAAGTTTTGTGAGAAGCTTATACCCAAACCTGCCCCAAATGGGACAAAAAATTTACCACGGCATGTTGATGCCACTCCATGATAGCACGCCAATTTTCATGAATTTCAGACGAGTTTTGTATTTACAAGAATTTAAAAGCCATGTATCTCAACGTTTGCGGCCGAGTGGCGGTGGTAGGGTGTTTGAAATTCATTCCCATTCTCGCATGGGACCAAAGCATTCATCCAAGGACACATATTTGATTTTCCAACCAGTTTATATGCACTAGAGAATGTGTATGTAGTTCAAATTTGAATTATGCGAATAAAACGCCTAGAAATCCTAGTTAATGTATAAAAATGTCCAAAGGAACCCGGAAAAATTCCAAAATTGAACACAACACTCCTGTTGCTCTATGTTGACAATCGAAAGATTTTGTAAGCTATAAGAGGCAACGGATATCGTTTCGTCCGCAAAGGTTGCACGTTCCCTACCGAAACCATCGCGCTTGTTGTGAGAAGAAAAGGTTTGTCAGAAGCTTGTACCCAAACCTACCCCAAATGGGACAAAAAGTTTACCGCGACATGTTGATGACGCTCCATGATAGCATGCCAAGTTCCACGAATTTCCAGACGAGTTTTGTATTTACTAGAATTTAAAATCCATGTATCTCAATGTTTGCGGCCGAGTGGCGGTGGCAGGGTGTTTGAAATTCATTCCCATTTCTTGCATGGGACCAAAGCATTCAAGCAAGGACACATATTTGATTTTGAAACCAGTTTATATGCACTAGAGAATGGGCATGTAGTTCAAATTTGAATTATGCGAATAAAGTGCCTAAAAACACAGTTAATGTATCAAAATATCCAAACGAACCTCGAAAAAAATCGAAAATTGAACACAACACTCCTATTGTTCTATGTTAACACTCCTGTTTTGAGAATGTAAGGTTTGAAAGAAGCTTATACCAAAACCTGCCCCAAATGGGTCAAAAAATTTACCCCGACATGTTGATGCCGCTCCATGATAGCATGCCAAGTTTCACGAATTTCAGACGAGTTTTGTATTTACTAGAATTTAAAAGCCATGTATCTCAATGTTTGCGGCCGAGTGGCGGTGGCAGGGTGTTTGAAATTCATTCCCATTTCTTGCATGGGACCAAAGCATTCAAGCAAGGACACATATTTGATTTTGAAACCAGTTTATATCCACTTGAGGATGTGCATGTAGTTCAAATTTGAATCATGCGAATAAAGTGCCTGGAAAACACAGTTAATGTATAAAAATATCCAAACGAACCCCGAAAAAATCAAAAATTGAACACAACACTCCTGTTGTTCTATGTTGACACTCGAAAGATTTTGAGAGAAATAAGAGCCAATGAATATCGTTTTGTCCCGAAAGGTGGCACGTTCCCTATCGAAACCATCACGTTTGTTGTGAGAAGCATAGTTTTGTGAGAAGCTTATACCCAAACCTGCCCCAAATGGGACAAATTTTTTACCACGGCAGGTTGATGCCACTCCATGATAGCAAGCCAATTTTCATGAACTTCAGATGACTTTTGTATTTACAAGAATTTAAAAGCCATGTATCTCAATGTTTGCGGCCGAGTGGCGGTGGCAGGGTGTTTGAAATTCATTCCCATTCTCGCATGGGACCAAAGCACTCAACCAAGGACACATATATGATTTTCCAACCAGTTTATATGCACTGGAGAATGTGCATGTAGTTCAAATTTGAATTATGCGAATAAAACGCCTAGAAATCCTAGTTAATGTATAAAAATGTCCAAAGGAACCCGGAAAAATTCCAAAATTGAACACAACACTCATGTTGCTCTATGTTGACACTCAAAAGATTTTGTAAGCTATAAGAGGCAAGGATATCATTTCGTCCCCAATGGTGGCACGTTCCCTACCGAAACCATCATGCTTGTAGTGTGAAGAAAAGGTTTGTCAGAAGCTTGTACCCAAACCTACCCCAAATGGGACAAAATATTTACCGCGGCATGTTGATGTCGCTCCATGATAGCACGCCAAGTTTCACGAATTTTCAGACGACTTTTGTATTTACTAGAATTTAAAAGCCATGTATCTCAATGTTTGCGGCCGAGTGGCGGTGGCAGGGTGTTTGAAATTCATTCCCACTCTCGCATGGGACCAAAGCATTCAACCAAGGACACATATTTGATTTACAACCAATTTATATGCACTGGAGAATGTGCATGTAATTCAAATTTGAATTATGCGAATAAAATGCCTAGAAACCCCAGTTAATGTATAAAAATGTCCAAACGAACCCCGAAGAAAATCCAAAAATGAACACAACACTCATGTTGTTCTATGTAGACACTCGAAAGATTTTGAAAGCAATAAGAGGCTAGTGATATCATTTTGTCCCCGAAGGTGGCACGTTCCCTACCAAAACCATCACGCTTGTTGTGAGAATCTAAGGTTTGTGAGTAGCTTATAGCCAAACCTGCACCAAATGGGACAAAAAATTTACCACGACATTTTCATGCCGCTCCATTATAGCATGCCAAGTTTCATGAATTTCAGACGAGTTTTGTATTTACTAGAAATTAAAAGCCATCTATCTCAATGTTTGCGGCCGAGTGGCGGTGGCAGGGTGTTTGAAATTCATTCCCACTTCTTGCATGGGACCAAAGCATTCAACCAGTTAATGTATGAAAATGCGTAGAAAACCCAGTTAATGTATGAAAATGTCTAAAGGAACCCCGAAAATTTCCAAAATTGACCACAACACTCCTGTTGTTCTATGTTGACACTCGAAAGATTTTGAGAGCAATAAGAGCCAATGAATATCGTTTTGTCCCGAAAGGTGGCACGTTCCCTATCGAAACCATCACGCTTGTTGTGAGAAGCTAAGTTTTGTGAGAAGCTTATACACAAACCTGCCCCAAATGGGACAAAAATTTTACCACGACATGTTGACGCCACTCCATGATAGCATGCCAATTTTCATGAATTTCAGACGAGTTTTGTATTTACAAGAATTTAAAAGACGTGTATCTCAATGTTTGCGGCCGAGTGGCGGTGGCAGGGTGTTTGAAATTCATTCCCATTCTCGCATGGGACCAAAGCATTCAACCAAGGACACATATTTGATTTTCCAACTAGTTTATATGCACTGGAGAATGTGCATGTAGTTCAAATTTGAGTTATGCGAATAAAACGCCTAGAAATCCTAGTTAATGTATAAAAATGTCCAAAGGAACCCGGAAAAATTCCAAAATTCAACACAACACTCCTGTTGCTCTATGTTGACACTCGAAACATTTTATAAGCTATAAGAGGCAACGGATATCGTTTCGTCCCCAAAGGTGGCACGTTCACTACCGAAACCATCGCGCTTATTGTGAGAAGAAAAGGTTTGTCAGAAGCTTGTACCCAAACCTACCCCAAATAGGACAAAAAGTTTACCGCGGCATGTTGATGACGCTCCATGATAGCATGCCAAGTTCCACGAATTTTCAGACAAGTTTTGTATTTACTAGAATTTAAAAGCCATGTATCTCAATGTTTGCAGCTGAGTGGCGGTGGCAGGGTGTTTGAAATTCATTCCCATTTCTTGCATGGGACCAAAGCATTCAAGCAAGGACACATATTTGATTTTGAAACCAGTTTATATGGACTAGAGAATGTGCATGTAGTTCGAATTTGAATTATGCGAATAAAGTGCCTAAAAACACAGTTAATGTATCAAAATATCCAAACGAACCTCGAAAAAAATCCAAAATTGAACACAACACTCCTATTGTTCTATGTTGACACTCCTGTTTTGAGAATCTAAGGTTTGTGAGAAGCTTATACCCAAACCTGCCCCAAATGGGTCAAAAAATTTACCACGACATGTTGATGCCGCTCCATGATAGCATGCCAAGTTTCACGAATTTCAGAGGAGTTTTGTATTTACTAGAATTTAAAAGCCATGTATCTCAATGTTTGCGGCCGAGTGGCGGTGGTAGGGTGTTTGAAATTCATTCCCATTTCTTGCATGGGACCAAAGCATTCAAGCAAGGACACATATTTGATTTTGAAACCAGTTTATATCCACTTGAGAATGTGCATGTAGTTCAAATTTGAATTATTCGAATAAAGTGCCTAGAAAACACAGTTAATGTATAAAAATATCCGAACGAACCCCGAAAAAATCAAAAATTGAACACAACACTCCTGTTGTTCTATGTTGACACTCGAAAGATTTTGAGAGAAATAAGAGCCAATGAATATCGTTTTGTCCCGAAAGGTGGCACGTTCCCTATCGAAACCATCACGTTTGTTGTTAGAAGCTTAGTTATGTGAGAAGCTTATACCCAAACCTGCCCCAAATGGGACAAATTTTTTACCACGGCAGGTTGATGCCACTCCATGATAGCAAGCCAATTTTCATGAATTTCAGATGACTTTTGTATTTACAAGAATTTAAAAGCCATGTATCTCAATGTTTGCGGCCGAGTGGCGGTGGCAGGGTGTTTGAAATTCATTCCCATTCTCGCATGGGACCAAAGCGCTCAACCAAGGACACATATATGATTTTCCAACCAGTTTATATGCACTGAAGAATGTGCATGTAGTTCAAATTTGAATTATGCGAATAAAACGCCTAGAAATCCTAGTTAATGTATAAAAATGTCCAAAGGAACACGGAAAAATTCCAAAATTGAACACAACACTCATTTTGCTCTATGTTGACACTCAAAAGATTTTGTAAGCTATAAGAGGCAAGGATATCATTTCGTCCCCAATGGTGGCACGTTCCCTACCGAAACCATCATGCTTGTTGTGAGAAGAAAAGGTTTGTCAGAAGCTTGTACCCAAACCTACCCCAAATGGGACAAAATATTTACCGCGGCATGTTGATGCCGCTCCATGATAGCATGCCAAGTTTCACGAATTTTCAGACGACTTTTGTATTTACTAGAATTTAAAAGCCATGTATCTCAATGTTTGCGGCCGAGTGGCGGTGGCAGGGTGTTTGAAATTCATTCCCATTCTCGCATGGGACCAAAGCATTCAACCAAGGACACATATTTGATTTACAACCAATTTTTATGCACTGGAGAATGTGCATGTAATTCAAATTTGAATTATGTGAATAAAATGCCTAGAAAACCCAGTTAATGTATAAAAATGTCCCAACGAACCCTGAAAAAAATCAAAAAATGAACACAACACTCATGTTGTTCTATGTAGACACTCGAAAGATTTTGAAAGCAATAAGAGGCAAGTGAAATCATTTTGTCCCCAAAGGTGGCACGTTCCCTACCAAAACCATCACGCTTGTTGTGAGAATCTAAGGTTTGTGAGTAGCTTATACCCAAACCTGCACCAAATGGGACAAAAAATTTACCACGACATTTTCATGCCGCTCCATTATAGCATGCCATGTTTCATGAATTTCAAACGAGTTTTGTATTTACTAGAAATTAAAAGCCATCTATCTCAATGTTTGCGGCCGAGTGGCGGTGGCAGGGTGTTTGAAATTCATTCCCACTTCTTGCATGGGACCAAAGCATTCAACCAGTTAATGTATGAAAATGCGTAGAAAACCCAGTTAATGTATGAAAATGTCCAAACAAACCCCGAAAAATTCCAAAATTGACCACAACACTCCTGTTGTTCTATGATGACACTCGAAAGATTTTGAGAGCAATAAGAGCCAATGAATATCGTTTTGTCCAGAAAGGTGGCACGTTCCCTATCGAAACCATGACGCTTGTTGTGAGAAGCTAAGTTTTGTGAGAAGCTTATGCCCAAACCTGCCCCAAATGGGACAAATTTTTACCACGACATGTTGATGCCACTCCATGATAGCATGCCAATTTTCATGAAGTTCAGACGACTTTTGTATTTACAAGAATTTAAAAGCCATGTATCTCAATGTTTGCGGCCGAGTGGCGGTGGCAGGGTGTTTCAAATTCATTGCCATTCTCGCATGGGACCAAAGCATTCAACCAAGGACACATATTTGATTTTCCAACCAGTTTATATGCACTAGAGAATGTGCATGTAGATCAAATTTGAATTATGCGAGTAAAACGCCTAGAAATCCTAGTTAATGTATAAAAATGTCCAAAGGAACCCGGAAAAATTCCAAAATTGAACACAACACTCCTGTTGCTCTATGTTGACACTCGAAAGATTTTGTAAGCTATAAGAGGCAACGGATATCGTTTCGTCCCCAAAGGTGGCATGTTCCCAACCAAAACCATCACGCTTGTTGTGAGAAGAAAATGTTTGTCATAAGATTGTACCCAAACCTACCCCAAATGGGACAAAAAAATTACGGCGACATGTCGTTGCCGCTCCATGATAGCATGCCAAGTTTCACGAATTTTCACACGAGTTTTGTATTTACTAGAATTAAAAAGCCATGTATCTCAATGTTTGCGGCCGAGTGGCGGTGGCAGGGTGTTTGAAATTCATTCCCATTTCTTGCATGGGACCAAAGTATTCAAGCAAGGACATATATTTGATTTTGAAACCAGTTTATGTGCACTGGAGAATGTGCATGTAGTTCAAATTTGAATTATTCGAATAAAGTGCCTAGAAAACATAGTTACTGTATAAAAATATCCAAACGAACCTCGAAAAAAATCCAAAATAGAACACAACACTCCTGTTGTTCTATGTTGACACTCGAAATATTTTGAAAGCAATAAGAAGCAACGGATATCGTTTCGTCCCCAAGGGTGGCACGTTCCCTACCGAAACTACCACGCTTGTTTTGAGAATATAAGGTTTGTGAGAAGCTTATACCCAAACCTGCCCCAAATGGGTCAAAAAATATACCATGACATGTTGATGCCGCTCCATGATAGCATGCCAAGTTTCACGAATTTCAGACGAGTTTTGTATTTACTAGAATTTAAAAGCAATGTATCTCAATGTTTGCGGCCGAGTGGCGGTGGCAGGGTGTTTGAAATTCATTCCCATTTCTTGCATGGGACCAAAGCATTAAACCAAGGACACATATTTGTTTTTTCAACCAGTTTATATGCACTTGACAATGTGCATGTATTTCAAATTTGAATTATGCGAATAAAATGCCTAGAAAACCGAGTTAATGTATAAAAATCTCCAAACGAACCCCGAAAAAATCCAAAATTGAACACAACACTCGTGTTGTTCTATGTAGACACTCGAAAGATTTTGAAAGCAATAAGAGGCAAGTGATATCATTTCGTCCCCAAAGGTGGCACGCTCCCTACCAAAACCATCACGCTTGTTGTGAGATTCTAAGGTTTGTGAGAAGCTGTCGGGGAAACTGATCCACCCACGAACACCTATGGGACCGGAGCCCCTTTTCGGTACAGCAGGGGGCGGAGATTGCACAAAGAGCGGATCGAGGCGAGGCACACGAGCAGTTTACCCAGGTTCGGGCCGCACGGATTCGTAAAACCCTACTCCTGCTTTGGTTTGTATTGAGTCCTTGGCTCGGGAGCACTGGAAGCTACAGTATGCTTCCGCCGCTAACGAGACCGAGCATCAGAGTCTTCGAATGTCTAACCTCCCCTCTCTACGTGCGCATGGGCCTCCTTTTATATGCTCAAGGGCTCACCGACAGGTGGCAGCGCAGTGAGGGTAAAAATGGAAAAAGGGGGGTAGTTGGTACAGGTGGCAGCGCAGTGAGGGCAGGGGACAAGGGCATTAAATGCCCATCGCCGTCGCCCAAACAGTGTAAAAAGTGACCGTCAGGGGCGCCACCGTTCGCCACGATGGCCGCCTTGTCATCGCTGCTTGCCACCGCGTACCCCTGGCTGCACAGCCTCCAGCCACGTATGCCTGGGAGGATCCCAGAGCGACACATGGGTGGATGTGCTGGAGCGCAGAAACTGAGTGGAAGCTTGCCGCGGCAAGCACCTTGCCACGGTTACTATGTTGTCGCTTACGGGAGCTTGTCGCTCACCGGGCCTTGCCCGGACGCGTGGCGCGTCGCGTCAAGTTTCTTGAGGTGCCTTGGTTGGCCTTTCCGGCAAGCTCCTCTTGCCAAGGCCTTGCGCCTTGAGTGGTTTTGTGCCTTGAGTGGCCTTCCCGGCAAGCTCCTCTTGCCGGGGCCTTGTCTCCTTAGCTTGGATACTTTGTTCTTGAATGGCTCCAAAAAGGAACCACGGAGGACCTTGGTGATCACTCGGCAAGCCTTGCCGCGGGACGCTGCGACTGCCCGTGCACAAGTTCGGGGTACTAAGGGTACCCCTACTTTAGTACACCGACAAGAGCCCCCGGGCCTGGGCCATACACGGTGCCGAGCGCTATTGGGCAAGGCCCAAAAAAGTGCACAGGCACGCGCGGCCTGGTTCTCGCCGTATATTTCTCCGTATCCACCGCGCCCTCCCTTAACGACATGCGTTTAATGCGGCGTCGTGGGAGAGATTGTGGGAAGTTTCTTTATTCGGAAATGCGGAACGTCCGCCCCTCCCCCCCTTATAAGCAGGGGAAGCAGGGGCAGTTCGCCCATCTGCCCGTTGCTACTCCAACCTCCGCCGCTCCCCTTCTTCCCAAAGTCTGAAAGAGAGCAGCGCTCCGCCCCCATCGCCACCAGCACCACCAACGCCGTCGACCCCCCTCACCGTCTCCGCCATGGCTCCGAAAGGCGAGAAGGGGAAGACCGTGAAGTCGGCCGAGGTGCTGTGGCTCGCGGCGCTGCGGAAGAAGCGGGCTGTCTCCCCCCCCCCCCCAGCTTGCCGCGAAGGAGCTGAGGGAGGCCTTCTACCTTTTCTGGTCGGGGGAGACGCGGGCGCATCCGGGCACCAAGGTATTCCCAGCCATTGCTTGCGAAATGTTCCCGAATGGATACGGGTTCTTCGCCTTGTTCTTCTACTGCGGGCTCTACCCACCTTTCTCTGAATTCTTCTGCGACATCATGAACACCTACGGGTTCCACCTCCTTGACTTCACCCCAACGCCGTCCTGACCATGGCAGTTTTCGCACATCTCTGCGAAAACTTTGTCGGAGTCTTCCCAAATGTCGCTCTTTTCCGCCACTACTTTACGCCCCGAGTTGAGAGAGGAGAGCCTCTGTCTGGCGGAATCTCATGGATCTCGAGGACCCACAAGAAGGAAGCTTATCTGTTGGGAGAGCTCCGCGGCAAGTGGGATGAATGGAGAGCCAATTGGTGTTGGATTGTAGAGGAGAACCCGCAGCCGTTCACCGCCCGGTGCCAAGCCCCAGTAGTACGCGGCAACGACTGGAGTGACTTGGCCCCGGAAGATAGGACACTCAAGATCGCCACAGCCCGAATCCTTCGCCTCAGGCTTGCGGGGCTGACCGTAGGCGCAGTTGGCGCAGACTTTCTTCGCCACCGCATCGCCCCCCTGCAGGAGAGGAAGAGGCCCGCCTAGGAGTTTGAGAACGCGGCAGATATCATGAGTTTGCGCCCGGGCCTCAATTATAAATTCACGGTCCTGGAGCTCAATGGGATGCTGCAGGAGCTGTTCAAGTACGACCCCGATCATCCTGAGGTCTTCAGGTTGCCGCACGGCGTCGTTCCGCTATGCAACAACTCTGCGCTCAGCCGCATCCGCGCAATGATGCGATTTGCGACTCGCACGGGATCGACCCAACTTGGCAAGATCCAACCGACGAAGCCGTGCAGCAGTTCTTCGACAACATAGAAGAAACGCCGATCTGCTCCAACGAGAAGAAGGGCCTCACCCGCGACACCACCGACAAGGAGATGGCGTACATCGCCACCAGGCTGGAAGAGGCGGCGGCAGCCGCGGCTGTGGGCGAGTTCGGATACACCGTGGAGGAGGAGGAGGCAGCGGAGGCGGCAAGCCTTGCCGAGCGAGAAGCGTTTCTCAACGCGGGGAAGCCTGCCGGGCAAGACGCCGAGCCAAGCGAGCCCGCCGAGCAGGGCGTCGAGTCGAGCGGGCCCGCCGAGCAGGGCGCCGAGTCGAGCGGGCCCGTTGAGGACACGAGCGGCTCGCTGGAGATCGGCTCCTCTTCCTTCTCGTCTTCAGGCAGCTCGCCGCCACCAGCAGAGCCTCCAGCTCCACCGAGAAGGCGTCTCCGCAAGGCCGGGGATGTAACAGAGCGGCAGACGGGTCAACAGCCGCCGCGCCGCACGACACGCGCCACCGCGGCAAGCACAGTTGCCGCGGGAGCGCCTCGTGCTTCTGCAGCAACTCGAGCAGGGTCTTCCCGGACCGCCGCTTCTGGTCCTGCCGCTCCCCATGCCTCGGCGGCAGCCGGAGCGGGGTCGTCTCAGACCACTGCCCCTGCTCCCGCCAAGCGGCCAAGGGAGCCTACTCCTCCGCCTCCTCGCGCCGGGACGCGAGAGGCAGACTTCGACTTCTGTGCGCTCAACTCCGACGAGGAAGAAGAAGAGTAAGACTTTGTTGTTCTTGTATTTCTTCAATTTTTGCTGTTTAGTCTTGTGTCTCTTTTGCCTCACTCTGAACCTGTTCCTTTTTTCAGAACTCTGGCCCAGAGGGCGGCAAAGAGAGCCAAGGCCCCGGTGATTGTCATCGAGGACGAACCTGCCACGACAGTAGGGGGTGCGCCTGAGACAAGCTTGCCGGACCCGGCGACTGATCTTCAGAGCAGTCCCCAACGCAACCCCCAGCGTAAGTGTATAGTTCACTTTCTGCTTTTAGGCGCGCATGGGCGCTCTTTCTTTGCTGACACTTGCTTGTTGATTTCCGCAGGAGCAGAGCAGACACATAAGGAGCGTCCGGAGACCGGCCCCGTCGTGCCGCCTGCTTCAACCACGCCGCCAAGGGAAAGTTCCCCGGCAAAGGTCTCCCTGGCAAGGGAGAGTTCTCCGCCAATGGCGGATTCTCCGCCAAGGGCAAGTTCTCCAGCGAGGGACAGCACCAGCGGCCCTCCGCCGGCGGGGACCACAACTACGCCGCCAAGGGAGAGCCCCCCGGCGAGGGACACTGCCGAGGAGCCGGCTCGCGCAGGTAATCTTCCTGTTTTAAAAACTCCCCTAGGGCTTTTCTTCTTTTGATTCTTCTTTTTGGTTATTTGCTTGACTGTTTTTCTCCCTTTTCCTGCCATCAGATCCATCCACCGCGGAGCCGATGGAGATGGAAGCCGCTGTCGAGGAGAATGTACGCGGCGACACCGGCGACGCTGCTGCTACTGAAGAGGTGGCCGGTGCCAACGAGCCCACCGGCGACGAGGCTGCCAAGGCTGATGCCGCAGCGGCTGACGAGGAGTCTGGCGGTCGCACTGACGGCCCTGAGGCCGCAGGAGCGCCAGGCGCTACGCCGACCGCCGACCCCTCCGCCGCTGCCGCAGCTCCAGGCTCCGAAGAGCCCGAGCCAGGCGCCTACTTGGAGGCCGGTAACGGCGTCTTCATCAGCCTCCCATGGGCGTCCATGTCCAGGGCGCCGGTCGAGGGAGAAGCCTTTGACGGGGAAGTACCTGCGTCCGTCGGGCTGAAGCTTGTCGACGCGCCGAGCAGGAGCAGCGGCGAACCCGAGGAGGAGCGGCTGCTGCGTAAGTTGCTGTCGCTCTACCGCGCCCGGCAGGGCAAGCTAGAGTCCCATGAAGCCCTGGCTGCCAAGGTGGGAGCTGATATGGAGAAGCGCGCAGAGGAGCTCCGGGGTCTTCACCAGGCGGCTCTCCGGTCCTTGGCAGAGGAACGGGAACAACTTGCCGAGGAGCGGACGGCCTTCTTCCTTGAGAAGTCCGAGGTCGAAGAGCAGCACAGGCTTGTCGGCGAGAAGCTATCTGCGCAGGAAGGCGAGCTGGCACAGCGGAAAGTCAACCTCGATAGCCACGAGGAGGACCTTGCCGCGCGTGAGCGGTCACTTGGCGGGGCTCTCCAGGAAGCGAAGGATGCTGTCGTAGCCGCCGAGACCGCCAAGACGGAGCTGGAGGCAAGGGTGACGCAGCTGGAGGCCGACCTCAAGGCGAGAGGCGAAGAGATCGCCGCGCTCAAGCTTGAGCAGGAGAAGGACGCCCGCAGTCACTCAGAGCTGCAGGTCCGCCTCGCCGAGAAGGGCAAGGAGCTTGCTGCCGCCACGAACTCCAATGCGGATCTTTAGTTGAAGCTAACCACTTTGACCAAGACGCTGGACGGCACCAAGAAGCGGGAGGCGTCCCTAAAGGAGGAGGTCAGGGCCGAGAAGGCGCTGCTGGAGAGTGCTGCCATTACCCAGAACAACTTCAGGGCGACCGTCGAGCACTGGACGGAGGGTCTTATGAACACCTCCGTGGACATCGACAAGGAGCTGGCGCAGCTGGGGGCGGAGTATCTCGGGTACTCCACCGACGAGAACCTCCACCCCAGCGCCAAGCTCACTCTGTTCTTCAGAGGCGTGGCGACGGCTCTCCAGCAACTCCGGGAAAGGATCCCCAAGCTACTAGCGGACGAGTCGCGCAAGCTCTACGCGGGCGCCCTTCAAAAGGTGCTGATGAAGGTGGCCTTCCGCAATCCAGGCCTTAACCTCACCAACGTCCTCAGGAGCTTGCCGTCGGACGTTGATCTGGAGGCGCTCAAGGCCCTTGTCGCACCCATTGTGGAGAAGGTGAGCGGCATCAAGAGGGTCGAGGGCGACCGCGCGGACTAGGCTTGCCCATTTTCTTCTTTTCCTGTCACTGCCAATCATGTCAGGAGAACAATCTATTAGGTCTGTGACAAGCTATCTTGCAATATAACTTTATTTTGGGTAGTGATTGCACTGTTATTTCCTTTACTTGATTCCTTTGCTTTGTATGTTTTTGCCCTACGCATTTAGGGAACTTGCCGGTGCAGGCACCTTAGCCGTGAGCGTTGAGTGCGGAACTTCAGCAGCCTGCTGGCGGTGTCGCTACCGGCAAGAAACCTTGTCGCAACTAGTTGCAGCACACTTAAGTTGTTGAGCGTGCTCGAAAACAAAGTAAGGGCGCGACACTAGTCGCAGCACACTTAAGTCGTTGAGCGGACTCGAAACAAATTAAGGGCGCAACTAGCTACGAGTTGGTTCCTCCACGCACAGGTTTTCCATACAAAGCACGGTCGTTCAAGGAAGATAACTTAAAAACTTAAAGTTTGATTGCTCAAACTTTGGCAACATAGCTTTTGTGTTGTTTGCTTCCCGGCAAGGCGGAACTTTCTTGAACGGCGCTTGGTCCATACCACCATCTTCTCCTCCCCCCGGCAAACTTGTGTGCGAGGGAACCTCCTTTTCTTGAGAAAAAGGAAGAAGAGAAAGTGCAGATATGGAGCCTTTGGGCTCGTTATTGCTTACCGGTGGTGGGTGCTGCACAAAGTGTCAGATAATACATGCAAATTGTAGAAAGCATGAAAACGACAAGGTGTGCGTTGCACATGAGCTTTACTGATGCATGGGGTCTGCGCCCGGCTTTGTACAAAGGATTACATGCAACAGCGGCAAGACTTGTACAAAAGGTGGTTGCCGGAGTGGGTCACGGCAACCGCGCCTTACGGGTAAAATTTACGAATATGCTCAATGTTCCAGGAGTTGCTCACCGGAGAGCCATCTTCGGTCTTAAGGCGGACAGCGCCAGGCCTAGTGACTCGTTTCACCCGATAAGGGCCTTCCAACTTCGGCGTCAACTTCTTGGAATTCTTGGCGGACTGGACGCGCCGAAGAACAAGGTCGCCTTCCTCGAGGCTTCTGGCGTTAACTTTGCGGCTATGGTAGTGGCGCAAAGCTTGCTGGTATCGAGCAGCTCGTACAACAGCCTGAAGACGGTCTTCCTCAAGTAGCAGCGCGTCATCTCGTCGCAGCTGCTCTTGCTGAAGCTCATCATAAGCGAGCACTCAAGGTGACCCGTATACGAGTTCCGTGGGGAGAACTGCCTCTCCTCCATAGACTAGAGCGAAAGGTGTCTGTCCAGTGGCTCGATTTGGCGTCGTCCTGATCTACCAAAGAACCACCGGCAGCTCCTCGATCCTGTTTCTTCCGCATTTGTGCAGCCTGTCGAAAGTTCTGGTCTTGAGGCCTCGCAGCACTTCAGCATTTGCCCTCTCCGCTTGACCGTTGCTTCTCGGGTGAGCAACAGAAGCGAAGCAGACCTTGGCGCCAAGATCTTGGACGTACTGCATCAAGGTGCGGCTCGTGAATTGCGTACCGTTATCGGTGAAGATCCTGTTAGGGATCCCGAAGCGGCAAACAATTGACCTGAAGAACTTGACTGCTGACTGTGCGGTCACCTTTCTCACTGGTTCCACTTCTGGCCACTTTGTGAACCTGTCGATTGCAACGTACAAGTACTCAAAGCCCCCGGCTGCAAGGGGAAAGGGGCCGAGGATGTCGAGCCCCCAGACCGAAAATGGCCAGGACAAAGGGATCGTCTGGAGAGCTTGAGCTGGCTGGTGTATCTGCTTAGAATGGAACCAGCATGCTTCACACTTGGTTACTTGTGCAGTTGCATCCTGGAGGGCTTCTGGCCAAAAGAAACCATGCCGGAACGCTTTGCCAGCAAGTGCTCTGGCGCCAATGTGGTGACCACATATGCCTCCGTGTATCACTGCCAACAGCTTTTGTCCATCTTCCCGGGGAATACACTTCAACTTCACACCGTTGAGTCTTCTTCTGCACAGTATGTTGTTGATAACCCTCAACCGTAAGGTTTCGAGATAGTCTTCGCGGGTAAGAATAACCCAATTTATTGATTCGACACACGGGGAGCCAAAGAGTATTTATAAGCTTTGACAGTTGAGTTTTCAATTCAACCGCACCTGAAATATACTTACTTGCAACAAAAGATAAGTGGTAACAGTGATATGATAGTGATGATAGTAATAGTAAAAGTAAACAGCAAAAGTAAATAGCAGTAGTAAATGGCAAAAGTAGCAACTAGTGACAAGCAGGATTTAACACACTGTAGGCTAGGGAGATGGATGGTTGGGCGCTGCATGGATGAGATAGATTCTAACTTGGGGCACGGCACACGGAAAAGTAATGATCATCTAGGCAAATATCAAACATTAGGCATGTATCCCGTAGGTAGTTGTGCGTGCTTGCAATAAGAACTTGCACAACATCTTTTGTCCTACCATCCCACTACGAACGGGGCCAAAAGGAACTTATGGATATTAAGGTGCTCCTGTCAAAGAGCACCGGAACAAAGCAATGAACTCAATGGATACATGTAATCCTCAAACTACGGACCATCCCCTTTGGTGTCCCAAGTTGTCACTTTTGGGATCGCCGGTTCCGAACCGTAACAGGTGCAAACAACTCATAGATAGGATCACGAACACAAATATATTCATGCAAACACATATGGTTCAGATCTGAAATCATGGCACTCGGGCCGTAAGTGTCAAGCATTAAGAATAACAAGTTGGAGCAAAGATGATAAACACCATAGTAGATGATAGGCAACATGCCCCAACGATCTGGCAAACTATTACATGATCTAACTCATCCAATCCCTACCATCCCCTTCGCCCACAACAGGGGAATTACTCACACATGAAAGGGGAAGTCATGGAGGGATGATGGAGTGGTGATGATGATGACGATGGCGACGATCTCCCCTCTCCGGAGGCCAATTCAACCTCCAGATTAGCCCTCCCGAGGAAGAACAGAGGGTGGCGGCGGCTCCGCGATGGAAAACTACGAAATAACTTTTGATCTGGTTTTTCTGCGTCGGGAGTAAAAATACGAGGCAAAGTAGGGCACCAGGGGGTGTGGGACCCACCCAGGCGGCCCCCCGGCGCGGCCCAGGGGGGGCGCCCACAGGGCGCCTGGGCACCCCCTGGCCCCCCTCTGGCCCCACTTCTGGCTCCTGGTTCCTTCGGGTGCGTGGATTTTCTGTGATTTTTCGTGGATTTTTCTGAGATACCTAAAAATCCGTTTTCCTGCACACAAATAAACCATACAGACAGCTCTGCTGAAAACAGTGTCAGTCCTGGTTAGTTTAGTCCTAATCATGCAAGAATGAGGCCAAAACAATATCAAAAGTGTTTGGAAAAGTAGATACGTTTGAGACGTATCAACTCCCCCAAGCTTAGCATATTGCTTGTCCTCAAGCAATTCAGTTCAACGAACTGGGCACGACAAAGAAAACTTTGACAAACTCTTTTGCTTCATTAGATGTATATAAGCATGTACTACGAAAAGAGTTTAGCAAGTATTGAAACAATACTTATGAGGACAATGCAAGGAGCAATCCTTCTTTCAAGTGACCAGTCACAAATACGTAAAAGTAAATAATATACTATTGAAAATCAAAACAAGATTACATTGCGCATAGCTTGAGCATACTAGGGTGGTATCTCGCTAACCTCCATGAGTGAAGCAAAACATAAATGCAGAAACTCCTCGAGAGTTTTAAAGGAGACTAGAACTAAGAATTTCAGAATAAATCATATCACAAGTATGCAGAAGACAATGTAATACTTTGGGACAATTCACATTACACTCAGAATGACAATTATGCTCTCCTAGTCGGCGCTTTGAAGAAAGATGGTGATACTCTCGAATCGAGGCTTTTATTGGCAAGGTTGAAAACCCGTGATCGGAAACAAAAACTAAACATGTACCAGAGCTCTTGGTTTTAAAAACAGAAGTAAACATGTTTTGAGAAGTGCATATTTCGTCAACGAATGCTAGCAGATAACTCAATCACTTTTTGAGTGGACAAGTCTCGAGGAACGGCTCCCGCATGAGGACGATCACATCCTCTTAATCTCCTTTGTTTATCACTGCCAAAGTTTTCTGATTTCTCATGAACAAAGCGTGAAGGAGGGTTTGTTTGTTATATTATCTTTTTGAGCCGGGCGCACTCAATGCCAGTTCCTTTTCGTATTAGGGGCTTGCACATTATACATGCAATCGAGGGGTGAAACTTGTCCAACTTAAAAAGATCATGAATTAACTACTGTTTCCTCATGAGCTAAAACATAGGCACAAAAGAGAAATGCTTTTGATTAGTTTCGAGATGGTACATGAAAGTCTTCGTTAGGAATGGCAGGTAAATACCATGTATAGGAAGGCATATTGGACTCATTTGGCATAACTGGTTTTAAGGATTTTGGATGCACAAGCAGTCAGTCCGCTTAGTACAGGTGGAGGTTTAGCAAAAGACTGGGAAGCGACCAACTAGAGAGCAATAACGGTCATAATCATGCAGAGCGACAAAGAAACATTGAATCGGGCATGAAAGTGATATAACTATTCTAAAACTCAAAGATCATCAAGGCAGAGTAGACTTTTTAGTCTTAAACATGTGTAAGGATGTGCCAAGTCAATCCAAAAATTCTCTAAAGGGAAATACCACCTTAGTACACCAGACTATGAACAGTGCAATGCATGTAGATCATTTCAATAACACATTATATACTCTAGTTATTCGGGACTAGCCACAAGGAAAGCATGAACCACTGGAAGAGCATTGTAAACATAGCACTATGTCGCTACAAGCTGGTCTCTAGATCATAAGTACAGGCATATGTACAAAAGTAGAAACAATAAGAGTTCATACCGGTCTTCCTTGTTGCTTCCTTTCAGTCGATCTTCGTCATCACTGCTTGTCACTTGCACGATCGAACGTAGGAAATATAATCAAATGACAACACGGACTCGGGATGATTTGTAGGATCGAAGAAGGTGAGAGTGTCTAGAGGGGGGGTGATTAGACTACTCAACAAGATAAAAATTCTGTCTTTTAACAAGAACAGATTTTGGCAGATTTGCATAACACAAAGTCAAGTAGCATACTACACATGCAATTCTAGAGTATGGGCAGCGGAAAGTAAATTGCACAAGTAGTAAAGAGAGGTGGAGAAGATCAAACGCAATTTGGAGACACGGAGATTTTTGTCGTGGTTTCGATAGGTGGTGCTATCGTACATCCACGTTGATGGAGACTTCAACCCATGGAGGGTAACGGCTGCGCGAGTCCACGGAGGGCTCCACCCACGAAGGGTCCACGAAGAAGCAACCTTGTCTATTCCATCATGGCCTACGCCCACGGAGGGCTAGCCTTACTCGGGGTAGATCTTCACGAAGTAGGCGATCTCCTTGCCCTTACAAACTTCTTGGTTCAACTCCACATCTCGATGACGGAGGCTCCCAAGCGACACCTAACCAATCTAGGAGGCACCACCCTCCAAAAGGTAAAAGATGTGGTTGATGATGATGAACTCCTTGCTCTTGTGCTTCAAGTGATAATCTCCCCAACACTCAACTCTCCTCACTGATATGGCTGTGGTGGAAGAAAGGATTGAGTGGAAAGCAACTTGGGAAGGCTAGAAATCAAGTTTCATATGGTAGGAATGGAGCAACTTGATCTCAACACAAGGGTAGGTAGTTCTCTTCTCAGAAAGTGTAAGGTAGGAGTGGTAGTACTTTCTGATGGCTCTCTCCACGAATGAAGAGGGGGTGGAGGGGTATATATAGCCTCCACACAAAATCCAACCGTTACACACATATTTGAGTAATCTCGGTGAGACCGAAGTGAAATCTCGGTCAGACCGAAAGTTCAAATATAGTGAACGTTGGGGTTTTTGGTGGGACCGAAAATACCATCTCGGTGAGACCGAAAGAGCAAAAGATATGAACGTTGGGATTTTCGGTGGGACCGAGAAAGAAAACTTGGTTAGACCGATTTGAGAAAAGTCAGGACATGCCAGTTTCGGTGGGACCGGAAATGCAATATCGGTGAGACCGATTTGAGTCAAGACAGAAGCTTGTCAATCTCGGTAAGACCGAAAAAGCAAACTCGGTTATTCCGATATGATGTCAAATGGTTACAGAAGGTTGGCAGTCCATATTTCGGTGAGACCGATCTCAAACTCGGAAGGACCGATTTTTCTAGGGTTTGGCATATGGCTGAGGTGGTTCATCTCGGTGGGACTGAGTTGGAAGAATCGGTTTGTCCGAGATTACTTATGAGTGTGTATAGTAGTGAAAGTTGCTGATAGCTAAAGGAGCTAAATCACTAAGCACTTGAGCAACCAGATCATCAACACAACCTCATCCCCTTTTAATAGTATTGGCTTTTCCTATGGACTCAATGTGATCTTTGATCACTAAACCAAAAATGGAGTCTTGAGCTTTTGCCAATGCTTGCCTTAGCATTTGAGGGGTCCACTTCTTCAGTCATTTCCATAGCCAATGTGATTGGATTTCCTGAAACATACTTGATAAAAGCATTAGTCCAACCACAAAGTATGTTGTCATTAATTACCAAAACCACTCGGAGAGCAAATGTGCTTTCAATCTCCCCCTTTTTGGTAATTGATGGCAACACACTAAAATCACACTAAACAAGACATCAAAGCTTTTTGAAAGAAGGACAGAATTATCACGAAAGCTTTGACAAGCATGTAGTACACAGGCTCCCCCTACAAGTGTGCAAGATTTTCATAAATTTTGGTTTTGGACTACCTCAAGCACACAAGAGAGATAAGCAAGATGTGCTACATGCAGCTTGGCTATATGCATCAGAGCAGAAGAGAAAGAAGTGAGTGATAATACATATGTGCATGGTGATTTCTTGCAAACAAGTATTTACAAGCAAGTCACCATCATGCACATTCTGCAAGATGCATATACTTACCTTGAGGTTCCTTGACATTATACCTGAAGGGATAAACTTGAGAAAACAAGGTTAGATAACACAAGAGTATTCCTTCAACCAACTACAAGAACATCAAGAGTACCAAGCCAGGGAGGACATGTATAAAGAGTGTCTCATATTGAGCACAAGCTTGAATCAGCAAACATGTCTCCGAAACTAAAAAGATTTTCAATGAACTCTGAGAGATTTTGCTTTCCATAAGATATCAATTGTGAAGATTCCTCTCCCCTTTGAGTTCTCTCAGAACAGGGATGTGATGGAAACTGCAAAATCAAAAGAATGATGCCAAAAGAGAATGATGTCCAATGTAAGACACGGCAAAGCTTTGATGTGATTCTCTCCCCCTTAAGATAAGATTGCTTTTCTTCTCCCCTTAAGTCTTCTCTTCTCCCCCTACTCCCCCTTTGTCTTCTCCCCTTTTGACATCAAGTGCCGAAAAGGACAGCAAACTAGGAAGCACAGGAAAGATGAAAGGAAAGAAGTGGGATCCTTAACTATCACAACAGGGCAAATAAGAACATTCCAAGAGAAACAATGAGTGGAGCTGCAGGAGATGATATCCTGGAGGAAATAAATCAGTGACACCGAATTGAGTTAGGGTAGACCCATTTCGGTTAGACCGAAATAAATAAATCGGTGACGCCGAGTTTAATTCCAAGGAAATACAGAAATAATTCAGCTCACTTTGTGAGGAATGTTTCAAAAGATTTGCAATGAATTTGTAAAAGATTTTCGGGGAATTGATCAGAGCCAGAAGGATATTCAAGGAAACATTAGAAATAGAAATAGAAAAGATTCCTAGATGAAGTTTTTTTTTTAAGAAAAACTCAATGAGAGAACATAAGAGAAAACAGAATGACTCCAAAAGCATATGTACTTCATCTAGATAAAGGTCGGCGACAAAGTCACCTATGTTTGAGTATATTGACTTAGGAGTCAAATGAGGACATTTGATCATAGGTCATACTCATCATTTAAGCTCAAAATGGGGTTGCCATTTTTCGATTAAGCATTTGATGTGATCACATCTTATGAAGCTGCTTGTACTCATGACTTTGAGTAAAGCTCCTTAAAGATGTGAAGAACATACCTTGGGCTTGTTGATGCTTTGCTCATGTAGGTAACCTCGATGTAGGTGCTCATTGAATGTGAAGTTGGAGCGCCATTTCTACTTGTGTAGTTCATCTTCCTACATGGGTTAGGCAAGCAAGGAAATACTCGAGGATATCCAAGATGACAAGAGTGAAATACTAGATGTATAAGATGTCAAAAAGGATATGTGGAATTTTGTTCCTTGAACTCAACATCCCAAAGGGCTAGATACTTGGTTAATGATAAGATTACTCATGATTTGAGTGTGTGGTAATCTTGTGGAATGTAGATCATCCAAGTACCTGCAAAGAGTTAGATGCAATACAAGGAGGCAAATGTGTCCAAGACATATGATCATCATCATAAGAGAAATATCAAGGATTAGTCAAGTGAGCTCATGCCTTGCATGCATCAATGGAGTTATCACTCCAAGTTTGAAGCATCAATGATGTTCAACTCACTCCTCAAGCGACAAAACACTTTCTCATCAAGAGGTTTAGTAAAGATATCAGCAAGTTGTTTGTTAGTACGAACATGCTTAAGATTAATGTCACCCTTGGCAATATGATCACGAATAAAATGGTGACGAACTTCAATATGCTTTGTTCGAGAGTGTTGCACTGGATTGTGTCCAATTTTAATTGCACTCTCATTGTCACAAAGCAAGGGAACACGTCTCACATGTATCCCATAATCCTTAAGCGTTTGTGTCATCCATAGCAATTGAGCACAACACGAACCAGCAGCAATATATTCAGCTTCGGCAGTGGATAAAGATACTGAATTTTGTTTCTTGGAGGACCAAGATACAAGGGATCGACCAAGGAATTGACACGTACCCGAAGTTGACTTTCTATCAACCTTGTCACCGGCATAGTCCGAGTCAGAATAGCCAACAAGATCGAAAGAAGCTCTCTTAGGATACCAAATGCCAAAGTTTGGTGTGTGTATCAGATATCTCACTATCCTTTTAACAGCTTTAAGATGACATTCTTTAGGGGCTGCTTGATATCGTGCACACATGCATACACTCAACATTATGTCAGGACGAGAAGCACAAAGATATAGTAGAGAACCAATCATAGAACGGTAAACCCTTTGATCAACGGGTTCTCCATCTTTTGTCAAGTCATTTTGTCCACTTGTAGGCATGGGGGTACTCATACCTTTGCTTTCTTGCATGTTGAACTTCTTGAAGAGATCCTTGGTGTAATTTGTTTGTGAGACAAAAGTACCCTCCTTAGATTGCTTGATTTGCAACCCAAGGAAGAATTTGAGTTCACACATCATGGACATCTCATACTTCTACGACATAAGCTGTCCAAACTTCTTGCTAAAATGGGGGTTAGTTGAACCAAAGATAATATCATCAACATATATTTGGCACACAAATAGTTCACCATTAACCCTTTTCGTGAACAGCGTTGAGTCTATCTTTCCAATCTCAAACCCTTTTTCAAGAAGAAAGCTAGTTAAGCATTTGTACCAAGCTCTAGGAGCTTGTTTAAGACCATAAAGAGCTTTGTGCAACTTGTAAACATGATTAGGCTTTTTGGGTTCACAAATCCGGGAGGTTGTTTCACAAAAACTTCCTCCTCAATTTCACCATTTAGGAAAGCACTTTTGATATCCATTTGATAGAGAGTAATATCATGATGATTGGCATAAGCAAGAAGAATGCGAATGGATTCAAGTCTAGCAACGGGGGCATAGGTCTCACCATAGTCCATACCTTCGACTTGTGTGTAACCTTGAGCTACGAGACGAGCCTTGTTGCGGATGACTTGTCCATCTTCATCTTGCGTGTTCCAAAACACCCATTTGGTTCCAATGATGTTTTGATCATCCTTGGGCTTCTCTACCAAGGTCCACACCTTGTTCCTCTCGAAGTTGTGTAGTTCTTCGTGCATAGCGTTCACCCAATCCGGGTCTTTAAGTGCTTCTTCTACCTTCATAGGTTCAATACTAGAGATAAATGAGTAATGCTCACAAAAGTTAGCTAAGCGAGTTTTAGAGCGAGTAATTCTCCCAGAGTTGATGTCGTTCATCATTTGTTCCACGGGATGATTCTTCTTGACTCTTGCTCGAACTCGAGATAGCTTTTGTTGATGTTGTGGCTGGGCTTCCTCATCATCTTCATCTTCCTCTTCTTCTTCTTCATTGTTGTTGGTGTTGTCTTGAGGCGGTGGAGAAGGAGGTTGTGGTGGATCTTCTTGTTGCACTTCCTCATCTTGGTGAGTTCCACTTGTGGAGGCCTCCATGTTGCCTTGAGGTTCATCTCGCCGTGAGGTAGGTGGCTCCACATAGGTAGATGAGGTACTCTCCTTCACTTCCATGGGACGGATCTTTCCAATAGATAAGTCTTGGATAGCTTCCGATGGGTCCTTGTCTCCTACATCAATAGGCATTTGCTCTACTTGCGAGCCATTAGATTCATCAAACTTCACGTCTACCGTCTCTTCAACCTTTCGGGTGAAATTATTGTAGACACGGTAGGTGTGAGAGTTTGATCCATAACCAAGGAGAAAGCCTTCATGAGATTTAGGAGCAAATTTAGACCGACGATGCTTATCAAGGATATAGCATTTTGAACCAAAGACACGAAAGTATCCCACTTGGGGTTTGTTACCGGTGAGGAGCTCGTAAGATGTCTTGCCGAGGAGCTTATGAAGATAAAGCATGTTGATAGCATGACAAGCTGTCTCGACCGCTTCTCCCCAAAATTGCTTCGGTGTCTTGTATTCATCAAGCATCGTTCTCGCCATCTCTATGAGCGTTCGGTTCTTCCTCTCAACAACTCCATTTTGTTGAGGAGTGTACGTAGCCGAGAACTCATGTAGAATTCCTTCCTCATCGAGAAAAGAGTCTACATTGGCGTTCTTGAACTCCGTTCCATTGTCACTCCGAACTTTCTTGATCTTCACCTCAAATTGATTTTGGGCCTTTTTGGCAAAGGTCTTGAAGATTCTCTGAACCTGCGATTTATCATCAAGGAAAAATACCCACGTAAATCTGGAATAATCATCAACTATAACTAGACCAAAGGAGTTACCACCAAGGCTTTTGTAAGCATTGGGACCGAAGAGATCCATATGAAGAAGCTCAAGCGGTCTCCTTGTGGTCATGATGTTTTTCACGGGATGACTTCCACCAACTTGCTTTCCTGCTTGACAAGCACTACAAAGTCTATCTTTGTCAAAGAGAACATCTTTAACACCAAGAATATGATCACCTTTGATCAGCTTGTCTAGATTACGCATACCAACATGTCCTAGCCTTCTATGCCATAACCATCCTTTAGAGGATTTAGCAATGAAACAAGCTCTAGGTTGGGCTTTCTTAGTGAAATCAACAATGTATAGATCACCTCTACGGATACCGGTAAATGCCATGTTTTGATTGTCACGACGAAAGACTTGGCAATCTACTTTGGTGAATAGCACATTGAATCCAAAGTCAGCTAATCTAGACACGGAAAGTAAATTGTATCCAAGAGATTCTACAAGCATGACATTTTGAATAGAGCTATCATGAGATATGGCCACCTTACCAAGGCCAAGTACCTTACCCTTGGAGTTGTCTCCAAAAGTCACATACTTGCGTGGACCATCGTTCTTTGCAAGCTCTAGAAACATGTCTTTGTCTCCGGTCATGTGATCGGTGCATCCACTATCAAGAATCCACTCTTTTCCGCCGGACATGTAGTCTCTCAGATTTGCCATGAGATTGAGACTCTTCATGACCTTGTCTAGCTCGGTGTCCGAATCGGAGTAATCATCGTCTTGCTCATGCTCATCATCATATTGACCCATAGATTGTTCATCATCAACACCTAGGTCAATTTGATAAGTACTTGCATTAGTTTGGTCAATGTGACAATAATCTTCGGAATGCAATGCAAGAGCATTTCTAATTATAATATTGATAAGACCGGGATCACCCTTCTTTTTCATAAGATCACGAAGCTCAAAGAAGCATTTATCAAAGTTGGGATCATTGGGGTGCAACTTATCAAATTCAATAGTCTTGTGTAAAATTTCATCAAGACTTCTCAAAGAGTAGTCCGAATAAAGTTCTTCCAAGAACTTCCATATAGCATAGGCACACTAAAATTTTGTAACAAGATTAAGCAAGTCATCGGGTAACCCTCTAATGATAAGATTTACAGTTCTAAGGTTACGAAGCAAATCAAGCTCTTCATCCATGGTAGGGTGCAAGGGATCAAAAGGAGGCACATAGGGGGTCTCAATATATATGCACAAATTGTACATTTTAAAGATACTAAGCATTTCAGACCTCCAAGAGTTATAGAACCTTCCATTAAGAACAGGCACTCTATGGCTAACACTCCCAAACGTAGACACGTCCATCTTCCTCCAATGGTGTGTAAACCAAAGCAATGGAGACCAAGGCTCTGATACCAATTGTAGGATCGAAGAAGGTGAGAGTGTCTAGAGGGGGGGTGATTAGACTACTCGACAAGATAAAAATTCTGTCTTTTAACAAGAACAGATTTTGGCAGATTTTGCATAACACACAAGTCAAGTAGCATACTACACATGCAATTCTAGAGTATGGGCAGCGGAAAGTAAATTGCACAAGTAGTAAAGAGAGGTGGAGAAGATCAAACGCAATTTCGAGACACGGAGATTTTTGTCGTGGTTCCGATAGGTGGTGCTATCGTACATCCACGTTGATGGAGACTTCAACCCACGGAGGGTAACGGCTGCGCGAGTCCACGGAGGGCTCCACCCACGAAGGGTCCACGAAGAAGCAACCTTGTCTATTCCATCATGGCCTACGCCCACAGAGGGCTAGCCTTACTCGAGGTAGATCTTCACGAAGTAGGCGATCTCCTTACCCTTACGAACTTCTTGGTTCAACTCCACATCTCGATGACGGAGGCTCCCAAGCGACACCTAACCAATCTAGGAGGCACCACCCTCCAAAAGGTAATAGATGTGGTTGATGATGATGAACTCCTTGCTCTTGTGCTTCAAGTGATAATCTCCCCAACACTCAACTCTCCTCACTGATATGGCTGTGGTGGAAGAAAGGATTGAGTGGAAAGCAACTTGGGAAGGCTAGAAATCAAGTTTCATATGGTAGGAATGGAGCAACTTGATCTCAACACAAGGGTAGGTAGTTCTCTTCTCAGAAAGTGTAAGGTAGGAGTGGTAGTACTTTCTGATGGCTCTCTCCACGAATGAAGAGGGGGTGGAGGGGTATATATAGCCTCCACACAAAATCCAACCGTTACACACATATTTGAGTAATCTCGGTGAGACCGAAGTGAAATCTCGGTCAGACCGAAAGTTCAAATATAGTGAACGTTGGGGTTTTTGGTGGGACCGAAAATACCATCTCGGTGAGACCGAAAGAGCAAAAGATATGAACATTGGGATTTTCGGTGGGACCGAGAAAGAAAACTTGGTTAGACCGATTTGAGAAAAGTCAGGACATGCCAGTTTCGGTGGGACCGGAAATGCAATATCGGTGAGACCGATTTGAGCCAAGACAGAAGCTTGTCAATCTCGGTAAGACCGAAAAAGCAAACTCGGTTATTCCGATATGATGTCAAATGGTTACAGAAGGTTGGCAGTCCATATTTCGGTGAGACCGATCTCAAACTCGGAAGGACCGATTTTTCTAGGGTTTGGCATATGGCTGAGGTGGTTCATCTCGGTGGGACTGAGTTGGAAGAATCGGTTTGTCCGAGATTACTTATGAGTGTGTATAGTAGTGAAAGTTGCTGATAGCTAAAGGAGCTAAATCACTAAGCACTTGAGCAACCAGATCATCAACACAACCTCATCCCCTTTTAATAGTATTGGCTTTTCCTATGGACTCAATGTGATCTTTGATCACTAAACCAAAAATGGAGTCTTGAGCTTTTGCCAATGCTTGCCTTAGCATTTGAGGGGTCCACTTCTTCAGTCATTTCCATAGCCAATGTGATTGGATTTCCTGAAACATACTTGATAAAAGCATTAGTCCAACCACAAAGTATGTTGTCATTAATTACCAAAACCACCCGGAGAGCAAATGTGCTTTCATGATCTCTGAAAAAAAGCAAACTAAAGAGACAAAGGAAATCTTTTTGGGGTTTTTTAAAGGTTGAATAAAAGCAAAAGAAAGAAAAAATCTTTTTGTTGTTTTTGCAAAGAAAGAAACAAAGAAGAACGGGCAAAAACTTCGAAAAGATCAAAGCGAATAAAACGGATAATACAATGGAAAAGTGAGAAGGGCACGTACTCCCCCAAGCTTAGGATTTTGGCCTAAGTTGGTAGCAGCTACTGCCCCCAGGAGCCTCCTGCTCCAGGGGTATGGTGGTGAGTCCAAGGGTCGTAGAGGGATGATGGAGCGTACACCGAACTCCTCGGAGTCTCCCACGAGGAAGGTTCCGAACGCCAAACAGAGGAAGACCCTTCACCAAACTCGGTGGCGGTCTCTTCCTGAAAATGTGGTATCTCACCGTGCCTCTCCTCGTCGGGCACAACCCCCTACATGGGGTTATGAAACTGATGCTGGACCATGAACTCATCGAACTGAACAACATCAAAGGACCATCCGTTCCTGCGAGAAAAATCAAACAAAAGAGGTGCAGGTAGACGGATCTCCCGTTCCGCGGCAGTTCCGAAACGCAAGATATAAATAAGATTATCAAGCTCAGAACCCATGGTAACAAACTTATGCATTTTCATAGCAGCAAGATCAAAGCTTAAATAAGTAAAAGGAGTATCATCAGGGTGTGGGGTGCCTCCAAGATGCTCTAAGATAAGTGTGGTGTAAACGCCACCATATAAGTCCCCCTTGTTACCGTTCATAGCAAGGCATCGAGCAATTAAGGTACCCAGATTATAAGCAGACCTCCCTGAGAGGGCTGCTGCCAGGATAGCAATATCCGGAGCAGAAATGTTGCTCGTGTTGTCACGAGCTAACACCCCTCTAGCAATATAATATGCAAAATACCTGAGGTGAGGAAACAAGATGCTGGAGATCTTCGACCGATGAATATCCCTCGTACCCATGCTGCAGAGAGAGTTGATGACGGTTTTCAGCTCGGAGGGCTGAGTGGCCATCCTAGCCATCCTCCCAACATTCGGCAGACCTATTATTTCACAAAAATTCCCCAAAGTCATGGTGATAAGATCATTATAAATTTGAAACTCAATAGCACCTGAATCAGGATTATATCTAAAACTGTTAATGAAACTGGAGGTGAGTTTTTGATACTGAGTAACACGGCTCGTGACGAGTCGCGTCAAACCTGCATTAGCACAAAGATTATAAAACTCATCCTTGATTCCCGCAGCTTCCATGAATTCATCACATGGAAATGTAATCGCACGTGCTGGACTTGTGTCTTCCAACAACTCTAGGGGCACGTGATCTTCATTATAGCTCACCCTAGCAGTCGATGATGAAGTTGCGGCTCTAGTAACTCGATCGGAGTGTGCGGGCCTCCTGTTCTCAAGCCATCCTTTTGCCCTTCCTAACAAACTCATTTCTGGAAATTTTTTACAATTTACAAAAACGAGGATTAAAACAAAGTGAGCTAAGGCAAACTACTCAACTCACTTGCCCAAGGCATAAACTTGCATCAAAACTTGAAAAATAACTTTCTACACATGCATGCAAGCTCATCTCTACAGCACCAAGAACTACTAAATACTCACAAATGAGGCCACCAATCAAAAATCTAGTTGGAGGAGTGGAGGAGTCACATACCAGGGGGTATTTGCTCAAAATTTCAGCTCAAATGATGGGCTGTAGAGAGAGATCGAAGAATCGCCTCCAAGAACAGCAAGAACACAAAGAACAAGTGCAGAACTCGTGTTTTTGGAGAAAGAGAGAGAGGGAGGAAGAAGACATACCTGGAGGGGGGCCCTGTGGGCCCCAGGCGCCCTATGGGCGCGGCCAGGGGCTGGGCCGCGCCAGCTGGCCGCCTGGGCCACTGGTGGCCCCCCCTGGCTGGCCCCATGACTTTCTGGGTCTCTCCCGACGTGGAAATTTTTATTTTAATTTTTCTGGAATTTTTCTGAAAACTTCACTGTTGAAATTTTTTCGAAGTTCAAAAAGCTGCGAAACTCTCTGAAAACTTGAAGCTGTTAGTAGTATTGTGAAGCTTCAGAAACATAAATACTTGGTACAGCAAGTAGGACAAAACTAAAAACAAATGAAAACATAACAAGCTCAACTTTTTATCCATATAAAACATGTTTACTAGTAAGGTTGATCAAGTCTTACCAACAAACAAGCGATATATAGAGCAAAAAGTCTCACCTCCTACGAAGTAGTTACTAAACCTTTACCTTGATGGACATTGTCCCCACCATGATAGTTTTATATTTGTGAGGCACATGTAGTGGACAGTCCCATTCTCCAATTTTCACGGTGTCGATAGTCTCTATAGAGTTGAGGCCATGCCTCCTGTCGATCTTCTTCGGAAAATATACCGTGTGTTCTTTATCATTCACATGGAAGGTAACCTTCCCTTTATTGCAATCAATAATAGCACCTGCAGTGTTAAGAAAAGGTCTACCAAGAATAATGGACATGCTCCCATCCTCGGGCATGTCAAGCACAACAAAATCAGTAAGAATTAAACAATTAGCAACCTCTACGGGAACATCCTCACAAATACCTATCGGAACAGCGGTTGACTTGTCAGCCATCTGAAGGGAGATATCTGTAGGAATTAATTTCTCTAAACAAAGCCTCTCGTAAAGAGAGAGAGGCATAACACTCACTCCTGCTCCAAGATCACATAAAGCAGTTTTGACATAATTATTCTTTATGGAGCAAGGAATGGTGGGTATACCTGGATCACCGAGCTTCTCAGGAATCTTGCCACTGAAAGAGTAGTTAGCAAGCATAGTAGATATCGCATCATTAGGAACTTTTCTTTTATTAGTGACAATATCTTTCATATATTTCGAATAAGGAAGTAACTTAATAGCATAAGTGAAAGGGATTTGAAGAAAAAGAGGTTTAATCCACTCACAAAACTTATTATAATGCTCTTCTTCTTTAGATTTGATGGACTTACCTGGAAAGGGCATGGGTTTCTGTACCCATGGTTCTCTTTCCTTCCCATGTTTTCTTGCGATGAAGTCTTCTTTAGTGTACCTCTTACGTTTGTCAGGTGCTTCTTCTTCTCGAACTTCAGGCAGATCATTCTTCTCATTATCATTACCTTCAGGTTCAGCACCGTCTTCAGTCTCAGCATCAGAAATAGATACACTGTTGGGATCAATAGCTGGCTCTCCATCTGCAATAGGATCATTAGAATTGTCAGTCTCTTTATGTTTCTTCTTCTTTTTTGGAGAGACAACAATTTCTTCTTCCTGCATTTGAGAATCTTGCTCGATTCTCCTTGGATGACCCTCTGGGTAGAGAGGATCTTGAGTGCTAGTTCCTCCTCGGGTTTTAATCCCGAAAGCCTGCAAATTATCTTGTTTGGCATTGTTAGCAAACAAATCTCTTTGCACATTAGAAATTTGGTCAAGCTGAGTTTGAACCATATGAAAATGCTTCACAAGACATTGAACATCATTAACTATCCTATCTAAAACATCAAGAAGTCTTTTGATAGCAAGGGAATTATCATGCAACTGACTTTCTATCCTCTCATTAAAATGATTTTGTTTCATAATAAAATTATCAAACTCATCTAAACATTGATCAGGAGGCTTACCATGAGGGATGTCACTTGCGTTGAAATCTAAAAGAGAGTGTACCTCTAGCATAGGAGGGTGAGTGGTAGGCTCAAACAGCTTCTCAATAGGGGGTAGATTCTTCACGTCTTCAGCTTTAATACCTTTCTCTTTAATAGACTTCTTTGCTTCTCGCATATCCTCGGGGCTTAGAACAAATATGCCCCTCTTCTTTGGTGGTGGAGGTGGTTCAGGGACGGACCAATCTTCATGGTTTTTGGCAATCCTGCCCATCAGATCTTCTGCATCGTCCGGTGTTCTTTTCCTGAAAACACAACCAGCACAACTGTCCAAATAGGACCTGGATTCATCAGTTAGACCAGCATAGAATATATCGATTAATTCATTCTTAGGGATTTCATGTCCTGGTCTAGCCCGAATCAGACCGCAGTACCTCCCCCAAGCTTTAGGGAGGGACTCATCCTGCAACTGTTTAAAGTTATAAATTCTTTGTAAAGCAGCATGTTGCATGTGAGCAGGAAAGTACTTATCAACAAAAGAGTGAGCTAAGTCCTGAGGACTCTTAATGGACCCGCATGGGAGTGAATCATACCATGCTTTAGCACCCTCCTTCAAGGAGAAAGGAAGAAGCTTGGTCACATAAAAGTATCGTATCTTCTCATCTGTGGTAAACAGGCTACCCAACTCACCGAGTTTAGTCAGGTGTGCAATAGCATCATCATTTTCTCTGCCATAAAAGGGGTCAGCTTCAACCATAGGTATAAGTGAAAGATCAACAGAGAAATTATAATCAGGATCATCAATGCATATAGGAGACGTAGCAAATTCAGGATTAAGAACAGTTTTGTTCTTCAGAGAGTGTTTTTCAAACTGTTTCTTAATAGCTTCAGGGTCAGAGTCGGAAAACTCTGTCAGTTCCCTGCATAAATCTTCATGTAGTATATAGTAATCATCATCAAGGAGACTCTCCTTGAGTTTACTCAAATCAGGATAATCATAAGTTTCACCAATAGGGTAGCGAGTAACAGGGAGTTCAATTCCAGATTTTTTTTGCAGCAGCAATTTGTTTCTCAAGAGCATAACCAAGCGAACTAATATCATCAAAAGTAGTAGAAGCATCATCAAGAGTATCAGACATAGTAACGGATTCAGTAGGAGCATCATGTGGTGGTGGTGAGGCAAACTTACTCATAACGGAAGGTGAATCAAGCGTAGCACTAGTGCTCAGAGCAGTACCTCTTCTTGTAGTGGATAGTAAGATCGGAACCTTGGGGTCTCCTTTCTTACCCATAGTGGATGAAGTGCAGTAGGTAGGATACCTCAAGTAGACTTGTAAATATTGCTATGCTCCCCGGCAACGGCGCCAGAAAACGGTACTTGATAACCCTCAACCGTAAGGGATCGAGATAATCTTCGCGGGTAAGAATAACCCAATTTATTGATTCGACACACGGGGAGCCAAAGAGTATTTATAAGCTTTGACAGTTGATTTGTCAATTCAACCACACCTGAAATATACTTACTTGCAACAAAAGATAAGTGGTAACAGTGATATGATAGTGATGATAGTAATAGTAAAAGTAAACAGCAAAAGTAAATAGCAGTAGTAAATGGCAAAAGTAGCAACTAGTGACAAGCAGGATTTAAAACACTGTAGGCTAGGGAGATGGATGGTTGGGCGCTGCATGGATGAGATAGATTCTAACTTGGGGCACGGCACACGGAAAAGTAATGATCATCTAGGCAAATATCAAACATTAGGCATGTATCCCGTAGGTAGTTGTGCGTGCTTGCAATAAGAACTTGCACAACATCTTTTGTCCTACCATCCCGCTACGAACGGGGCCAAAAGGAACTTATGGATATTAAGGTGCTCCTGTCAAAGAGCATCGGAACAAAGCAATGAACTCAATGGATACATGTAATCCTCAAACTACGGACCATCCCCTTTGGTGTCCCAAGCTGTCACTTTTGGGATCGCCGGTTCCGAACCGTAACAGGTGGAAACAACTCATAGATAGGATCACGAACACAAATATATTCATGCAAACACATATGGTTCAGATCTAAAAACATAGCACTCGGGCCCTAAGTGTCAAGCATTAAGAATAACAAGTTGAAGCAAAGATGATAAACACCATAGTAGATGATAGGCAACATGCCCCCAACGATCTGACAAACTATTACATGATCTAACTCATCCAATCCCTACCATCCCCTTCGCCTACAGCAGGGGAATTACTCACACATGAAAGGGGAAGTCATGGAGGGATGATGGAGTGGTGATGATGATGACGATGGGGACGATCTCCCCTCTCCGGAGGCCAATTCAGCCTCCAGATTAGCCCTTTCGAGGAAGAACAGAGGGTGGCAGCGGCTCTGCGACGGAAAACTGCGAAAGAACTTCTGATCTGGGGTTTCTGCGTCGGGAGTAAAAATACGATGCAAAGTAGGGCACCAGGGGGTGTGGGACCCACCCAGGCGGCCCCCCGGCGCGGCCCGGGGGGGGGGGGCCCACAGGGCGCCTGGGCACCCCCTGGCCCCCCTCTGGCCCCACTTCCGGCTCCTGGTTCCTTCGGGTGCGTGGATTTTCTGTGATTTTTCGTGGATTTTTCTGAGATACCTAAAAATCCGTTTTCCTGCACACAAATAAACCATACAGGCAGCTCTGCTGAAAACAGCGTCAGTCCGGGTTAGTTTAGTCCAAATCATGCAAGAATGAGGCCAAAACAATATCCAAAGTGTTTGGAAAAGTAGATACGTTTGAGACGTGTCAGTTGTCGACAAACTGGTACATACTTGACTGCCGGGCTACTCTTTCTGCTTCTTCTTGCTCTTCGGGAAGTTCTCCTGTCTGAAGGAAATGGACAATCTGCTGTGCCCATGCTGGAGCCTGCGGCTCGACAACAAGGACTAAAGGCACATCTGCTGCTGAGGGAACATCCGCTTCTATGACAAGAACCTGCGGCTCAGCCGGAGCTTGACATTCCCCGGCAAGCTTGCCGGAGCAAAACTTGTCGGGTGCGTTTGCTTCAACGGAACAAACCCTAGGGCTTGCCGGAGCATACTGCTCCTCAGCATTCTTGGCGTTGATCTTGGGGACCTTCTTAGCGGCGGCTTCGGGAAGCTCTGCCAGAAGATAAACACCGGAGATCAACTTCCTCTTCTTGCTCTGTCCAGTTGATGGTGTTACGGATGGTTGAGTCAGCTTGAGCACAAAGATCCCTGGTTCCACAGGTAACTTAAGTGCGGCACACTTTGACAAGCCGTCGGCGATGTCATTCTGAGATCTTGGAACGTGCTCCATCTGTAGGCCGTCAAAGTGCTCTTCAAGCTTCCTCACTTCATCGACGTAAGCTTCCATCAACGGACTCTGATAATTCTTGTTCACTTGGCGGACGACAAGCTGCGAGTCACCCCTGACAATGAGCTTCTTGATCCCAAGGTCTGCCGCGATCCTGAGACCGGCAAGCAAACCCTCATAGTCTACAGTATTGTTTGTTGCTTGCTCCTTGGGAAAGTGCATCTGGACCACGTACTTGAGGTGTTCTCCGGTGGGTGCGACAAGCAGCACGCTAGCACCGGCGCCTTGCAGCGAAAAGGCACCATCAAAGTACATCAGCCACTCTTTGCTTGCTTCCTTGACGGGGATGCTCGTTTCTGGAATCTCTTCGTCTGGTGTTGGCGTCCACTCTGCTATAAATTCTACCAATGCTCTGCTCTGGATAGTTGAAGTGCTCTCAAACATGAGGCCAAAGCTTGATAGTTCCAGTGCCCACTCAACAATCTTGCCTGTTGCTTCTGGATTCTACAGTATCCTCTTCAGCGGAAAGCGAGTGACAACTGTTATCTCATGTGCTTGGAAGTAATGGCGCAGCTTTCTCGAGGCCATGAGTAGGCAAAAAAGTAGCTTCTGCACACCAGAGTACCTTGATCTAGCCCCCTGCAGAAGGGAGCTAACAAAGTAAACTGGGCGCTGCACCATTTTCTTCCGTATCTCCTCTTGCGCCTGCGTAGATCCATCCTTGTCGGGACCAGAGCTTGTCGGGGAAGCCCCATGCTTGTCGCTGGACGTGCTTGCCGCGGCTGCTGGCTCATCATCTTCCTCCCTCTCCGCTACTAACGCAGCACTAACCACTTGATTGGTTGCCGCTAGGTACAGCAACAACTTCTCTTGTGGTTTAGGTGCGACAAGTATTGGAGTGGAGGACAGGTACCTCTTCAAGTCTTGCAGCGCGGCCTCCGCTTCCGGAGTCCATTTCATCGGACCCGCCTTTTTCAAAATTTTCAAAAACGGCAGGGCGCGCTCAGCTGACTTAGATATAAACCTACTGAGAACAGCCACGCAACCGGCAAGTCTTCGCACATCCTTGACGCGCTTCGGTGCTTCAATCTGCTCGATGGCCTTGATCTTGTCGGGATTGGCTTCAATCCCCCTCTGAGACACGAAGAACCCGAGAAGCTTGCCGGAAGGGACTCCAAACACACACTTCTCGGGGTTGAGCTTGAGCTGGATCTTGCGCAGACTTGCAAAGGTCTCTTCTAGATCTTGAACCAGGGTCGCCCTGTCCTTGCTCTTGACCACTATGTCATCCATGTATGCTTCTACATTTCTGTGAATTAGTGGCTCAAAAGCTGTATGGACAACCCTTGCAAATGTTGAACCAGCATTCTTCAAACCAAAAGGCATCCGTATGAAACAGTATGTGCCACATGGAGTGATAAATGCGGTCTTCTCCTCATCCTCTTATGCCATGAAGATTTGATGATATCCTGAGTATGCGTGAAGAAATGAAAGCAAATCACATCCGGCCGTGGAGTCAACAATCTGGTCAATGCGCGGCAAGGGAAATGGATCTTTGGGACAAGCTTTATTCACATCGGTGAAATCAATACAAAGCCTCCATTTCCCGTTTGCCTTGAGCACGACTACAGGATTGGCCAACCACGTAGGGTGGACACTCCTCTGACAAGGCCTGCTGCTTCCAACTTCTTCATCTATTCTGCTATGAATTCTTGGCACTCCACTGCTTGTTTCCTGACTTTCTGCTTGACGGGCCGCGCGTGAGGACAGACAGCAAGCTTGTACTCAATTACTTTCCTGGGAACACCGGGGATGTCAGACGGTTGCCATGCAAACACGTCGACGTTCGCCCGTAGGAAAGCAACGAGCGCGCTTTCCTATTTAGGGTCAAGCATGGCACTGATGGTGAAGGTACCACCAGTGCCGTCCTCTTTGGCGGACACCTTCTTATTCTCTGGCGGAGCTGCCATCGTCTTCTTACACTTGCCGATGGAGCTCGATGGTGCGTCCTCGACGAGAGCGCAGCACTCCGAAGAGGTGCGTTTGCCGGAGTGGGCATCAGAGCTCTTACCGGACTTGGTCTTCTTCCCCCCCGGAGCTTCAGCGGCAAGTGTCTTGCGATC
Source organism: Secale cereale (assembly GCA_902687465.1). Classification (NCBI taxonomy): domain Eukaryota; kingdom Viridiplantae; phylum Streptophyta; class Magnoliopsida; order Poales; family Poaceae; genus Secale; species Secale cereale. The sequence continues at coordinate 345,636,639 of LR738711.1, forward strand.
TATTGCGGCTGCTTCTTCCCGGTAGATCTTGTCGGCGCAGATAAGAGCATCTTTCTTGTCGCCAGGGACAGAGATGACTCTTATCCGGCCTGGCATCTTCAGCATGTTGTAGGCGTAATGAGAGGCTGCCATGAACTTGGCAAGCGCTGGACGGCCGAGTATCCCATTGTAAGGCAATGGAAAATCGGCAACGTCAAAAGTGACCCTCTCAGTCCTGAAGTTCAGCTCGCCACCAAATGTTACTGGCAACGTGATCTTCCCCTTCGGCTTGGTCCTTCCCGGGTTGATTCCTTGGAACGTGCCGGTCTCTTCGAGCTCGCTGTCAGGGATTTGGAGTTTGTGAAGCACAGCGGAGGAGATCAGGTTCAAGCCGGCCCCGCCGTCAACTAACATCTTAGTGACCTTGAGGTTGCGGATAGTTGGTGAAACCAACATCGGCAAGCACCCGACCGCAGTTGTGCGATCAGGGTGGTCCTCAATATCAAAGATGATAGGCATGTTGGACCATTTTAGAAGCTTGCGCGATTCGACAGGTGGTTCTGCCGCATTGACTTCACACACCCACTGCTTGAGTTGGCGGTGTGAAGTATGCAGAGAAGCACCGCCGTCAATGCACAAAACCTCTGTGGCTTTCTGGAACTCCTGCTCACTGTTCTCAACATCATCCATGTCTTCGTCGTCTTCATTGTCCTCATCCTTGTCGCGGCCGTGGGGAGGTCTGTCACCTTGCCGCTGCTTGGCCTCGCCGCGGCGTCCTCCCCGGACGTTGAATGGCCGCTTCTTGCCGGACCCCCCATCACCTCCTTGGGCCTTCTCCTTGTCGCGCCGCTCGTATTCAGCCTTCTGCTGCTCAACAAGCTGCTCGACCCTCTTGCAATTCTGGAGGTCGTGGCCCTTGGTGCGGTGGATCTTGCAATACTGTTTATCGGTGCCGTCCTGCTTGTCGGCGGTCGCCATGGCCTGACAGTTGGTGCATGCGGCAGTCTCCTTGCTGAAGCTACCAACTTTGGCCTTGTCGGCGCCACCTCCGTTGCCGGACTGCTCAACGACTAGCACTTCTTTGTTCTTCTTCTTCCTGTTGTTCCGCCGCTGGTTTTTCTTTGCCGGGGCGGCATCCTCACTGTCAGATCCCCATGCGCCTGTATCCTCTCCTAGGAGTTTCCTCCCCTCCTCAGCGAGTGCACACTTGTCGGCCAAGGCATAAATCTCACTAACGTCTCTGATCTTGCACATCGCCATCTCCTCTCTCTGAGCGAGCAGGTGGACGTCTGGGATGTTGTGTTGAACACGGCTGAATCTCTGGATGTATTTGCGCAGGGGTTCTTCTTCCTTCTGAGTGAGCAGGTGAAGGTCACTCTCTTGGCCATGGGGTTTATGGCCTCCCGTAAAGGCGGCGACAAACTGATGGCAGAGATCTGCCCAAGAAGAAATGGAGTTGTCCGGCAAGTGCATGAGCCAGGACCTGACGTTGGGTTTGAGTACCAAAGGAAAGTAGTTGGCAAGGATCTTGTCGTCCTGCCCCCCAGCAGCTTGCACCGCGATGGTGTAGATGCCGAGGAACTCCGACGGGTGCGTCTTGCCGTCGTACTTCTCCGGTACATCTGGCTTGAAATTCTTCATGATGGGCCACTAGACTTGCCGCAGCTCACGAGTGAACGCAGGACGGCCTCCCTCTGACACTCGATAGATTTTGTAAGCTATAAGAAGCAACGGATATCGTTTCGTCCCCAAAGGTGGCATGTTCCCTACCGAAACCATCACGCTTGTTGTGAGAAGAAAAGGTTTGTCAGAAGCTTGTACCCAAACCTACCCCAAATGGGACAAAAAAATTACCGCGGCATGTTGATGCCGCTCCATGATAGCATGCCAAGTCTCATGAATTTCGGACGAGTTTTGTATTTACTAGAATTTAAAAGCCATGTATCTCAATGTTTGCGGCGGAGTGGCGGTGGCAGGGTGTTTGAAATTCATTCCCATTTACTGCATGGGACCAAAGCATTCAACCAAGGACACATATTTTATTTTTCAACCAGTTTATATGCACTGGAGAATGTGCATGTAGTTCAAATTTGAATTTTGCGAATAAAACGCCTAGAAATCCTAGTTAATGTATAAAAATCTCCAAAGGAACCCGGAAAAATTCCAATATTGAACACAACACTCCTGTTGCTCTATGTTGACACTCGAAAGATTTTGTAAGCTATAATAGGCAATGGATATTGTTTCGTCCCCAAACGTGGCACGTTCCCTACCGAAAGCATCACGCTTGTTGTGAGTAGAAAAGGTTTGCCAGAGTTTGTACCCAAACCTACCCGAAATGGGACAAAAAATTTACAGCGACATGTCGATGCCGCTCCATGATAGCATGCCAAGTTTCACGAATTTTTAGACGACTTTTGTATTTACTAGAATTTAAAAGCCATGTATCTCAATGTTTGCGGCCTTGTGGCGGTGGCAGGGTGTTTAAAATTCATTCCCATTTCTTGCATGGGACCAAAGCATTCAAGCAAGGACACATATTTGATTTTGAAACCAGTTTATGTGCACCGGAGAATGTGCATGTAGTTCAAATTTGAATTATGCGAATAAAGTGCCTTGAAAACACAGTTACTGTATAAAAATATCCAAACGAACCTCGAAAAAAATCTAAAATTGAACACAACACTCCTGTTATTCTATGTTGACACTCGAAAGATTTTGAAAGCAATAAGAAGCAACGGATATCGTTTCGTCCCCAAGGGTGGCACGTTCCCTACCGAAACAACCACGCTTGTTTTGAGAATCTAAGGTTTGTGAGAAGCTTTTACCCAAACCTACCCGAAATGGGAAAAAAAATTTACCGCGACATTTTCATGCCGCTCCATGATAGCATGCCAAGTTTCACGAATTTCAGACGAGTTTTGTATTTACTAGAATTTAAAAGCAATGTATCTCAATGTTTGCGGCCGAGTGGCGGTGGCATGGTGTTTGAAATTAATTCCCATTTCTTGCATGGGACCAAAGCATTAAACCAAGGACACATATTTGATTTTTCAACCAGTTTATATGCACTAGACAATGTGCATGTAGTTCAAATTTGAATTATGCGAATAAAATGCGTAGAAAACCCAGTTAATGTATGAAAATGTCCAAACGAACCCCGAAAAATTCCAAAATTGACCACAACACTCCTGCTCTTCTATGTTGACACTCGAAAGATTCTGAAAGCAATAAGAGGCAATGGATAGCGTTTCGTCCCCAAAGGTGGCACGTTCCCTACCGAAATCATCACGCTTATTTTCAGAATCTAAGGTTTGTGAGAAGCTTATACCCAAACCTGCCCCAAATGGGTCAAAAAAATTACCACGGCATGTTGATGCCGCTCCATGATAGCATGCCAAGTTTCACAAATTTCAGACGAGTTATGTATTTACTAGAATCTAAAAGCCATGTATCTCAATGTTTGCGGCCGAGTGGCGGTGGCAGGGTGTTTGAAATTCATTCCCATTTCTTGCATGGGACCAAATCTTTCAACCAAGGACACATATTTGATTTTTCAACCAGTTTATATGCGCTGGAGAATGTGCATGTACTTCAGATTTGAATTATGCGAATAAAATGCCTAGAAAACCCAGTTAATGTATAAAAATGTCCAAACGAACACCGAAAAAATCCAAAATGGAACACAACACTCCTGTTGTTCTATGTAGACACTCGAAAGATTTTGAAAGCAATAAGAGGCAACTGATATCGTTTCGTCCCCAAAGGTGGCACCTTCCCTACCAAAACCATCACGCTTGTTGTGAGAATCTAAGGTTTGTGAGAAGCTTATACCCAAACCTGCACCAAATAGGAAAAAAATATTACCACGACATTTTGATGCCGCTCCATGATAGCATGCCAAGTTTCATGAATTTTAGACAACTTTTGTATTTACTAGAAATTAAAAGCCATGTATCTCAATGTTTGCGGCTGTAACACCCCAAAAAATTTAACCTTGATTTATTTATCAAAATTTTGCCCGGGAATTTAACTTTTCACTTTCTAGGTTTTCTTTGGTTTCAGAACCACTCTTTATTTCGATATTATTGAGTTTTTACCCCAGGTGAAAACTTCTCAAATATATTATTGGACTTGTTTGCCCTCTCATGAAAAACAATTCTTTTATCAGTAGATTTATTTGCATAATTATTCTCCCCTTAGCATTATTAATTAAAATGAGTTTTCATTGGTTTTACAGCTCTGTTTGCACTACAACTTGCAAGCCTTTTAGTTTCTGTCCAGAATTGATTTTCTCAAAACATACACTTGCTAGTTTCTAGTTTTGCTCAAATGACCTGGCCATCATCACCTACACCTAGAGAGACATTGGTCTGGAGATTTTGGCCACCCCAAGAGTTGCCTAGATGCCATTGGTATTCTGTCGAACACCTTATGTGCCTGGCCAGCTTTGGCATGATTTTTAGTTTGCACTACAGACTTGACCCTCTGACCTAGCATCCTTGTGCACTAAACTCCTAGATGCCTCTAACCTAGATCTGTTGAATTGCTTCGGCAATCAAGCTAGTTTGGGCACTCTAGCATTTCTTCGAACAGTGGCCGTGCGTGCCCGGAGCGCGAGCAGAGCGCGCGTTTTGCATGTGTGTGCGCACGCGTCGCCGTGTCCCTCTGACCGCCTCCCCGCGCTCGTTCTGGTCCTTCCCCACTCGCAGCCAACGTGCTCTGACCCCTCTCTCATCGCAGAGACACACTAGCGCCCTACAGCGCCACCGTCAGGTCGGCCTTGGCGGCACGCCAGCGACCACAGTGCGCCCTGCCATGGACGGTGCCGCCCGAGCCACTCCAGCGCGCCAGCTGCCCCCTGGAACAGCCCAAACCTATCCACAAGCCCGTCCGCTAGCGCCCGCCGCCTCCACGTCGCCATGCTGCAATAGAACGGCAGTTCGTCGACGAGCTTATCCCCGGCTGCCGCAGAACCGACCTCGAACGCTATAAGTAGGAGCCCCCAAGCTCGTCCAAGGACTGAGGCGACCTCAAGCCATCCCGCTTGTGCCCGAACACCAAGCAATCGGCGGCAGGAAGGCTGTCTTCCTTGTATCCGTCCAGTTCGACCGCCACCGCACCCCAGTTCCATTCACCGCAGGCAGGTCCTCCCACGTCCATCCAACACCACCACCCGGCTCCCCTTACTCGTGCGGAGGTGCCCATACTCTCAACTACGACCAGGAGCCACCATAGCCTAGACCCCTAATTCCAGCCAAGGCCACCTCCGCCGCGGAGCTCGTCGCCAGCGATTTCCCCCACCCCCGCCGGGAGGACCGCCCCAGACTGGCGGATCCATCTCTGCCCTCAGACTGCCATGGGGAGCCGCCAATTGCCGTTGCTCGGACAGACGTGGAAGAAGACGCGGGCGACTGGTCAAACCTGACCAGTGGGCCCAAGGGACCCACTGTCAGTGACCCAACGCCAGCCCGCGCTAGTTTAAGTGGAAGCGTAGAACCCCGAAGTACGTTTCCCATGCCCTGAAAGCGTATTCTCCCCCGAATCGTTCTCTTTTTGTAGTTTTATTTTAAAAACAGAACTTTGACCAAACTTTGACTGGCTACAACTTTTTAAATATAAGTCCAAATGACGTGATTCTTTTTCTGTTGTTCCTCAAATTTAGTCTAGTTTATTTTCATATTTATTTGAAAATTTTCCAAACAACTTTTTTGTATTGTTTTGGGGCTATGTGTTGATTTCAAATTTTCTTAAATAGGATTTTGGAAGAAGGAGAAAACTTTCAAAAGTTTGGAATGCACTCTGCCTCTCCACAACTTGAAGGCCAGCATTCTGAGCCCTGGCCCAATACTGGCTGTGTGTTGTGTGATGCGATTACAACACCACCTTAACACATAAATTCGTTAATCTTATGCGATGATGTGGTCATGCTCATGGGTGCACGATGAAGTTTTCCTTGCTGTTGGAAATTGATAGACTGTGATAGTAATCACCCTCGTCTACCTTTCATGCCTACCGGAAGGAATCCAGGGGAGACGTTGTCTTGGGTAGACACGAGCTCATTACTGATATTTCGTGAAGACGAGTATAGTCAGTAAGGCATGATAAGGTATGATGAAAGGTGATTTTGTCAGTTAGAATGGATCATATTTGTTATGCCAATCATGCAGGTGGAGTTTTAACCTCCTGAGTCGACTACGGATCGAGTCTTGTTCTAGTAACCCCCATACTTGATTCGTACTACCACTTGTCCCTGCCATAAGTAGGGTGCGGTTCAGTAAATTGTCAACCCCTTTCTAGCACACACTGTACAGAGAGGCCATGGTGGAAGATACCAGATGCATCCGGTAGGCATGCCACCTGGTCCGGGGGGCATGGGTGTTTCCGGTTGGGACCGAGAGGGGGGCAACCCTTTGTAGCGCACGGTATAAATTTGATCCCATGCTAATCGAGGTTGTAGCCTCCCAACACAGAGTTTTGCTTAACAGGTGCCGTGGATCATTCCAAACACCGGTAAGTTAGGTTGGTGTGTGTGGTCAGGTGTGTTTGCAAATGAAAGACCGTAGGCGGAATTACTCCAGATGGACTAAAGGAACCCGTTGCTAGTGGGTAAAGGGTACACCCTCTGCAGAGGTTAAATCATTTCGAATAGCCGTGTCCATGGGTAAGGACGACAGTCTGGGATCGGTCAAGTGTCGGTCTTCGGAGAAAAAATTGCTAATACGGAATATGGATTATGGCTTCTGGCACATAATGATTATTATTATTATGGACTAACCAGATATATTATTTGAGTTATCGAGTATCCCTGGGACGGTTCTACCTCCTAGATATTCACTGTCATTTCTTTTATTTTATAAGCCCTTTATGTGTTGTCGCTCAGATGCCCGACTGTGGCATGCTTGTTATTCCTTTTATTCATAAGCCCTTTATGTGGTGTCGCTCAGACGCCCGACTAAGGCATGCTTGTCATTCCTTGTATTCATAAGCCCTTTATGTGGTGTTGCTCAGACACCCGACTGTGGCATGCTTGTTATTCCTTTTATTAAGAAGCCCTTTATGTGGTGTCGCTTAGACGCCCGACTGTGGCATGCTTTTTATATATAATCCCTTTATGTGGTGTCAATCAGACGCCCGAATGTGGCACGCTTGTTATTTCTTTTATTTATAAGCCATTTATGTGGTGTTGCCTAGACGCCCGACTGTGGCATGTTTTATTCTTTTCCCTGATTGCATATTCATGTTTCATATGAGTAACCTGCTTGCATCGTGTATTATTATTTCATGACCAGTGTAGTGATTATCTAATATTTCCAGGCATGATTCTCTTTTGTTATTTTGTACCTGTGTTCATAATGTTTGCTAGTACATTCAAAGTACTCATTGGCTTGTCCCTGGCTATTGTCTTGGCCAGATTCCCTGCTTGGAGAGGAGCGTTGCGACGACCGCCCCGGAACCTACACAATGGTGATTGCAGCCTCGCGAAGATAGGAGTTAACCTGGTCAGCTATTCCCGTGGGAAATGGAGTCCCACAGACACCGTTGAACCATAAACCACTTCCGCCATGAGCCACTAGAAACCTTGTGTTGTACTCTTGGGCCAGAATGGTCATGTACTACATATTTTGTATTTTTGCTTGGAATTTCTGTATCAAGTGGTGCCTCATCAGCTAACAGTAATCCTGGGGCTGGTGAGCACAAGGGCCACTTTCTGGGACATTTATCCCGAAAATCCGGTCCTGACAACCTTGGTATCAGAGCCAGGCTAACCATTGGCTAATCCTATCTTAGCCAGCTCAAAAAACCTAGGTTAACCACCCCCACCAGACCTTATCCTAACCCGGCCAAGCATTTCGTGTAAGATAGCCACACAGTGACCCGACACCTTTGGCAGTCGGTGCCCAACCTATCGGCCTAGCCCGTCGATCGCGCGCCAGTGACCGACACCTAAATAGTTTCCTCCGCAAGCGTGTGAAGGAAGACTCCGTCCCCTTTTTCCTATAAAAAGGGCACGCTAGCCTCAACCCAGCACATCACAGCCTCTGCCCCAAACCGAGCTAAATGCCAGGACCCATTGTTCACAATGAAACCACAGCAACCAACCTTGGAGGTTTTGTGACCGTGCTAGCAAACCTCACCCGCCGTGCCTTTGCATTAGAAGAGCCCCTAGAATATGTTGTGTACCAAGGATCCATGAGCGGTGAGAGCCGTCAATTCTGGGCCACTGTGCACGTCTATGGTAGGGGTTTGTCGCCAGAGCGCCCCTGTAGGTTGACCGGAAGGACAACTTCCTTTGAGCCACAAGCCATCCAACTAGGTGCTCGAGAGGCTATAGTTCAACTCCGGCACTTGTCGCCCAGAGTTAACTGTCGCTCATTCTACTACTACCCTAGCCGTGACGGGAATGGTAGGCCACCCAGGTAGTTTCGTTAAGATATTGTTGGACTTTACCTGCAGTACCATGAGTGCTATCCGTCCACCCCAGTACGAGCTGCTCAAATCAAGGATCACACCATCCACCTCGAAATATTGGGCAGTAGTGCACATCCCTTCCACAAACCCAAACCAAGACCCAACAGAAGTTTCCTTCGTGGGGAAATCTATGCCAACCCCACAGATGGCCATAGAAGCTGCTGCGTATGGAGCGCTTACTCGCCTTCGATTCGCGGTGCCCTATGCTAGCGAACGGGGGTATTACTACTTCCCGAGCCGTGCAGCACCCGGAGAAGTACCATCTTTTTCTGGTGGACGAATTGAGAGAGACCCAGTACAGGCCAACCTTACATTGTATGTCATCGCACAAGAGCGTTCGACCGAGCGAGTAATGGGTTATCTCCAAAGCCTCACTGATTTAAACCCTCGGATCGCCATTGGCAGACCACTGAGGCCCGGATAGGAGAAGCGCACTCATCGACTGGTCAATCCGCTCCCTTCGATAGAGGAAGAGTGTGCCCGTGTACCAGAGACATTTTCCCAGGACCCTGTCTATTTACCGTTTTCATTTTAGACGTTAGTACTATGTTTGTTGCCCCAACATCTATTTATGAGTTGCAACTTATGCGTGTTATCCTAAAGTTGTGTGTCAAATTAAATATTTGATTTCAATTAAGGGGAGTAGTTTTTGCTGCTGATGATTTTTCTCGCTCTCGGTAAAACCTGGAGTGAGATATAGTTTTCCCTGGGTTGTTGCGACATATATCTCTGCATGACATAGATTTTTTTTTCTTTTCACATCACCGCAACAGCAGACTCACAACTCCAACCACTCAACCTAGTACACTAATTGCAAATCCATGTACACATGTTGCATCTAGCTGTTTACCTCTCTAGCGCACAATAGTCTTTTGAGGAGAAATTTGTGGGAGTTTATTCAGGCACAAGTTGCCTTCCGCACTCTGACAACCGTTAGAAACCGACACCCGCGCCTAATCCTCGTGATCGCCACCGCCGGGAAAAGCTAGCACTCGAGCAGCAGCATCACTACGATCGTCGAGGATCATCGCGATCAAGAGCACGGATGACCCCAGCAATGCCGCCAACCCTCCGCACACTAGGATCATGCACTAGTCCGGCATCACCTCCACCATTAGAGCCTCGTCCCGAGCTCCTGCAAACAGAAATGGAGGTGAGGGAAGGAGAAGGAGAAGCGGGGCCAGGTGTGAAGAAGAAGAAGGAGCACCTCCGTCATTATATACCTCGAGATCGGTGTACGGTGGGCGGAGTCCACCAGCACCGCCCATCACTCGACCGCCGGTGTTCGGAGGCGAATTCTCGAGCAGTGCAGACAGCGCACTGGCCCGCGAGGTGAGTGCACGCGCGCCAGCAGCTAGCGTGCCGCGCACTACCGCAGTACGGCCTAGATGCCCTACGCGCTAGACGTCGCCGATAAAGAAAGCACGGGAAAGCACACGAGAGAGAGGGAGAAGAGAGAGCCAGAGGTAGAAGAAGAGACTGACAGTTGGCCCCGGGCCCACCTGTCAGCTAGAGAGAGCACTGTGCTCTCGGGTGCGACCAGCGTATTGTAGAATTTAGAAAATTTATTTCTAAATTCACTATAGCCAAGAGTAGAAATATCTCATTATCCCCGACCGTAGATTTTTCCACGCAGCGCCGGTATTTTACACTTCAGTTTACACCACTTATGGCTCATCCACTATAGCTGCATTTTATTGCTTGAGTAGGATGGATACTTTTGTGTTATCACATTGAGGCAGTATGAGAAACTCTATTCATAACAAACTTTAGCAAATCTCGAGGACGAGATTTTTCTTAAGGGGGGTAGTGTTGTAACACCCCAAAAAATTTAACCTTGATTTATTTGTCGAAATTTTGCCAGGGAATTTAACTTTTCACTTTCTAGGTTTTCTTTGGTTTCAGAACCACCCTTTATTTTGATATTATGGAGTTTTTACCCTAGGTGAATACTTCTCAAATATATTATTGGACTTGTTTGCCCTCTCATGAAAAATAATTCTTTTATCTGTAGATTTATTTGCGTAATTATTCTCCCCTTAGCTTCATCAATTAAAATGAATTTTCATTGGTTTTAAAGCTCTATTTGCACTACAACCATTTGATAAATTTATTTGAAAATTCCACCAAAATTTGGGGATGTCATGTGAAGTTCCTACATCACCTTTATGCAAAAACCCATTCGTGCCCTTTGAGAAATTTTAGAAAAACACCCTCTTTTACTCTCTGGTCCAGTTTAGCATTTTCTACTACAACCCTATGCTAACTTGCCCTTTTAATCATGAGCTTTTTTCTGCTTATAGTCTTCACTCCAAAACACTTAAGTCCAGGAGATTGGACCATTTGGAACATTTTTGGTCCATGCAATAGTGCCTTTTTGTTTCTGTCCAGAATTGATTTTCTCAAAACTAACACTTGCAAGTTTCTAGTTTTGCTCAAATGACCTGGCCATCATCACCTACACCTAGAGAGACACTGGTCTGTAGATTTTTGCCACCCCAAGAGTTGCCTAGATGCCCTTGGTATTCTGTCGAACACCTTATGTGCCTGGCCAGCTTTGGCATGATTTTTACTTTGCACTACAGACTTGACCCTCTGACCCAACATCCATGTCCACTAAACTCCTAGATGCCTCTAACCTAGATCTGTTGAATTGCTTCGGCAATCAAGCTAGTTTGGGCACTCTGGCATTTCGTCGAACAGTGGCCGTGCGTGCCCGGAGCGCGAGCAGAGCGTGCGTTTTGCACGTGTATGCGCACGCGTCACCGCGTCCCTCTGACCGCCTCCCCGCGCTCGTTCTGGTCCTTCCCCACTCGCAGCCAACGCGCCCTGACCCCTCCCTCATCGTAGAGACACACTAGCGCCCTACAGTGCCACCGTCAGGTCGGCCTTGGCGGCACGCCGGCGACCACAGTGCGCCCAGCCATGGACGGTGCCGCCCGAGCCACTCCAGCGCGCCAGCTGCCCCCTGGAACAACCCAAATCTATCCAAGACCCGTCCGCTAGCGCCCGCCGCCTCCACGTCGCCCTGCTGCAACAGAACAGCGGTTCGCCGATGAGCTTATCCCCTGCCGCCGTAGAACCGACCTCGAACGCTATAAGTAGGAGCCCCCGAGCTCATCCAAGGACTCAGGCGACCTCAAGCCATCCCGCTTGTGCCCCAACACCAAGAAATCGGCGCCAGGAAGGCTGTCTTCCTTGTCTCCGGCCAGTTTGGTCGCCACCGCATCCCAGCTCCATTCGCCGCATGCAGGTCCTCCCCCGTCCATCCAACACCACCACCCGGCTCCGATTGCTTGTGCGGAGCTGCCCATACTCTCAACTACGACCAGGAGCCACCATAGCCAAGACCCCCAATTCCAGCCGAGGCCACCTCAGTCGCAGAGCTCGCCGCCGGCGATTTCCCCCACCCCCGCCGTCCTAGCAACTACCGAGAGGACCGCCCCATACTGGTGGATCCATCTCTGCCCTCAGACTGCCGTGGGGAGCCACCAATCGCCGGCGTTGATAGTCGGAGCTCCGCCTCCGCTCGGACAGAGGTGGAAGAAGACGCGGGCGACCGGTCAAACCTGACCAGTGGGCCCAAGGGACCCATTGTCAGTGACAGCGCCGGCCCGCCCTGGTTTAAGTGGAAGCGTAGAACCCTGAAGTACGTTTCCCATGCCCCGAAAGTGTATTCTCCCCCGGATCGTTTTCTTTTTCTGGTCTTATTAAAAAAACAGAACTTTGACTAAACTTTGACTAGCTACAACTTTATAAATATAAGTCCAAATGACTTGATTCTTTTTCTGTTGTTCCTCAACATTAGTCTAGTTTATTTTCATATTTATTTGAAAATTTTCCAAACAACTTTTTTGTACAATTTTGGGGCTATGTGTTGATTTCAAATTTTCTTAAATAGGATTTTGGAAGAAGGAGAAAACTTTCAAAAGGTTTGGAATGCACTCTGCCTCTCCACAACTTGAAGGCGAGCATTCTAAGCCCTGGCCCAATACTTGCTGTGTGTTGTCTGATGCGATTACAACATCACCTTAACAAATAAATTCGTTAATCTTATGCGATGATGTGGTCATGCTCATGGGTGCACGATGAAGTATTCCTTGCTGTTGGAAATTGATAGACTGTGATAGTAATCACCCTCGTCTACCTTTCATGCCTACCGGAAGGAATCCGGGATAGACGTTGTCTTGGGTAGACACGAGCTCGTTACTGATATTTCTTGAAGACGAGTATAGTCAGTAAGGCATTATAAGGTATGATGAAAGGTGATTCTGTCAGTTAGAATGGATCGTATTTGTTATGCCAATCATGCAGGTGAAGTTTTAACCTCCTGAGTTGACCGCAGATCGATTCTTGTTCCAGTAACCCCCATACTTGAATTGTACTACCACTTGTCCCTGCCATAAGTAGGGTGCGGTTCAGTAAATTGTCAACCCCTTTCTAGCACACACCGTACAGAGAGGCCATGGTGGAAGATACCGGATGCATCCGATAGGCATGCCACCTGGTCAGCGGGCATTGGTGTTTCCGGTTGGGACCGAGAGGGGGGCACCCCTTAGTAGCGCGTAGTATAAATTTGATCCCATGCTAATCGAGGTTGTAGCCTCCCCACTCAGAGTTTTGCTTAACAAGTGCCGTTGGTGATTCCAAACACCGGTAAGTTAGGCTGGTCTGTGTGGTCAGGTGTGTTTACAAATGAAAGACCGTAGGCGGAATTAGTCCCGATGGACTAAAGGAACCCGTTGCTAGTGGGTAAATGGTACACCCTCTGCAGAGGTTAAATCATTTCGAATAGCCGTGTCCATGTGTAAGGACGATAGTCTGGAATGGGTCAAGTGTCGGTCTTAGCGTCGGTCTCCGGAGGAAAAATCGCTAATACGGAATATGCTTATGAGTTCTGGCACATAATGATTATTGTTATTATGGACTAACCAGTTATATTATTTGAGTTATCGAGTATCCCTCGGATGGTTTTACCTCCTGGATATTCACTGTCATTTATTTTATTTTATAAACCCTTTATGTGGTGTCGCTCAGACGCCCGACTGTGGCATGCTTGTTATTCCTTTTATTCATAAGCCCTTTATGTGGTGTTGCTCAGACGACCGACTGTGGCGATTGTTATTCCTTGTATTCATAAGCCCTTTATGTGGTGTCGCTCAGACGCCCGACTGTGGCATGCTTGTTATTCCTTTTATTCATAAGCCCTCTTTATGTGGTGTCGCTCAGACGCCCGACTGTGGCATGCTTGTTATTTATAAGCCCTTTATGTGGTGTCGCTCAGAGGCCCGACTGTGGCACGCTTGTTATTTCTTTTATTTATGAGCCCTTTATGTGGTGTCGCCAAGACGCCCGACTATGGCATGTTTTATTCTTTTCCCTGATTGCATATTCATGTTTCATATGAGTAACCTGCTTGCATCGTGGATTATTATTTCATGAACAACATAGTGATTATCTAATATTTCCAGGCATGATTGTCTTTTGTTATTTTGTACCTATTGTTTGCACACGAACACGTCACCGTGTACCTACAACGCCGAGGGTGATGCACCGCATCTCACGTCGAAGGAGACTCGTCCGGAACCGCGGTACGCAAACAATCCGGCGGGCGCTTTTGTACACACGAAGCCCCGCTTGCCCGGGAGGGACCCAGTCAGGGTGCGCGGCGGCTATGGGCTGCCCTAGGTCGACCTAATCGCCCCTAGGGCCTCGAGGTTCGCCGCCCTGCAATGAAGAAGACCGAACGAAGAACGAGGAAGAAGAACAAGGGAGAAGGTAAAAGTAAAGGTAAAAGTGGTAGATGATTTGTTCGATTGTGTGTTGTTCAATCGGCCGTCACCCCTTAGGTATATAATAGGCGGCTGGACTTCTCATGCAAGGAAAAAGCTTGGATTCACATCCTAAACCCTAGCCAAATTCGGATTGGTTTTGTCCGAACTTTCCAAAACTGTTTGGTTTAAACTGGCTGTACCTCGCGGGTAAATTTTGAGGTGGTAAACGACCTCGGATGGAAAAAAGCCCAAAAGAAATCTTGACCGTTTCGACAAGACGAACAACTTTCATGTTGAAATTTTTTCGATTTGAAGCCATCTTCTAGACCAAAACGGTGACGCAATACAGGCTATTATTCGCGCTACCCATCAGACACGTGGCTGGTGGGGCGCGCCACTTATGGCTCTATGACAGGGCTGTGTTCGGATGGCTGTAACATTTGCATACGAACTCGGATTGGGACGATTTTTATATCAAAATCGACCGTTTCGACGAGATGCACAACTTTCATGTTGAAACTGTTTCCATTTGATGTCATCCTAATTACGTGTCAAGCCATTCTTTAATCTGGTGTCACCATGAGCATCTCTGAACTTGTCATAACTTTTGCATCCAGACTCTGTTTTAGACCACTTTCATATCCATCTTGATCTTCCCAAAGAAATCCATCTCATGGTAACTTCCAATCAAAAGTTTGAAGTAATCTTGACATAGATTAAAGCAACTTTTACGATTGTGCCACTTTTGAGCGTCAACACATGCCCCCTGTTTTTCGGCAAAGCAAGCGTGCCGAAAAATAATTTGTACCATGTTGGTTCTAAGGACGATGTCAACACCCCATCGGCCATTTATATGCTTAGGACGATAATTATATATCGGCCATTATTGTTCTTCAACCCTTGATGCAAACTTGGGCGAAACCTTCTCAACTTCATTAACAATCCGATGATAAAGTTCCATAGATATGTATCTCAAGGTCATCCTCCAAACCATATTGTTCCCCCTTTTGCTAGGATTTTGTAGATAATCAACAATAAACTCTCTCCAATCCTTACTATCACCTGCATAAAAATTCATTACTGGCCGAAGCTGTGAACTTCAGTTCGGCCTTACCTATGTTGACGAGACGAAACATCGGCTATTGAGAGAAATGCAATACACCATGATTAACGTAGTAGCCGGATGCTTGCTTTGCCAACTCTTTTGAATTGTCATGTCTAAATATAAGAACAATTTTAAAGAAACCCAAGGTAAATTTTGCATCTAGACATATCTCAATATAAACTATAAGTGATTCGTCAAAACATTGATAACCCTTGGATGTTTGTTGCACAACTCATAACGAATCACCGAAAGCCTCAATATGTATAGCACCTATAGCAAGTAAAGGAGTCAATCCGAATAACAATGCATATTCGGCTTTGATTAATCATGCATAAAAATATTCTAAGCGGCATGATGCTTCAAATAATAGTACCATAAGGAGATATATAAACAACACCAACACTTTGGCCATTGCTACGAATTGAACCATCAAAACATAATCTCCATAGTACTAGAGAGACAAGGCTAACATGAATATTATGCATGTCATTAAACCGATGTTTAGTAATAAAATCAGCTATGATTTGGCCTCTTATAGATCTCAAAGATGCATAAGCCAAATCATATCCAAACAAAGTATAAGCTCACTAGCCAATTCTGCACTATGAATTGGTCTATGCAACGTATACTTAATGGCATCGGTCATGATGTTTCAACTCCATTCAATCATAATATACGCATATATATGAATTTTCACGAGCACATACTTTGTCTCGCTGTCCATTCGAACTAAGGACGATGCTAGAATACTACACCGGCCATGCATTGACATATTCTTAGGACGATAGATAAATATCAGTCATTACCATGTAGACATCATTCAAATCACATATAGCCGAAATAAACAAATGAAATGACAAATTAAGTATTTCGGCCCTTTGGATCAGCAACAAACTTGTAGCTAATCAAATGTATAGTGACTTGGTAATACCCTTTCATGATGTAAGAAATTATATGGCATCCATGGATTAAAATAAGCCCATTGAGGTTTACCAATCATACCTGATGACAAATTCCATGGCACAGGCGTTAATGGCATAGTTGAAGTATATGGATAATGTGTAGACCGAAGATGCTGAAATCTTCGGCTTGGTCCTTCATAGTTTTCACTCTTTTCCTTCTTCACCTTTGTCGCACTTCTTGTAATGGAAGCTTGCACATAATTCTTATTTTGAGCACTTCCTTTGGGAACCCATCCCATGTTTCTTTCTTCAAGTTCTTGCGCGCTAAGTTTTTGTAATTTCTTCTTTTGCCAATATGATAAGCCGAGTGGGCACCCCGGCTGCGATTTTGTCTTGGCCAATGGCAATCCTTTTTTGGCCCTGTGCACTCTCAACTTCTTTTCTTCAGATTTGGCACTTTGACTCTCAATAATTCGTTGCTTCATCTCATTGCCTTTAGTAGCCAAGTTCAACACTTTAATTGGCTCTTTTTCATTTGAGATCAAATCTGAAGTTGCACTCTTACGACCATCTCTTTTAACACGGTAAACTTGCTTGACCACCTCTTTCTTCTTCCTTGAGCTCCGGACCGATTCCTTATGATTGAAACGGTCTTTAACATGTGATTGTTCAAATGTTGATCTTCTCGGAGCTGCATAATATTGGTGAGATGGTCTAACATAAGATGGAGAATGCGCCCTTATATCATATGTGTCCCATGATGGATATGGATCTACTTGAGCATAGGGAGGCATCCACGGCATTGGCATTGGCGGCCCAAAATAAGGATATGAATATGTTGCATAAAAATTGTCACTTTGCCAATACCGATCCTCATACTTGCGCCTTGGGGGTGATCTTGGTTTCTTTGTATGATTTGGCCGATAAGGATTCTTCTCTTCACTCTTCTTTTGATACTTATCCAATAGTTCAGCAAAAGTGATTTTTGATCTCTTACACTTGCGCTTATTTTGGCCTTTGCTTTCTTTTGGTTTGCTTTCATTGATCATTGCATTTGCTTGTTGCCCCCAGTCCTTGGCGTCTCCATGGTAGCTTCGATGGAATTCTCGCCCTCAAGATTATGTTCATTATGCTCTTCAACAACTTCTTTACTTGAAACCTTGATCCCATCACCTGCAGTTTTTATCTTCTCTTTAAATGGATCGGCTTGAAGCAGCCGATGCAAAAACTTTCTGCCATCGGGACCAATCGGAATAGACTGGTCATCTCTTGGTGTTTCAGCAAATTTCAATCGTCCATTTTCAATGGCTGATTTAACTATTTGACGAAACATATTGCAATCCTCAAAATTATGTTTGAACGAATGATGCAACCTACAATACATTCATCCTTGAATTGATAGATTGACATGGTGATCAAGAATTCTTATGTAATTATTTTTCAGCAACAAATCAAATATTTGATCACACATGCTTGAATTGAAGGTAAACTTTTTATTCTCTAGCCAATCTTGCTATTTCAACGGCTTTGGAGATAAGCAAACGAATGGTTTAGATTTGTAGTCTCCCCATTCGGCTATGCATTGTTTTTTCCACTCTATCTCCGATGTCTTTGGATAAGATATTATATTAGCATCAGTTTTCTCAATAGAATTCAACCTTGGCTTTAAATTTCTGAAATGAAGATATTTAGAACATACATGTCTCAGTTGAGACCAAGTGCAAGCCAAGTACGAAATAAGCAAAGCTACCCAACTAGATATGAACTTTACATAAGGCAATGGGGAAAGCTTTGGCTGTAACAATAAGTCAATATCGGTCTTTCAAACAAGTTTATTGCTAACAAGTAAATTACCCTTATTCATTTGTCTTTCAAAATTACTTATGAGAATATTTCTTATAGATGCATCAATAATGAAGTCACGACCAAATCTGAAAATAGGTAAATTACACTCTATACATACCTCTTCAAATATGTTGGGAGAACATGATGGTGGTGTCACTTGAAGAACATCTTGCTCTGTCTTTGGATGGCTCCGCAACACCTTTTCATCATCTTTTTCTTGATTCCGTGCATCATTGCTTTGAAGATCCATGTCAGCCGAACTTTGTTCGGCTACTTGTTCTTGTCCTTGAGGCTTGTCAATTTCTATGGCACGAAACTCATAGGGCAGGAAGTAGGTTCCATTGACTTCGGAAAAATCAAGTATGACTGTTTTGCTATGCTCTCCATGCCCTTTCTCAATAATGCTTGCCTCTTTGGATTTGATGGACTCGGAATATATACTACTTGATTCGGCTCTTCTAATAACCGAATTTTATTTGTTACCTGAATCAACAACTTTATCTTTTTGAATTTGCAAGGCTTCTTGCTCTCATCTAAGTTTAGCCCACATCTCAGCTTGGCGAGCTTTAAACTTTTTCATCTCAATTTCCATCCACTCGTCATGAGATTGCCCCCAATACTTTGAGACTCTTTCGACAATGAGGTGACGAAACTTTGCGATTGTTTAGGTGGTACATTGGATGGTACAGCACTGGGCAACTGCATCATTTGCACAACTCTAGCTTTTACAGCAGGAAAATAATGAGGCTTCCCGCCTTCTATTAGTTCTTGGCGAATAGAGTTGCACAAATCCCAAGAGAATGTAAGCTTGTTCTCAATTACCCAGTGTGGATATGGTTGCCCCCCAATGCTTTTAGACTCTTTCGGCAATGAGATGTTGCAAAAATTCTGTAATTGTGTAGGGGGGACATGATATGCCACGGTAGTAGGTGAAGGCATTTGTGCTCCTGCAGAAGTTTCACTTATTCGGCCATGACCATTAAGGTGCGGAGCCGAATTATGGACATCAATAGTTGTGTATGGTGCCAAAAAACTAGTAGCATGAGGTGTAGCATATGATGTTTTAGGGTAATTGGCCGGATAACTAGTAGTAGCATGGCCAATTCCCCTATCCACCAGCATGTTTGGATTAACATGTTGCAAATTAGTTGCCGATGAATAAAAAGATGAAACACTATGTTGCATGCCATTGAAAGATCCTACATGGGGTGTTTCAACTTGATTAACCGAACTCATCATGTTGTTCATCGGCATATGGATTTGTGGGGTTGCCGATGCATGGGAGTTGGGATACATATGTTGCATGTTGCTAAAATTATATGAAGTAGAATCATGGAGATTTTGTTGCATCGGCCCTTGCACATAATTAGATGCATGATTGATAAAGCTAGGGCTAGCCGATACATTATGCTCATTAGATGATCTAGCAACAACATATGCATTATTTTCATCTACATATGTGAATTGGGTATTCATATTACCTTTGTAGATTGCAAACCCTAGATGACGATCTCTTCGTAGAAAGAACGGGCCGGAGACCGTTCAAAGCTTCGTCCCCAGCGGAGTCGCCAAAAAGTGTGTTGACACACGAACACGTCACGTGTACCCTCCACGCCGGTGGTCATGCATCGCAGCTCACGTCGAAGGAGGCCCGACCGACAGCGCGATGCGCAAGACAGTCGACGGGCGCTTTTGCAGACCCGAAACCCCACACGCCCGGGAGGGACCCCGTCTGGACGCGTGGCGGCTATGGGCTGCCCTAAGTCGACCTGATCGCCCCTAGGGCCTCGAGGTCCGTCGCCCTACAACAAGAAGAACGAACGAAGAACGAGGAAGAAGAAGATCTAGGGTTAAGGAGAAAACATAAAAGATAAAAAGTGGTAGATGAATTTATCGATTGTGTGTTATTCAATCGGCCGTCACCCCTTAGGTATATAAGAGGCGGCTGGACTTCCCGTGCAAGCAAAAGGCTTGGATTCACATCCAAAACCCTAGCCAAATTCGGATTGGTTTTCTCCGAACTTTCCAAAACAGTTCAGTTTAAACTGGTTGTACCTTGCGGGTAATTTGTGAGGTGGTAAACGACTTTGGATGGAAAAGAGCCCAAAAGCAACCTTGACCGTTTGGACGAGATGAACAACTTTCATGTTGAACGTTTTTCTATTTGAAGCCATCTTCTAGGCCAAAACGGTCACGCAATATAGGCTATTATTCGCGCTACACATCACACACGTGGCTGGTGGGGCGCGCCACATATGGCTCTGTGACAGGGCTGTGTTCGGATGGCTGTCACTTTTGCATACGGACTCTGATTGGGACGATTTTTATATCAAAATCGACCGTTTCGACGAGGTGCACAACTTTCATGTTGAAACTTTTTCCATTTGAAGTCATCTTAATTGAGTGTCAAGCCAATGTTTAATCTGGTGTCACCATGAGCATCTCTGAACTTGTCATAACTTTTGCATCCGGACTCCGTTTAAGACCACTTTTATATCCATCTTGATCTTGTTAAAGAAAGCCATCTCATGGTGACTGCCAATCATAATTTTGAAGTAATCTTGACATAGATTAAAGCAACTTTTACCATTGTGCCACTTTTGAGCATCAACACCTGTGTTCATAACGTTTGCGAGTACATTCAAAGTACTCATTGGCTTGTCCCTGGCTATTGTCTTGGCCAGATTCCCTGCTTGGAGAGGAGCGTTGCGATGACTGCCCCGGAACCTACGCAATGGTGATAGCAGCCTCGCGAAGATAGGAGTTAACCTGGTCAGCTGTTGAACCTTAAACCGCTTCCGCCATCAGCCACTAGAAACCTTGTGTTGTACTCTTAGGCCAGAATGGTCTTGTACTACATATTTTGTATTTTATCTTGTAATTTCTGAATCAAGTGGTGCCTCATCAGCTAACAGCAATCCTGGGGCTGGTGAGCACAAGGGCCACTTTCTGGGACATTTATCCTGAAAATCTGGTCCTGACAGCGGCCGAGTGGCGGTGGCAGGGTGTTTGAAATTCATTCCCATTTCTTGCATGGGACCAAAGCATTCAACCAAGGACACATATTTGATTTTTCAACCAATTTATATGCACTAGAAAATGTGCATGTAGTTCGAATTTGAATTATGCGAATAAAATGCGTAGAAAACCCAGTAAATGTATGAAAATGTCCAAACGAACCCCGAAAAATTCAAAAATTGACCGCAACACTCCTGTTGTTCTATGTTGAGAATCGAAAATTTTGAAAGCAATAAGAGGCAACGAATATCATTTCGTCCACAAAGGTGGCACGTTCCCTACCGAAACCATCACGCTTGTTGTGAGAGTCTAAGGTTTGTGAGAAGCTTATACCCAAACCTTCCCCAAATGGGACAAATTTTTTACCACGGCATGTTGATGTCGCTCCATGATAGCATGCCAAGTTTCACGAATTTCAGACGAGTTTTGTATTTACTAGAATTTAAAAGCCATGTATCTCAATGTTTGTGGCCGAGTGGCGATGGCAGGGTGTTTGAAATTCATTCCCATTTGTTGCATGGGACCAAAGCATTCAACCAAGGACAAATATTTGATTTCTAAACCAGTTTATATGCACTGGAGAATGTGCATGTAGTTCAAATTTGAATTATGCGAATAAACTGCCTAGAAAACCCAGTTAATGTATAAAAATGTCCAAACGAACCCTGTCGGTGTACTAAGGTAGGGGTACCTCAGTACCCCAACTTGTGCAAGGGCAGTAGCAGCTTCCCGCGGCAGGGCCTACCACGTGCTTGCCGGAGACCTTCCTGCTCCATATAAAACCATTCAAAAACAAAGTATACAAGACAGAAGATTGAGACCCCGGCAAGTGGAGCTTGCCGGGAAGGCCGTTCCAGGCTCAAGATTACCTCACTAGCACAAGACCCTGGCAAGAGGAGCTTGCCAGGAAGACTAGAAGATCACATTTCAGGAGACATGACTCGGCGCGACGAGCGCCCCGGCAGGGCCCGGGGAGCGACAAGCTTCAAAGCCCGACAAGCTCCCGGGCCCGGCAAGGTCAAGACCCCGGCAAGGTGCTTGCCGGGGAGAGTTACGCTGTGTGCCCGTGCTCCAGCTCATCGAACCACGCGTCGCCCTGGGGCCATTCCAGGGACGCGTGGCGGATAGCTGTGCAGCCTGGGGGACACGGTGGCACTCCACGGTGGTAAAGCCATCGCCGTGGCAGACGGAGACGCAAGGGCGGGCGCTTTTGGGGTCGACGGCGATGGGCATTAAATGCTCTTGTCCCCCACTGTCAAAGTAGGTAGCGACCACTGTTCACGCACTGTAGCTCCACTATTCCCGCACTGTTACAACTACCACCACTATTACGTTTTTACCCTTTCTCTTACGTTGACACCTGTCGGTGACCCCTTGCACTATAAAAGGAGGCCCATGCACAACCTAGAGGGGGTTCGGAACCTAGATCGCTCATATGCTCGGTGTAGCTAGTTCTTCAAGCTCCCGAGCTCCCCAACTCAATACAAACTAAGCAGGAGTAGGGTTTTACGCGTCCATCGCGGCCCGAACCTAGGTAAACTGCCTGCGTGATCCCCACGATCTGCTCTTTGTGCTCCCTCCGCCCTCTTACCGCACAAACAAGGGGCTCCGGTCCCATAGGTGCTCGTGGTGGACAGTTTCCCCCGACATCTTTGGCGCGCCAGGTAGGGGGCGTCGAGGTTGTGCGAACCTGATCCGGCGTTCACGCGGGCGCATTCTTCATCAACCTCTCCAGTTTCATCAGCAATAGCAAGATGGCCCCGAAGAAGAAGGCTTCGGAGGTCGCAGGCCCGTCTGCGTCTCATCCGCCGCCACCGGAGCCAACGGTGGGTGGGGGAGACGCCGTCGGAAGGGTGGCCGCCGGTGAGGAAACCCGCGCCACCACCAAATCCAAGGACAAGACGGACGACCGAGCCTCGGTCTCCGTGGACGCGCCCCGTCCATCTCAGCAAACAACAACCCAGCAGCGCCATGCCACAGGAGGTGGTATCCACTTGCTGGGCCAAGGGCAAACCGGAGGCTCGCGGGACGCTCCGGGCCATCGTCCTGGCACGAGCAAAGCGCGGTCGCCGGGGCGGGACCCTGCTCCTTCTAACCCAGTTAGGAGTCCGAGCATATCCCGCTCCTCGCGCCGCTCGCCCCCGCTCCCCTCCGCTCCAGCAGAAGCGCTCGCAAGGGCGCAACTGCTCCTCGACTTCCCTCCAGCGGCAGACAAGGCCGAAGACTGGAGGGCCACCATCCAGAGCTTGATTGCCTTCGCCAACAACGACTCTCCACAGCAGCCGGCGACCTCGCGGCCGCGGCAAGTCAAGAAGACGAAGGCCGACGACGACAAGACCGCCGGGGGTGCAACCATCGTGCACTCCCCGCCGCAGAAGCAAAAGACGCCGCCCCGCCGGATCAACGTCGACGACGACTCCACGGCGTCGTCGGATCCGCGAGCTCGTCGGGACCAGCGCCATGTCCTTGACGACCGGCGACAAGAAGACGCTCGAACGACGATCGAGCGCCGCCGAGAAGCTCGGCGACAATCAGATCAGCGAGCAGGAGCAGCTGTCGACACACCCGCGCCCGGTGAGCCAGGCGACTTGCCATACGCGGCAGGTTGCCCTGCGTTCACCCGTGAGCTGCGGCGCGTCCAGTGGCCCAGCATGAAGAACTTCAAGCCCGACGTACCGGAGAAGTACGACGGCAAGACGCACCCCTCGGAATTCCTCAGCATTTACACCATCGCGGTGCAGGCTGCCGGGGGGCGCGACGAGAAGATACTAGCGAACTACTTCCCGCTAGTGCTTAAGCCAAACGTCCGTTCTTGGCTTATGCACTTGCCGGAAGGCTCCATTTCTTCTTGGGCGGACATTTGCCATCAGTTTGTTGGCGCCTTCACGGGCGGCCACAAACCCCACGGCCAGGAGAGCGATCTCCACATTCTGGCCCAGAAGGAAGGAGAATCCCTGCGCAAGTACATCCAACGCTTCAGTCGTGTGCAGCACAACATCCCCGACGTCCACCCTGCCACGGTTATCAGCGCGTTCCACCAGAACGTGCGTAACCGCCGCATGCGTGAGGAGATGGCCATGACCAAGATACGGGATGTCAGCGAGCTCTACGCTCTAGCTGATAAGTGCGCACGCGCCGAAGAGGGGAGGAGACTCCCCGGAGAGGATGCTGGCGCGGGGGGAAGCGACAGCGACGACGCCGCCCCGGCAAAGAAGAGCCGGCGGCGGAACAACAGAAGGAAGAACAAGAAGGAAGTGCTTGCCGTCGAGAAGTCCGGCAAGGAGGCTCCCGCCAAGCAAACACAGGCTGGCGGCTCCGGCAAGGAGCCTGCCCCTGTAGCGGCAGCCGACAAGCAGGACGGCTCCGACAAGCAATACTGCAAGATCCACCGCACCAAGGGCCACGACCTCTCCAACTGCAAACGCGTCGAATACCTCGTCGAGCAACAGAAAGCTGAGTACGAGCGGTGCGACAAGGAGAAGGCCCAAGGTGGCGGAGGAGAACCAAGCAAGAAGCGGCCATTCAATGGCCGGGGAGGACGCCGCGGCAAGGCCAAGCAGCGGCAAGGTGACCGACCTCCCCGGGGCCGCGACAAGGATGAAGAAGATGACGACGATGACATGGAGGATGAAGATAACAGCGAGCAGGAGTTCCAGAAGGCCACGGAGGTCCTGTGCGTCGACGGTGGCGCCTCTCTGCATACTTCCCACCGCCAGCTCAAGCAGTGGGTGCGGGAAGTGAATGCAGCGGAACCGCCCGTGGAGTCGCGCAGGCTCCTCAAATGGTCCAGCACGCCCATCATTTTTGATCTTGAGGATCACCCTGACCGCACCACTGCGGTCGGGTGCTTGCCGATGCTGGTCTCACCCACCATCCGCAACCTCAAGGTCACCAAAATGTTGGTTGACGGCGGGGCCGGGCTGAACTTGATCTCCTCTGCTGTGATCAAGAAACTCCAAATCCCAGATGGCGAGCTCGAAGAGACCGGTTCTTTCCAACGAATCAACCCGGGGAGGAGCAAGCCCAAGGGGAAGATAACTCTGCCGGTGACCTTTGGCGGGGAGCTCAACTTCAGAACTGAGCGCATCACCTTCGACGTCGCCGATATTCCATTGCCATACAATGGGATACTTGGCCGTCCCGCCCTCGCCAAGTTCATGGCAGCTTCCCACTACGCCTACAACGTACTCAAGATGACGGGGCCGATAAGCGTCATCACTGCCCATGGCGACAAGAAAGATGCGCTTGTCTGCGCCGACAAGATCTACCGGGACGCAGCAGCCGCGGCAGAGAAGGATACACTTGCCACTGAAGCTCCCGGGGGGAAGAAGATGAAGACCAAGTCCGGCAAGTGCTCTGGGACCCACTCCGGCAACCGCACCTCTTCGGAGTGCTGCGCTGCCGTCGAGGACGTTCCATCGAGCTCCACCGGCAAGTGCAAAAAGGGAATGGCCGCTCCACCGGCAACCAAGAAGGTGTCCGCCAAGGAGGACGGCACTGGTGGTACCTTCACCATCAGTGCCACACTTGACAGCAAATAGGAAAGCGCGCTCGTTGCCTTCCTGCGGGCGAATGTCAATGTGTTTGCCTGGCAACCATCTGACATCCCCGGTGTTCCCAGGAAGGTAATCGAGCACAAGCTTGCTGTTTGTCCTCATGCGCGGCCCGTCAAGCAGAAGGTCAGAAAGCAAGCCGTGGAGCGCCAAGAATTCATCGCCGAAGAAATCAAGAAGCTAGAGGCAGCAGGCCTAGTTAGAGGTGTGATCCATCCGACGTGGTTAGCAAACCCAGTCGTCGTGCGCAAGGCCAATGGGAAGTGGAGACTGTGTATAGACTTCACCGATGTGAATAAAGCATGTCCCAAGGATCCATTCCCCTTGCCGCGCATTGACCAGATCGTTGACTCCACTGCCGGATGTGAGCTACTCTCTTTTCTTGATGCATATTCAGGCTACCACCACATCTTTATGGCCAAAGAAGATGAAGAGAAGACTGCATTTATCACTCCATGTGGCACTTATTGCTTCATACGCATGCCATTTGGATTGAAGAATGCAGGCTCAACCTTTGCAAGGGTAGTATACACTGCTTTTGAGCCACAAATCCATAGAAATGTAGAAGCTTACATGGATGACATCGTGGTGAAGAGCAAGAGCAAGAGTACCCTGGTCCAAGATTTGGAAGAGACATTTCAGAACCTGCGCAAGATACAGCTTAAGTTGAACCCCGAGGAGTGCATCTTTGGAGTCCCCTCCGGCAAGCTTCTCGGGTTCTTTGTGTCACAGAGAGGGATTGAAGCTAACCCTGACAAGATTAAAGCCATTGAGCAGATCGAAGCCCCGAAGCGCGTCAGGGATGTCAGAAGGCTTGCAGGTTGTGTGGCTGCCCTCAGTAGGTTCATTTCGAAGTCTGCAGAACGCGCCCTACCTTTCTTCAAAATCTTGAAGAAGGCAGGTCCCATGAAGTGGACTCCGGAAGCGGAGCCAGCGCTGCAGGACTTGAAACGGTACCTATCCTCCACTCCAATACTTGTCGCACATAGGCCACAGGAGAAGTTGCTGCTATACCTAGCGGCAACCAACCAGGTGGTTAGTGCTACGTTAGTAGCGGAGAGGGAGGCCGACGAGGAGTCTGCACCACCGGCAAGCGAATCCAGCGACAAGCAGGGGGCTGCTCCGGCAAGCTCTGGCCCCGACAAGGACAACTCTGCGCAGGAACAAGAAGAGGTGCGAAGAAGGATGGTGCAGCGCCCGGTGTATTTTGTGAGTTCCCTCTTGCAGGGGGCTAGATCAAGATACTCCGGGGTGCAGAAGTTGCTTTTCGGCCTCCTCATGGCCTCGAGAAAGCTGCGCCATTACTTCCAAGCACATGAGATAAAAGTGGTCACTCGCTTTCCGCTGAAGAGGATATTGCACAATCCAGAAGCAACAGGCAGGATCGTTGAGTGGGCACTGGAGCTGTCAAGCTTTGGACTCAAGTTTGAAAGTACTTCAACTATACAGAGCCGAGCTTTGGCAGAATTCATAGCTGAATGGACCCCGACGCCCGACGAAGAAGTTCCAGAGACAAGTGTACCCGTACAAGAAGCGACAAGTGAATGGGTAATGTACTTTGATGGTGCCTTCTCGCTGCAAGGCGCAGGAGCCGGTGTGGTACTCATAGCACCCACTGGAGAACACCTCAAGTATGTTATCCAGATGCACTTTCCCAGGGAGCAAGCAACAAACAATACTGCTGAGTATGAAGGCTTGCTTGCCGGCCTCAGGATTGCGGCCGAACTTGGGATTAGGAAGCTGATTGTGCGGGGAGATTCTCAATTGGTGGTCCGACAAGTCAGCAAGAGTTACCAGAGCCCTTTGATGGAAGCTTATGTAGATGAAGTGAGGAAGCTTGAAGAGCACTTTGAAGGTCTGCAGATGGAGCACGTCCCGAGAGCTCAGAATGAAATTGCAGATGGCCTTTCGAAGTGTGCTGCGATGAAGTTACCTGTGGAACCAGGGACCTTCTTGCTCAAGCTGACTCAACCATCCGTTACACCATCAATTGGACAATCCAAGAAGAGAAAGTTGGTCTCCGGCGACTACTTGCCGGCGGATCTTCCTGAAGCCGCCGCCAAGGTCCCCAAGATCAACGATCAAAACGCTGAGGGACAGATTGCTCCTGCAGATCCTCGGATCTGTACAGTTGAAGCAAGGGTTCCCGACAAGCCTCGCCCCGGCGAGCTTCCGGGGGACCATCAGCTCCGGCAGAACCAAAGGTTCTTGCCGTAGAAGCTGAGGTCCCCACAGCGGCCTCGTGCCTTTAGTCCTTGCCATTGAGCCTCGGGCTCCGGCATGGGCGCAGCAGATCGTCCTTTTTCTGCAAACTGGAGAACTTCCCGACGACCCAGAAGAAATAGAGAAGATAACCAGGCAGTCAAGTATGTACCAGTTCGTGGATAACGAGCTGTACAGAAGAAGACTCAATGGTGTCAGGTTGAAGTGCATTTCCAGAGAAGATGGACAGAAACTGTTGGCATAGATACACGGAGGCATATGCGGCCACCACATTGGCGCAAGGGCGCTTGCCGGGAAGGCGTTCCGGCAAGGGTTCTTTTGGCAAGAAGCCCTCCAAGATGCAACTGCGCTAGTAACCAAGTGTGAAGCGTGCCAGTTCCATGCAAAGCAAATCCATCAGCCAGCTCAAACTCTACAGACGATTCCTTTGTCCTGGCCCTTCTCGGTCTGGGCGCTCGATATCCTCGGCCCCTTCCCCCGATCTGTCGGGGGCTTTGAGTACTTGTACGTCGCAATCGACAAGTTCACAAAGTGGCCAGAAGTGGAACCAGTGAGAAAGGTGACAGCACAGTCAGCGGTCAGGTTCTTCAGGTCAATTGTTTGCCGTTTCAGAATCCCTAACAGGATCATCACCGACAACGGTACACAATTTACTAGTCGCACCTTCATGCAGTACGTCCAAGACCTTGGCGCCAAGGTCTGTTTCGCTTCTGTTGCTCACCCGAGGAGCAATGGTCAAGCGGAGAGGGCAAATGCTGAAGTGCTGCGTGGACACAAGACAAGGACCTTTGACAGGCTGCGCAAGTGCGGAAAAAACTGGATAGAGGAGCTACCGTCGGCTCTTTGGTCAATCAGAACGACACCAAGTAGAGCCACCGGACAGACACCCTTTGCTCTAGTCTATGGAGCAGAGGCAGTTCTCCCCACGGAACTCGTATACGGATCTCCTCGAGTGCTCGCTTATGATGAGCTCGAGCAAGAGCAACTGCGACAAGATGAAGCATTGCTCCTCGAGGAGGAACGTCTCCAGCCTGCTGTACGAGCTGCTCGGTACCAGCAAGCCTTGCGCCGCTATCATAGCCGCAAGGTTAAGGCCAGGAGTCTCGAGGAAGGCGACCTTGTTCTTCGGCGTGTTCAGTCCGCCAAGAATTCCAACAAGTTGACGCCGAAGTGGGAAGGCCCTTATCGGGTGAGACAAGTCACAAGGCCCGGAGCTGTCCGCCTTGAGACCGAAGAAGGCTTACCGGTGAGCAATTCCTAGAACATAGAGCATCTTCGCAAGTTTCACCCATAAGGCGCGGTTGCCGTGATCCGCTCCGGCAACCACCTTTTGTACAAGCTTTGCCGCTGTTGCATGTAACCCTTTGTACAAAGCCGGGCGCAGACCCCGTGCATCAGTAAAGCTTTGTGTTTTGCGCTATTTGCCTTTTCCATGCTTTTCTTTGCTATTTGCATGTGTTATTTGGCGACTTGTGCAACATATGTATCCGGTAAGCATTAGCACGCCGAAAGGCCATATACTTGTTTCCCTTTTCTTTCTCCTTGCCTCTTAAGCAGAAGGAATGCTGCTCGCGCACAAGTTTGCCGGGGGGGAAGGAGATAGAAGACGAACCAAGTGCTGTTCAAGAAAGAGAAGCCTTACCGGGAAGCAAGCAATATATGAAAGCTAAGTTGTTAGAATTTGAGCAGTTCAAATTTTTAATTTTAAGTTGTCTTCTTTGAACAATCACACTTTGTATGGAAAACCTGTGCGCGGAGGAACCTACCCGTAGCTAGCCGCACCCTTGTCTTGTTTTCGAGTACGCTCAACCATTTAAGTGAGCTGTGACAAGTGTCGCGCCCTTACTTCGTTTTCGAGTTCGCTCAGCAAGCTAAGTGCACTGCGACTAGCTGCGGCAAGGTTGCTTGCTGGTAAGACCTTGGCCAGCAGGCTGCTCAGAGTCCAGCACTCAGCGCTCACGGCAAAGGCCCCTCGCCGGCAAGCTCCCTGGGAGCGTAGGGTGAAAAACATACAAAGTAAATGACCAAGACAAGGAAGATAACATTGCACTGATTGATCAAAATAAGATAAATATCTTACAAGGGATAACTTGTCGCAATGATTAATGAGTTCATAACACCATATACAGCAAAAAAAGAGATAAAGGAAAAGGAGGCCTAGTCTACGCGGTCGCCCTCAATCCTGGAGATCTTGTTCACTTTGGCGATGATGTGGGCGACCTGCGCCTTCAGCGCCTCCGTGTTCGCGTCGGCCGGCAAGCTGCGGAGAACGTTGGTGAGGTTTATACCGGGATTGCGGTACACAATCTTCGTCAGAACGCGCTCCAAGGTTCCCGCGCAGAGCTGGTGCGACTCCTCGGCCAGTTGCGCGGGGAGCTTCTTCCGAAGATTTGCAAGAGCCGGCGCGATCCCTCTGAAGAAGAGGCTGAGCTTGGCGCTGTGAGGGAGGTTTGCATCCGGAGAGTAGATGAGATGCTCAACCTTCAGCGCCAGCAGCTCCGCGTCGATGTTGGATGCAGAGGCCACCAAGTCGTCGGTCCATACCTCGACGGTCCGGCGGAAATTCTTAGCCGCGGTGGTGGCGCTCTCCACCAAGCTTCGCTCCCTGCGGAGCTCTTCCTTCAGCTTGGTTTCCCGGTATCGGACGGCGTCAAGCGAGTCCTTCAGCGTGGAAACCTTCAGCTCCAGATCCTCAATCGAGTCCTTGGCGGCCTTCAGCTCGTCGCCCTTCTTGGAGAGACGCACCTGGAGTTCGGAGTTGGTGTGGGCGTCCTTCTCGCGCTCTGTGTTGAGCGCGGTGACCCTCTCCACGCTCGGCTTCAGGGACTCCTCCAGTTGCGCAACCTTGGCCGCGAGCTCCTCCTTGGCGGTCTCCGCGGCAGCCGCGGCGGCCTTCGCCTCCTTCAGTTCTCCGCCAAGGGCCTGCTCCCGGGCGGCAAGGTCTTCCTCGTGGGAGTCGAGGTTGACCTTCCGTTGGGTGAGCTCTCCTTCTCGCCGGGACAGCTCCTCCCCGGCGAGTCGCTGCTGCTCCTCGGCCTCGGCTTTCTCTAGGAGCCACTCCTGGTACTCCCCAGCGAGCCTCTCGCGCTCCTCCGCCACATCGCGGAGGGCAGCTTGGTTGGCGGCGCGGAGCTCCACCGCGCGCTTCTCCATGTCAGCGGCGGCCTTGGCGGCGAGGGCCTCCCGAGATGCGAGCTTCGCCTGCCTGGCCCGGTAAAGGGCCAGGAGCTGATGAAGCAGCTTCTCCTCCTCGGGCCCGTCGCTTCCGTCGGGCGCCTCGACGATCTTCAGTCCCGCGGAGGCGAGAACCTCTCCATCAAAGGCCTCTCCCTCCGTGGGAGCTCGCGATGAAGAACCCCACGGCACCTGGATGTAAACGCCGTTGGGGGCCTCAAGATAGTAGGCAGACGGCTCCTTCTCGGTGGAGGGGCCGGCGGCCGGCGCAGCACTCGATGCTCCTGCCGCCTCCGGGCCGGCAGTGCGGTCGCAGTCCCCCTCCCCGGCCGCCACGTCCGCGGGCGGGGCAGTCTCCTGCGCAGCCGGCTCGGTGGCTCCCGTCGTGTCCTCAACGACAGGGGCGTTGCCGCCGTTGCCCTGCGCGTCCTCCTCCACGACAATAGTTTCCGTCTCCATCTGCTCGGGGGGAGGAGGATCTAGAAGAAGAAGAAAAAGAAGAAGAAGTTCAAGCAAATATCCAAAAAAGATGGGTCCAAGAAGACAAAATTACAAGGCTTACCTTGGCGGACTTCGTCCACGGCGGGCTCCCTCGCCGGGGAGCTCTGCCTTGGCGGGGTAGCCGCCCTCGCCGGGCTGCTCGCCCTTGGCGGGGTACTCGCCCTTGGCGGAGTACCCGCCCTTGGCGGAGCACTCTCCCTTGCCGGAGAGCTCGTCCTTGGCGGGGACGGCGGGGCTTGCGGCTCCTCGGGAGCGGTCTCCGGATGCTCCTGTAGCTGCGGCTCCACCTCTACACAAGACAATCAAGACAAAACAAAAACATCAGGATATTAGCACAAGACAAAATCCTCAAGTGCGCCCGACAAGCGGAAGTATGAAACCCAGACTTACGCTGGGGGCTGCGCTGGGGGCTGCTCCTCGGAGCAGCGCTCAGGTCCGGCAAGCTCGTCTCCGGCGCGTCCCCAGTCGCCGCGACGGGCGAATCGTCCGCGACCTCGACGACGGGAACCTTGGCCTTCTTCGCCACTCGCTGGGCCAGGGTCCTGAAGTCAAAGCAGAAAGCAAGATCAGAATCAACAATAATCAAGACGAAGTTAAAGAAGATACAAAGCCTCAAGTTCTTACTCCTGTTCCTCGTCGTCGTCGTCGTCGCTCTGGGCGGAGAACTCGAACGCCACCTGATGCGCGTCCGCGCGAGGAGCAGGAGGCGAAGACTCCCTCGGGCGCTTGGCGGTCCCCGGGGCTGGGGGCTGCGAAGACCCGGCCCCTGTGGACGCCGAGGCCCGGGGAGCGGGCGGAGCAGCCGCTCCGCTCTGCGAAGACCTTCCTCCGCTTGGCGCTGACGTGCGGGGCGCCTCCGCCGTGGCCTGTGTGCGGGTCGCCCCCGCCGTGGTTGGTGCGCCGGGCGCCCCCGTCGCAGCTTGACTCCCCCGGGTAGCTCGCGCCGCCCGACGAGTCGGTTGTTGTCGGGGCGCCTGCGCCCTCGTCCCCGTCGCCGCCTTGCGGAGACGTTTCAGCGGAGATAGCCTGGGACTTGCCCGAGGCGGGGAGGTCTCCGATGACGAGGAGAGGTCGTCGGCATAAAGCCCCAGAGACCCGTCCGAGTCCTCGTCGGCCCCGACGTCCTCCTCCTCCTCCTCCTCCTCGACAGGCTTGCTGGACCCAGCGCCTTGCCCCGCGGCCGTCCTCCCTCCGGCGCCTCCGGCCCCTGCGGCGCCTCCGCTCCCTGCGGCGCCCCTGTTTCCTCCGGCGGTGCTGCCTCTCGCCGCGGCCTCGGTCAGGTTTCCGGGGATCCCGGAATGCCTCAAAGAAGGGACCCCGGCAAGCTTGTCGGGAGGAAGCTGCAGTAGTCTTCGGATCTCCGCCTCCTCTGCTTGGCTGGACGCATCCGCAGCCTCTGCCTCGTCGGGCGTAAAGCCAAACTCTCCTGCCGCTGCGGCTGCAGCGGCCTCTTCAACCAGAGAAGCTATATACGCAATCTCCTGGTCGGTGGTGTCCCGGGTGATCCCCTTGATCTCATCCTTGTTCTTCGGCACCTCCACCAGGTTGTCGAAGAAGCTCATGATGTCTGATGACTTGGGCGGTATCCACGTGCGGTCCACGCCGTGCGAGTCGCATGCGGGCATCATGGCGCGAAGAGGATCCCGGGCCGTGCTGTTGCAGAGAGGCACCACTCCCCGGGGAGATCTGAACCACTCTGGGTGGGCCGGGTCGTGCTTAAAAAGTTCCCGGACCATCCCCTTCAGCTCCAGCACCGTGAAGTTAAAGTTTAGCCCGGGGCGCAGCCTCATTATGTCCGCCGCGTTGCCATACTCCCATGTCGGCCTCTTCCTATCCTCTAGAGGGGCAATGTGGTGGCGGAGGAAATCTGTGCCTACTTCTCCGACAGACAACTTTGCTACCCGAAGACGAAGAATCCGGACGAGGGCGACGTTGAGCTTGATGTCGTCCGAATCCAGCTCACTCCAATCCCTGCCGCGCACGATAGGTGTTGTGCGCGGTGCAGTAAAGGGCTGCGGCTCGTCCTCAACTATCCAACACCAGTCCGCGCGCCACTCCTCCCACTTGCCGCGGAGCTCCCCCGGCAAGTAGGACTCCTTCTTGTTCAAGCGGAAGACCCAAGAAATCCCCCCGGAGAGGGGAGCGCCGGCTTCTACTCTAGGGGTGAAGAAGTGCCTAAACAGCGCTACGTTCGGATAGATCCCAATATAGTTTTCGCACAGATGTGCGAAAACCGCCATCGTGAGGATGGCGTTGGGGGTGAAGTCAAGAAGGTGGAGGCCGTAGGTGTGCATGATATCGCAGAAAAAGTCGGAAAAAGGGGGACAAAGGCCGCAATGAAAGAAAGCTGCGAAGAAGAAGTACCCGCCGGGATAATTGTCCTTGGCGGCGGCGGGATAGGCTCTGGTCCGAGGGTGCGCCTTGGTCTCCTTGGCCCAGAACAAGTAGTACTTGTTCCGGAGCTCCCGCGCGCTGAGCCTCGGCGAGAAGACGACGTTCCGCTTCCGCAGCAGAGTAAGCCTCGCCGCCTGCTCGGATTTCTCCTTCTTGGCCTTCTCCGCCTTCGCCTTCTCGGTCTTTGGGGCCATGGCGGAGGCGGCGAGGGAAGGGGGACGAAGAGTCCGGCGGCGCCGCAGATGCGGAAGACGGCGGAGGGGGTGTGGAGGCGGAGCGCAAAGGGAATCTCTGGAGATGGAAGAAGAGGCAATGAAGGCGTAGGAGGGGAACCGCTCCTGCTTCCTCTGCTTTTATGGGGAAGTGGGGGGTGTTTTGCTCTTTCCATTAAAAGAACGTGGCCACGTCCCATCCCACGACGCCGCAATCGACGCGTGCCGTTACGGAGGGACGCGGCGGATGCGGAAGTGGATTCGGCGTGCCGTGGGCCGCGCGTGCCCGTGCACTGTTTTGGGCCTGGCCCAACAGCGCTCGGCACCTTGTGTGGCCCAGGCCCGGGGGCTCCTGTCGGTGTACTAAGGTAGGGGTACCTCAGTACCCCAACTTGTGCACGGGCAGTAGCAGCTTCACGCGGCAGGGCCTACCACGTGCTTGCCGGAGACCTTCCTGCTCCATATAAAACCATTCAAAAACAAAGTATACAAGACAGAAGATCGAGACCCCGGCAAGTGGAGCTTGCCGGGAAGGCCGTTCCAGGCTCAAGATTACCTCACTAGCACAAGACCCTGGCAAGAGGAGCTTGCCAGGAAGACTAGAAGATCACATTTCAGGAGACATGCCTCGGCGCGACGAGCACCCCGGCAGGGCCCGGGGAGCGACAAGCTTCAAAGCCCGACAAGCTCCCAGGCCCGGCAAGGTCAAGACCCCGGCAAGGTGCTTGCCGGGGAGAGTTACGCTGTGTGCCCGCGCTCCAGCTCATCGAACCACGCGTCGCCCTGGGGCCATTCCAGGGACGCGTGGCGGATAGCTGTGCAGCCTGGGGGACACGGTGGCACTCCACGGTGGTAAAGCCATCGTCGTGGCAGACGGAGACGCAAGGGCGGGCGCTTTTGGGGTCGACGGCGACGGGCATTAAATGCTCTTGTCCCCCACTGTCAAAGTAGGTAGCGACCACTGTTCACGCACTGTAGCTCCACTATTCCCGCACTATTACAACTACCACCACTATTACGTTTTTACCCTTTCTCTTACGTTGACACCTGTCGGTGACCCCTTGCACTATAAAAGGAGGCCCATGCACAACGTAGAGGGGGTTCGGAACCTAGATCACTCATATGCTCGGTGTAGCTAGTTCTTCAAGCTCCCAAGCTCCCCAACTCAATACAAACTAAGCAGGAGTAGGGTTTTACGCGTCCATCGCGACCCGAACCTGGGTAAACTGCCTGCGTGATCCCCACGATCTGCTCTTTGTGCTCCCTCCGCCCTCTTACCGCACAAACAAGGGGCTCCGGTCCCATAGGTGCTCGTGGTGGACAGTTTCCCCCGACAAACCCCGAAGAAATCCAAAATTGAACACAACACTCATGTTGTTCTATGTTGACACTCGAAAGATATTGAAAGCAATAAGAAGCAACGGATATCGTTTCATCCCCAAAGGTGGCACGTTCCCTACCGAAACTACCACGCTTGTTTTGAGAATCTAAGGTTTGTGAGAAGCTTATACCCAAACCTACCCCAAATGGGTCAAAAATATTACCACAGCATGTTGATGCCGCTCCATGATGGCATGCCAAGTTTCACGAATTTCAGGCGAGTTTTGTATTTACTAGAATTGAAAAGCCATGTATCTCAATGTTTGCGGCCGAGTGGCGGTGGCAGGGTGTTTGAAATTCATTCCCATTTCTTGCATTGCACCAAAGAATTCAACCAAGGACACATATTTGATTTTTCAACCAGTTTATATGCACTGGATAATGTGCATGTAGTTCAAATTTGAATTATGCGAATAAAATGCCTAGAAAACGCAGTTAATGTATAAAAATGTCCAAACGAACACCAAAAAAATTCCATAATTGAGCACAGCACTCATGTGGTTCTATGTTGACACTCGAAAGATTTTGAAAGCAATATGAGGCAAAGAATATCGTTTCGTCCCGAAAGGTGGCACGTTCCCTATCGAAACCATCGCGCTTGTTGTGAGAAGCTAAGTTTTGTGAGAAGCTTATACCCAAACCTACCCCAAATGGGACAAAAAAATTACCACGGTATGTTGATGCCGCTCCATCTTAGCATGCCAGATTTCATGAATTTCAGACGAGTTTTGTATTTACTTTAATTTAAAAGCCATGTATCTCAATGTTTGCGGCCGAGTGGCGGTGGCAGGGTGTTTGAAACTCATTCCCATTTCTTGCATGGGACCAAAGCATTCAACCAAGGATACATATTTGATTTTTCAACCAGTTCATATGCACTGGATAATGTGCATGTAGTTCAAATTTAAATTATGCAAATAAAATGCCTAGAAAACACAGTTAATGTATAAAAATGTCCAAACGAACACTGAAAAATTCCATAATTGAACACAATACTCATGTGGTTCTATGTTGACACTCTAAAGATTTTGAAAGCAATAAGAGGCAACGAATATCGTTTCGTCCCGAAAGGTGGCATGTTCCCTATCGAAACCATCACGCTTGTTCTGAGAAACTAAGTTTTGTGAGAAGCTTATACCCAAACCTACCCCAAATGGGACAAAAAATTTACCACGGTATATTGATGCCGCTCCATCTTAGCATGCTAGATTTCATGAATTTCAGACGAGTTTTGTATTTACTAGAATTAAAAAGCCATGTATCTCAATGTTTGCAGCCGAGTGGCGGTGGCAGGGTGTTTCTAATTCATTCCCATTTCTTGCATGGGACCAAAGGATTCAACCAAGGACACATATTTGATTTTTCAACCAGTTTATATGCACCGGAGAATGTGCATGTAGTTCAAATTTGAATTATGCGTATAAAATGCCTAGAAACCAAGTTAATGTATCAAAATGTCCAAACGAACCCTGAAAAAAATCTAAAATTGAACATAACACTGCCCTTGTTCTATGTTGACACTCAAAAGATTCTGAAAGTAATAAGAGGCAACGGATATCGTTTCGTCCCCAAAGGTGGCACGTTCCCTACTGAAACCATCACGCTTGTTTTCAGAATCTAAGGTTTGTGACAAGCTTATACCCAATCCTGCCCCAAATGGGTCAAAAAAATTACCACGGCATGTTGATGCCGCTCCATGATAGCATGCCAAGTTTCACGAATTTCAGACGAGTTTTGTATTTACTAGAATCTAAAAGCCATGTATCTCAATGATTGCGGCCGAGTGGCGGTGGCAGGGTGTTTGAAATTCATTCCCATTTCTTGCATGGGACCAAAGCTTTCAACCAAGGACACATATTTGATTTTTAAACCAGCTTAAATGCACTGGAGAATGTGCATGTAGTTCAAATTTGAATTATGCGAATAAAGTGCCTAGAAAACCCAGTTAATGTATACAAATGTCCAAACGAACCCCGAAAAAATCCAAAATTGAACACAACACTCATGTCGTTCTATTGACACTCGAAAGATTTTGAAAGCAATAAGAAGCAACGGATATTGTTTCGTCCCCAAAGGTGGCATGTTCCTTACCGAAACTATCATGCTTGTTTTGATAATCTAAGGTTTGTGAGAAGCTTCTACCCAAACCTGCCCCAAATGGGTCAAAAATTTAACACGGCATGTTGATGCCGCTCCATGATAGCATGCCAAGTTTCACGAATTTCAGACGAGTTTTCTATTTACTAGAATTTAAAAGCCATGTATCTCAATGTTCGCGGCCGAATGGCGGTGGCAGGGTGTTTGAAATTCATTCCTATTTCTTGTAGGGGACCAAAGAATTCAACAAAGGACACATATTTGATTTTTCAACAAGTTTATATGCACTGGATAATGTGCATGTAGTTCAAATTCGAATTATGCGGATAAAATGCCTAGAAAACACTGTTAATGTATGAAAATGTCCAAACGAACACCGAAAAAATCCATAACTGAGCGCAACACTTCCCTTGTTCTATGTTGACACTCGAAATATTTTGAAAGCAATAAGAGGCAATGAATATCGTTTCGTCCCCAAAGGTGGCACGTTCCCTATCGAAACCATCACGCTTGTTGTGAGAAGCTAAGTTTTGTGAGAAGCTTATACCCAAACCTACCCCAAATGGGACAAAACAATTACCACGATATGTTGATGCCGCACCATCTTAGCATGCCAGATTTCATGAGTTTCAGACGAGTTTTTTAATTACTTGAATTTAAATGCCATGTATCTCAATGTTTGCGGTCGAGTGGCGGTGGCTGGGTGTTTGAAATTCATTCCAATTTCTTGCATTGGACCAAAGCATTCAACCAAGGACTCATATTTGATTTTTAAACCAGTTTATATGCATTGGAGAATGTGCATGTAGTTCAAATTTGAATTATGTGAATAAAGTGCCTAGAAAACCCAGTTAATGTATAAAAATATCCTAACGAACCCCGAAAAAAATCCAAAATTGAACACAACACTCATGTTGTTCTATGTTGACACACGAAAGATTTTGAACACAACACTCATCTTGTTCTATGTTGACACTCGAAAGATTTTGAAAGCAATAAGAGGCAACATATATCATTTCGTCCCCAACGGTGGCACGTTCCCTACCAAAACCACCACACTTGTTTTGAGAATCTAAGGTTTGTGAGAAGCTTATACCCAAACCTGCCCCAAATGGGTCAAAAAATTTACCACGGCATGTTGATGCCGCTGCATGTTAGAATGCCAAGTTTCACGATTTTTATACGAGTTTTGTATTTACAAGAATTTAAAGCCATGTATCTCAATGTTTCCGGCCGAGTGGCGGTGGCAGGGTGTTTGAAATTCATTCCCATTTCTTGCATGGGACCAAAGCATTCAACCAAGGACACATATTTGATTTTTCAACCAGTTTATATGCACTGGAGAATGTACATGTAGTTCAAATTTGAATTATGCGAATAAAATGCCTAGAAAACCCAGTTAGTATATAAAATGTCCAAACGAACCCCGAAAAAAATCCAAGATTCAACACAACTGTCGTTGTACTAAGATAGGGGTACCTTAGTACCCCAACTTGTGCACGGGCAGTAGCAGCTTCCCGCGGCAGGGTCTACCACGTGCTTGCCGGAAACCTCTCTGGTCTTTATTAAGCCATTCAAAAACAAAGTATACAAGACAGAAGATCAAGGCCCCGGCAAGTGGATCTTGCCGGGAAGGCCGTCCTAGGCTAAAGACTATGTCATTGACGCAAGGCCCTGGCGAGAGGAGCTTGCCAGGAAGACCAGAAGACTGTATCTAGAAGACGAGCCTCGGCGCACTCTGCGCCCCGGCGAGACCCGGGGGCGACAAGCTTCCCGGCCCGACAAGATCAAGCCCCCGGCAAGCTGCTTGCCGGGGGAAGCTTGCACTGTGTGCCCGCGCTCCAGCTCATCGGCCCACGTGTCGCCCTGGGGCCCTTCCAGGGACGCGTGGCGGATGGCTGCGCAGCCTGGGGGAAACGGTGGCGCTCCACGGTGACGAGGCTACCACCGTGGCGAACGGAGACGCAAGGGCGGGCGCTTTTGGGGTCGACGGCGACGGGCATTTAATGCTCTTGTCCCCCACTGTCAAAGTAGGTGATGACCACTGTTCATCCACTGTTCGTCCACTGTTCCCGCACTGTTACAACTACCACCAAAGTTACTTTTTTACCCCTTTCTCCTACGTTGACACCTGTCGGTGACCCCTTGATATATAAAAGGAGGCCCATGCACAACGTAGAAGGGGTTCGGAACCTAGATCGCTCATTCGCTCGGTGTAGCTAGTTCTTCAAGCTCCCGAGCTCCAACATTCAATACAATCTAAGCAGGAGTAGGGTTTTACGCGTCCATCGCGGCCCGAACCTGGGTAAACTGCCCGCGTGTGCTCTACGATCTGCTCTTTGTGCTCCCTCCGCTCCCTCACCGCAACGACAAGGGGCTCCGGCCCCATAGGTGCTCGTGGTGGACAGTTTCCCCCGACATCTTTGGCGCGCCAGGTAGGGGTGCGTCGAGGTTGTGCGAACCTGATCCGCCGTTCACGCGGGCACATTCTTCATCAACCTCTCCAACTTCGTCAGCTTCATCAACAACAGCAGCATGGCCCCGAAGAAGAAGGCTTCGGAGGTCGCAGGCCCGTCCGCGTCTGTTCTGCCGCCACCGGAACCAACGGTGGGCGGAGGAGACGCTGGCGGAAGGGTGGTCGCCGGTGTGGAAACTCGCGGCACCGCCAAGTCCAAGGACAAGACGGACGACCGAGCCTCGGTCTCTGTAGATGCGCCACGTCCATCTCAGCAGACGACGACCCAGCAGCGCCGTGGTACAGGAGGTACCATCCGCTTGCTGGGGCAAGGGCAAACCGGAGGTTCGCGGGACGCTCCGGGCCACCGTCCTGGCACGAGCAAGGCACGGTCGCCGGGGCGGGAAGCTGCTCCTTCTAACCCCGTTAGGATTCCGAGCATATCCCGCTCCTCGCACCGCTCGCCCCCGCTCCCCTCCTCTCCAGCAGAAGCGCTCGCAAGAGCGCAACTGCTCCTCGATTTCCCTCCAGCGGCAGACAAAGCCGAAGACTGGAGGGCAACCATCCAGAGCCTGATCGCCTTCGCCAATAACGACACGCCGCAGCAGCCGACAACATCACGGCCGCGGCAAGTCGAGAAGACGAAGGCCGATGGCGACAAGACCGCCGGGGGTGCAACCACCGTGCACTCCCCACCGCGGAAGCAGAAGACGCCGCCCCGCCGGATTAACGTCGACGACGACTCCACGGCGTCGTCGGATCCGCGGGCTCGTCGGGACCAACGCCAGGTCCTTGATGATCGGCGACAAGAAGACGCTCGAACGACGATCGAGCGCCTCCGGGAAGCCCGGCGACAATCAGATCAGCGAGCTGGGACCGCTGTTGACACACACGCGCCCGGTGAGCCAGGCGACTTGCCGTACGCGGCAGGTTGCCCTGCGTTTACCCGTGAGCTGCGGCGTGTCCAGTGGCCCAGCATGAAGAACTTCAAGCCCGACGTACCGGAGAAGTACGACGGCAAGACGCACCCCTCGGAATTCCTCAGCATTTACACCATCGCGGTGCAGGCTGCCGGGGGGCGCGACGAGAAGATACTGGCGAACTACTTCCCGCTGGTGCTTAAGCCGAACGTTCGTTCTTGGCTTATGCACTTGCCGGAAGGCTCCATTTCTTCTTGGGCAGATCTTTGCCACCAGTTTGTTGGCGCCTTCACGGGCAGCCACAAACCCCACGGCCAGGAGAGTGATCTCCACATCTTGGCCCAGAAGGAAGGAGGACCTCTGCGCAAGTACATCCAGCGCTTCAGCCGCGTGCAGCACAATATCCCTGACGTCCACCCTGCCGCGGTTATCATCGCGTTCCACCAGAACGTGCGTAACCGCCGCATGCGTGAGGAGATGGCCATGACCAAAATACGGGATGTCAGCGAGCTCTATGCTCTGGCTGACAAGTGCGCGCGCGCCGAAGAGGGGAGGAGACTCCCCGGAGAGGATGCTGGCACAGGAGGTAGCGACAGCGAGGATGCCGCCCCGGCAAAGAAGAGCCGGCGGCGGAACAATAGGAAGAAGAAGAGCAAGGAAGTGCTTGCCGTCGAGAAGTCCGGCAAGGAGGCTCCCGCCAAGCAAACACAGGCTGGCGGCTCCGGCAAGGAGCCTGCCCCTGTAGCAGCAGCCGACAAGCAGGACGGCTCCGACAAGCAATATTGCAAGATCCACCGCACTAAGGGTCACGACCTCTCCAACTGCAAGCGCGTCAAGTACCTCGTCGAGCAGCAGAAAGCTGAGTACGAGCGGCGCGACAAGGAGAAGGCCCAAGGTGGCGGAGGAGAGCCAAGTAAGAAGCGGCCATTCAATGGCCGGGGAGGACGTCGCGGCAAGGCCAAGCAGCGGCAAGGTGACCGACCTCCCCGGGGCCGCGACAAGGACGAAGAAGACGACGACGATGACATGGAGGAAGAAGATAACAGCGAGCAGGAGTTCCAGAAGGCCACGGAAGTCCTGTGCGTCGACGGCGGCGCCTCTCTGCATACTTCCCACCGCCAACTCAAACAGTGGGTGCGGGAAGTAAATGCAGCAGAGCCGCCCGTGGAGTCGCGCAGGCTCCTCAAATGGTCCAGCACGCCCATCATTTTTGATCTTGAGGATCACCCTGACCGCACCACTGCGGTCGAATGCTTGCCGATGCTGGTCTCACCAACCATCCGCAACCTCAAGGTCACCAAAATGTTGGTTGACGGCGCGGCCGGCCTAAACTTGATCTCCTCTGCTGTGATCAAGAAACTCCAAATCCCAGACGGCGAGCTCGAAGAGACCGGTTCTTTCCAAGGAATAAACCCGGGGAGGAGCAAGCCCAAGGGGAAGATTACTCTGCCAGTGACCTTTGGCGGGGAGCTGAACTTCAGGACGGAGAGGATAACCTTCGATGTTGCCGATATCCCATTACCATACAATGGGATACTTGGACGTCCTGCCCTCGCCAAGTTCATGGCAGCTTCCCACTACGCCTACAATGTACTCAAGATGCCGGGGCCGATAAGCGTCATCTCTGTCCATGGCGACAAGAAGGACGCGCTTATCTGCGCCGACAAGATCTACCGGGATGCGGCAGCCGCAGCGGAGAGCAACACACTTGCCGCTGAAGCTCCCGGGGGGAAGAAGACCAAGACCAAGTCCGGCAAGTGCTCTGGGGCCCACTCCGGCAAACGCACCTCTTCGGAGTGCTGCGCTGCCGTTGAGGACGTTCCATCGAGCTCCACCGGCAAGAACAAGAAAGGAATGGCCGCTCCACCGGCAACCAAGAAGGTGCCCGCCAAGGAGGACGGCACTGGTGGTACCTTCACCATCAGTGCTACACTTGATAGCAAATAGGAAAGCGCGCTCGTTGCCTTCCTGCGGGCGAATGTCGATGTGTTTGCCTGGCGACCATCTGACATCCCCGGTGTTCCCAGGAAGGTAATTGAGCACAAGCTTGCTGTTTGCCCTCATGCGCGGCCCATCAAGCAGAAGGTCAGGAAGCAAGCCATGGAGCGCCAAGAATTCATTGCCGAAGAAATCAAGAAGCTAGAAGCAGCGGGCCTGGTTAGAGGCGTGATCCATCCGACGTGGTTAGCAAACCCAGTTGTTGTGCGTAAGGCTAACGGGAAGTGGAGACTGTGTATAGACTTCACCGATGTGAATAAAGCATGTCCCAAGGATCCATTTCCCTTGCCGCGCAATGACCAGATTGTTGACTCCACTGCCGGATGTGAGCTGCTCTCCTTTCTTGATGCATATTCAGGCTACCACCAGATCTTTATGGCCAAGGAAGATGAAGAGAAGACTGCATTTATTACTCCATGTGGCACATATTGCTTCATTCGCATGCCTTTCGGATTGAAGAATGCAGGCTCAACATTTGCAAGGGTGGTGCACACTGCTTTTGAGCCACAGATCCACAGAAATGTAGAAGCTTACATGGATGACATAGTGGTGAATAGCAAGAGCAAGAATACCCTGATCCAAGATTTGGAAGAAACTTTTGCAAATCTGCGCA
This sequence comes from Secale cereale, assembly GCA_902687465.1. Classification (NCBI taxonomy): domain Eukaryota; kingdom Viridiplantae; phylum Streptophyta; class Magnoliopsida; order Poales; family Poaceae; genus Secale; species Secale cereale. The sequence continues at coordinate 345,680,254 of LR738711.1, forward strand.
AGATCCAGCTTAAGTTGAACCCCGAGAAGTGCGTCTTTGGAGTCCCCTCCGGCAAGCTTCTCGGGTTCTTCGTGTCTCAGAGGGGGATTGAAGCTAATCCCGACAAGATCAAAGCCATCGAGCAGATCGAAGCCCCGAAGCGCATCAAGGACGTAAGGAGACTTGCATGTTGTGTGGCTGCCCTCAGTAGGTTCATTTCAAAGTCTGCAGAACGCGCCCTTCCTTTCTTCAAAATCTTGAAGAAGGCAGGTCCTATGAAATGGACTCCGGAAGCGGAGGTAGCGCTGCAAGACTTGAAAGGATACCTATCCTCCACTCCAATACTTGTCGCACCTAGGCCACAAGAGAAGTTGCTGCTGTACCTAGCAGCAACCAATCAAGTGGTTAGTGCTGCGTTAGTAGCGGAGAGGGAGGCCGATGAGGAGTCTACACCACCGGCAAGCGAATCCAGCGACAAGCAGGGGGCTGCTCCAACAAGCTCTGGCCCCAACAAGGACAACTCTGCGCAGAAGCAAGGAGAGGTGCGGAAGAAGATGGTGCAGCGCCCGGTGTATTTTGTGAGTTCCCTCTTGCAGGGAGCTAGATCAAGATACTCTGGGGTGCAAAAGTTGCTTTTCGGTCTCCTCATGGCCTCGAGAAAGCTGCGCCATTACTTCCAAGCCCACGAGATAACAGTGGTCAATCGCTTTCCGTTGAAGAGGATATTGCAGAATCCAGAAGCAACAGGCAGGATCGTCGAGTGGGCACTGGAGCTGTCAAGCTTTGGTCTTAAGTTTGAAAGTACTTCAACTATACAGAGCAGAGCTTTGGCAGAATTTATAGCTGAGTGGACCCCAACGCCCGATGAAGAAGTTCCAGAGACAAGCGTACCCGTACAAGAAGCGACAAGCGAATGGGTAATGTACTTTGATGGTGCCTTCTCGCTGCAAGGCGCTGGAGCCGGTGTGGTACTCATAGCACCCACCGGAGAACACCTCAAGTATGTTATCCAGATGCACTTTCCCAGAGAACAAGCGACAAATAACACTGCAGAGTATGAGGGCCTGCTTGCCGGCCTCAAAATTGCAGCTGAACTTGGGATTAGGAAACTAATTGTGCGGGGAGATTCTCAATTGGTGGTCCGACAAGTCAACAAGAGTTATCAGATCCCTTTGATTGAAGCTTATGTAGATGAAGTGAGGAAGCTTGAAGAACACTTTGAAGGTCTGCAAATGGAGCACGTCCCGAGAGCTCAGAATGATATAGCAGATGGCCTTTCAAAGTGTGCTGCGATGAAGTTACCTGTGGAACCAGGGACCTTCCTGCTCAAGCTGACTCAGCCATCCGTCACACCATCAATTGGGCAGCCCAAGAAGAGAAAGTTGGTCTCCGGCGACTACTTGCCGGCGGATCTCCCCGAGGCCGCCGCCAAGGTCCCCAAGATCAACGACCAGAACGCTGAGGAACAATTTGCTCCTACAGACCCAAGGGTCTGTACAGTTGAAGCAATCGTTCCCGACAAGCCTCGCCCCGGCGAGCTTGCCGGGGGACCATCAGCTCCGGCAGAACCAGAGGTTCTTGCCGTAGAAGCTGGGGTTCCCGCAGCGGCCCTCATGCCTTTAGTCCTTGCCGTTGAGCCTCGGGCTCCGGCATGGGCGCAGCTGATCGTCCGTTTTTTGCAAACTGGAGAACTTCCCGACGACCCAGCAGAGATAGAAAAGATAACCAGGCAGTCAAGTATGTACCAGTTCATGGACAATGAACTGTACAGAAGAAGGCTCAATGGTGTCAGGTTGAAGTGCATTTCCAGAGAAGATGGATAGAAGCTGTTGGCAGAAATACATGGAGGCATATGTGGCCACCACATTGGCGCAAGGGCACTTGCCGGAAAGGCATTCCAGCAAGGGTTCTTTTGGCAAGAAGCCCTCCAAGATGCAACTGCATAAGTAACCAAGTGTGAAGCGTGCCAGTTCCATGCCAAACAAATTCATCAGCCAGCTCAAGCTCTCCAGACGATCCCTTTGTCCTGGCCCTTCTCGGTCTGGGGGCTCGATATCCTCGGCCCTTTCCCCCGTGCTGTCGGGGGCTTTGAGTACTTGTACGTTGCAATCGACAAGTTCAAATGTGGCCAGAAGTGGAACCGGTGTGAAAGGTGACAACACAGTCAGCGGTCAGGTTCTTCAGGTCGATTGTTTGCCGTTTCGGAATCCCTAACAGGATCATTACCGACAACGGCACACAATTCACTAGTCACACGTTCATGCAGTACGTCCAAGACCTTGGCGCCAAGGTCTGCTTCGCTTCTATTGCTCACCCGAGGAGCAACGATCAAGCGGAGAGGGCAAATGCTGAAGTGCTGCGCGGACTCAAGACAAGGACCTTTGACAGGCTGTGCAAGTGCGTAAGAAACTGGATAGAGGAGTTGCCGGCGGCTCTTTGGTCAATCAGAACGACACCAAGTCGAGCCACCGGACAGACACCCTTTGCTCTTGTCTATGGAGCAGAGGCAGTTCTCCCCACAGAACTCGTATACGGATCTCCTCGGGTGCTCGCTTATGATGAGCTCGAGCAAGAGCAACTGCGACAAGATGATGCATTGCTCCTCGAGGAGGAACGTCTCCAGGCTGCTGTACGAGCTGCTCGATACCAGCAAGCCTTGCGTCGCTATCATAGCCGCAAGGTTAGGGCCAGGAGTCTCGAGGAAGGCGACCTTGTTCTTCGGCGCGTTCAGTCCGCCAAGAATTTCAACAAGTTGACGCCGAGGTGGGAAGGCCCTTATCGGGTGAGACAAGTAACAAGGCCCGGCGCTGTCCGCCTTGAGACCGAAGAAGGCTTTCCGGTGAGCAACTCCTGGAACATAGAGCATCTTCGAAAGTTTCACCCATAAGGCGCGGTTGCCGTGATCCGCTCCGGCAACCACCTTTTGTACGAGTCTTGCCGCTGTCGCATGTAAACCTTTGTACAAAGCCGGGCGCAGATCCCGCGCATCAGTAAAGCTTTTGTGTTTTGCACCATTTGCCTTATCCATGCTTTTCTTCGCTATTTGCATGCATTATTTGGCATCATGTGCAACACACATACCCGGTAAGCATCAGCACGCCGAAAGGCCCTATACTTGTTTTCCCTCCTCTTTTTATTTCCTCTTAAGCAGAAGGAATGTTCCTCGCGCACAAGTTTGCCGGGGGGGAAGGAGATGGAGGATGAACCAAGTGCTGTTCAAGAAAGAGAAGCCTTGTCGGGGAAGCAAGCAATATAAGAAAGCTAACTTACCAGAGTTTGAGCAGTTCAAATTTTTAAATTTTAGTTATCTTCCTTGAACAACCACACTTTGTATGGAAAACCTGTGCGCGGAGGAATCTACCCGTGGCTAGCCGCACCCTTATCTTGTTTTCGAGTACGCTCAACGACTTAAGTGAGCTGCGACAAGTGTCGCGCCCTTGCTTCGTTTTCGAGTTCGCTCAGCAAGCTAAGTGCGTCGCGACTAGCTGCGGCAAGGTTACTTGCCGGTAAGACCTTGGCCAGCAGGCTGCTCAGAGTCCAGCACTCAGCGCTCGCGGCAAAGGCTCCTTGCCGGCAAGTCCCCTAGAAGCGTAGGGCTAAAGGCATACAAAGTAAAGGACCAAAACAAGGGAGATAACACTGCATCGATTGCTCAAAATAAGATAATATATTACAAGGGATAACTTGTCGCAATCACTAATTAATCCATGTTCATGACACACTTTGCAACAGCAAAAGAAATAAAAAGGGAGGAGGCCTAATCCACGCGGTCGCCCTCGCGCCTGGAGATTTTGTTCACCTTGGCGATGATGTGGGCGACCTGCGCCTTCAGTGCCTCCTGATCCGCGTCGGCCGGCAAGCTGCGGAGGACGTTGACGAGATTAATACCAGGGTTGCGGTAAACAATCTTGGTCAAAACGCGCTCCAGGGTTCCCGCGCAGAGTTGGCGCGACTCCTCGGCCAGCTGCGCGGGGAGCTTCTTCTGTAGACTTGCGAGTGCCGGCGCGACCCCTCTGAAGAAGAGACTGAGCTTGGCGCTGTGGGGGAGATTTGGATCCGGAGAGTATATGAGATGCTCAACCCTCGGCGCCATCAGCTCCTTGTCGATGCTAGCTGCAGAAGCCACCAGATCTTCGGTCCATACTTCGACGGTCCGGCGGAAGTTCTCAGCTGAAGTGGCGGCGCTCTCCACCAGGCCTCGCTCCTTGCGGAGCTCGTCCTTCAGCTTGGTTTCACGGTCCCGGGCGGCGTCGAGCGAATCCTTCAGCGTAGAGACTTTCAGCTCCAGATCTGCAATCGAGTCCTTGGCGGCCTTCAGCTCGTCGCCTTGCTTGGAGAGGCGTACCTGGAGTTCGGAATTGGTATGGGCATCCTTCTCGCGCTCTATGTTGAGCGCGGTGACCCTCTCCGAGCTCGCCTTCAGGTACTCCTCCAGCTGCACCACCTTAGCCTCGAGGTCCTTCTTGGCGGTCTCCACGGTGGCTGCAGCGGCCTTCGCTTCCTTCAGCTCTCTGCCAAGGGCCTGCTCCCGGGCGGCAAGGTCGTCCTCGTGAGAATCGAGGTCGACCTTCCGCTGGTTGAGCGCTCCTTCTCGCTGGGACAGCACTTCTCCGGCGAGTCGCTGCTGCTCCTCGGCCTCAGCCTTCTCCAGGAGCCACTCTTGGTACTCTCTAGCAAGCCGCTCGCGCTCCTCCGCCAAGTCGTGAAGGGCCTCCTGGTTGGCGGCGCGGAGCTCCGCGGCGCGTTTCTCCATATCTGTTGCGGCCTTGGCGGTGAGGGCTTCCCGAGACTCAAGTTTCGCCTGCCTGGCCCGGTAAAGGGCCAGGAGCCGGTGAAGCAGTTTCTCCTCCTCGGGCTCGTCGTTCTGAAGGAAATATGCCCTAGAAGCAATAATAAAGTTATTATTTATTTCCTTATATCATGATAAATGTCTTTTATTCATGCTAGAATTGTATTAACCAGAAACTTAGTACATGTGTGAATACATAGACAAAACAGTATGTCCCTAGTATGCCTCTACTAGACTAGCTCATTGATCAAAGATGGTTATGTTTCCTGGCCATAGACATGAGTTGTCATTTGATCAACGGGATCACATCATTAGGAGAATGATGTGATGGACAAGACCCATCCGTTAGCATAGCACTATGATCGTTTAGTTTTACTGCTATTGCTTTCTTCATGACTTATACATGTTCCTATGACTATGAGATTATGCAACTCCCGAATACCGTAGGAACACCTTGTGTGCTATCAAACGTCACAACGTAACTGGGTGATCATAAAGATGCTCTACAGGTGTCTCCGAAAGTATTCGTGGTGTTGGCATAGATCAAGATTAGGATTTGTCACTCCGAGTGTCGGAGAGGTATCTCTGGGCCCTCTCGGTAACACATATCACAATAAGCCTTGCAAGCAAAAGACTAATGAGTTAGTCACGAGATGATGTGTTACGGAACGAGTAAAGAGACTTGCCGGTAACGAGATTGAACTAGGTATAGAGATACCGACGATCGAATCTCGGGCAAGTAACATACCGTTTGACAAAAGGAACAACGTATGTTGTTATGCGGTTCTGACCGATAAAAGATCTTCGTAGAATATGTAGGAGCCAATATGAACATCCAGGTTCCGCAATTGGTTATTGACCGGAGATGAGTCTCGGTCATGTCTACATAGTTCTCGAACCCGTAGGGTCCGCACGCTTAACGTTTGATGACGATCGGTATTATGAGTTTATGAGTATTGATGTACCGAAGGTAGTTCGGAGTCCCGGATGAGATCACGGACATGACGAGGAGTCTCGGAATGTCCGAGACATAAAGATTGATATATTGGACGACTATATTCGAACACCGGAAGTGTTCCGGAAAAGTTTCGGATTTATCGGGAATGCCGGAGGGGGTTACCGGAACCCCCTACGAGAGGGGATGGTCCATAGTGGGCCTAAAGGGAAAGAGAGAGGCAGCCCATAGGGCTGGCCGGCGCCCCCACCTAGGGTTCCTAGTTGGACTAGGATTGGGGGGGGGGGGCGCCACCTCTCCTATTCCTTTCCCCCTTCCTTCTTTTGGTGAATCCTACTAGGAATAGGATTGCAATCCTATTCCTAGTAGGAGTCCACTCCCTAGCCGCACCAGGAAGGGCCGGCCGGCCTCCCCCCCTTGCTCCTTTATATACGGGGGCAGGGGGGCACCCAAAGACACAGAAGTTGAATTGTTTTAGCCGTGTGCGGTGCCCCCTCCACAGAATCACACCCCGGTCATACCGTCGCGGAGCTTAGGCGAAGCCCTGCGCCGGTGAACACATCATATCCGTCACCACGCCGCCGTGCTGACGAAACTCTCCCGTGAAGCTCAACTGGATCAAGAGCTCGTGGGACGTCATCAAGCTGAATGTGTGCTGAACGCGGAGGTGCCGTACGTTCGGTGCTTGATCGGTTGGATCGCGAAGAAGTTCGACAACATCAACCGCATCACTTGACGCTTCCGCTCCCGGTCTACGAGGGTACGTAGACACACTCTTCTCTCTCGTTGCTATGCATCTGGTAGATAGATCTTGCGTGATCGTAGGAAAATTTTAAAATACTACGTTCCCCAACAGTGGTATCAGAGCCAGGTTTATGCGTAGATGATATGCACGAGTAGAACACAATGAGTTGTGGGCGATACTAGTCATACTGCTTACCAGAATGTCATACTTTGCTTCGGCGGTATTGTGAGATGAAGCGGCCCGGACCGACATTACGCGTACGCTTACGCGAGACTGGTTTCGCTGTTACGAGCACTCGTTGCTTAAAGGTGACTGGCGGGTGTCTGTCTCTCTCACTTTAGCTGAATCAAGTGTGGCTACGCCCGGTCCTTGTGAAGGTTAAAACAGCACATACTTGACGAAACATCGTTGTGGTTTTGTATGCGTAGGTAAGAACGGTTCTTACTAAAGCCCGTAGCAGCCACGTAAAACTTGCAACAACAAAGTAGAGGACGTCTAACTTGTTTTTGCAGGGCATGTTGTGATGTGATATGGTCAAGACATGATGAGTTATACGGTTTTTGTATGAGATGATCATGTTTTGTGAAGGTGATCATGACGGTGCTTTGGAGATGGAGATCAAAAGCACAAGATGATGATGGCCATATCATGTCACATATTTTGATTGCATGTGATGTTTATCTTATTATGCTTCTTATTTTGCTTAGAACGACGGTAGCATTATAAGATGATCCCTTACTAAATTTCAAGGTATAAGTGTTCTCCCTGAGTATGCACCGTTGCGAAAGTTCGTCGTGCCGAGACACCACGTGATGATCGGGTGTGATAAGCTCTACGTTCAAATACAACGGGTGTAAGCCAGTTTTGCACACGCAGAATACTCGGGTTAAACTTGACGAGCCTAGCATATGCAGATATGGCCTCGGAACACTGGAGACCGAAAGGTCGAGCGTGAATCATATAGTAGATATGATCAATATAAGATGTTCACCATTGAAACTACTCCATCTCACGTGATGATCGGACATGGTTTAGTTGATTTGGATCACGTGATCATTTAGATGACCAGAGGGATGCTATCTAAGTGGGAGTTCTTAAGTAATATGATTAAATTGAACTTTAATTTATCATGAACTTAGTCCTGGTAGTATTAGCATATCTATGTTGTAGATCAATAGCTCGCGATGTTGCTCCCCGTTTATTTTTCATATGTTCCTAGAGAAAACCAAGTTGAAAGATGTTAGTAGCAATGATGCGGAATTGTTCCGTGATCTGAGGATTATCCTCATTGCTGCACAGAAGAATTATGTCCTTGATGCACCGCTAGGTGACAGACCTATTGCAGGAGCAGATGTAGACGTTATGAACGTTTTGACAAAAGCTCGATATGATGACTACTTGATAGTTTAAGTGCACCATGCTTTACGGCTTAGAACCGGGACTTCAAAAACGTTTTGAACGCCACGGAGCATATAAGATGTTCCAAGAGTTGAAATTAGTATTTCATACTCATGCCCGTGTCAAGAGGTATGAGACCTCTGACAGTACTTTGCCTACAAGATGGAGGAGAATAGCTCAACCAGTGAGCATGTGCTCAGATTGTCTGGGTACTGCAATTGCTTGAATCAAGTGGGAGTTAATCTTCCAGATAAGATAGTGAAAGCACATTTGCTCCCTGGGTGGTTTTGGTAATTAATGACAACATACTTTGTGGTTGGACTAATGCTTTTATCAAGTATGTTTCAGGAAATCCAATCACATTGGTATGGCAAGATGACTGAAGAAGTGGACCCCTCAAATGCTAAGGCAAGCATTGGCAAAAGCTCAAGACTCTATTTTTGGTTTAGTGATCAAAGATCACATTGAGTCCATAGGAAAAGCCAATACTATTAAAAGGGGATGAGGTTGTGTTGATGATCTGGTTGCTCAAGTGCTTAGTGATTTAGCTCCTTCAACTATCAGCACCTTTCACTACTATACACACTCATAAGTAATCTCGGACAAACCGATTCTTCCAACTCAGTCCCACCGAGATGAACCACTTCAGCCATATTCCAAACCCTAGAAAAATCGGTCATACCGAGTTTGAGATCGGTCTCACCGAAACTGAACTGCCAACCTTCTGTAACCATTTCACATCATTTCGGAATAACCGAGTTTGTATTATCGGTCTCACCGAAATGGGCAAGCTTCTGTCTTGGCTCAAATCGGTCTCACCGATATTGCATTTTCGGTCTCACCGATTCTGGCATGTTCCTGTCTTTTCTCAAATCGGTCTAACCGAGTTTTCTTTCTCGGTCCCACCGAAAACTCCAACGTTCATATCTTTCTCACTTCGGACACACCGAGATGGTATTTTCGGTCCCACCGAAAATCCCAACGTTCACTATATTTGAACTTTCGGTCTGACCGAGTTTTCACTTCGGTCTCACCGAGATTGGTCAAATGTGTGTGTAACGGTTGGATTTTGTGTGGAGGCTATATATACCCCTCCACCCCCTCTTCATTCGTGAGGAGAGCCATCAGAAAGTCTACCACTCCTACCATACACTTTCTGAGAAGTGAACCACCTACCCTTGTGTTGAGATCAAGTCATTCCATTCCTACCATATGAAACTTGATTTCTAGCCTTCCCAAGTTGCTTTCCACTCAAACCTTTCTTCCACCACAGCCATATCAGTGAGGAGAGTTGAGTGTTGGGGAGATTATCATTTGAAGCACAAGAGCAAGGAGTTCATCATCATCAACCACATCTATTACCTTTTGGAGGGTGGTGCCTCCTAGATTGGTTAGGTGTCGCTTGGGAGCCTCCGTCGTTGAGATGTGGAGTTGAACCAAGAAGTTTGTAAGGGCAAGGAGATCGCCTACTTCGTGAAGATCTACCCCGAGTAAGGCTAGTCCTCCGTGGGCGTAGGCCATGATGGAATAGACAAGGTTGCTTCTTCGTGGACCCTTCGTGGGTGGAGCCCTCCGTGGACTCGCGCAGCCGTTACCCTCCGTGGGTTGAAGTCTCCATCAACGTGGATGTACGATAGCACCACCTATCGGAACCACGACAAAAATCTTCGTGTCTCCAAACTGCGTTTGATCTTCTCCACCTCTCTTTACTACATGTGCAATTTACTTTCCGCTGCTTATACTCTAGAATTGCATGTGTAGGGTGTTACTTGAATTGATCTTAATTGTGAAACTGCCAAAAACATTGCATGATCAAAAGGCAGATTTTTTATATTGTCAAGTAGTCTAATCACTCCCCCTCTAGACATACTTTCAATCCTACAATATGGTTGTCGCTTTATTGTATGAAATGCAATCGCCATGTAATTGCTTTACTTTATCACTAAGCGGTAGCGATAGTCGTAGAAGCAATAGTTGGCAAGACGACAATGATGCTACGATAAAGATCAAGGTGTCAAGCCGGTGACGAAGGTGATCATGGCGGTGCTTTGAAGATGGAGATCAAAAGCACAAGATGATGATGGCCATATCATGTCACATATTTTGATTGCATGTGATGTTTATCTTATTATGCTTCTTATTTTGCTTAGAACGACGGTAGCATTATAAGATGATCCCTTACTAAATTTCAAGGTATAAGTGTTCTCCCTGAGTATGCACCGTTGCGAAAGTTCGTCGTGCCGAGACACCACGTGATGATCGGGTGTGATAAGCTCTACGTTCAAATACAACGGGTGTAAGCCAGTTTTGCACACGCAGAATACTCGGGTTAAACTTGACGAGCCTAGCATATACAGATATGGCCTCGGAACACTGGAGACCGAAAGGTCGAGCGTGAATCATATAGTAGATATGATCAACATAAGATGTTCACCATTGAAACTACTCCATCTCACGTGATGATCGGACATGGTTTAGTTGATTTGGATCACGTGATCATTTAGATGACCAGAGGGATGTCTATCTAAGTGGGAGTTCTTAAGTAATATGATTAATTGAACTTTAATTTATCATGAACTTAGTCCTGGTAGTATTAGCATATCTATGTTGTAGATCAATAGCTCGCGATGTTGCTCCACGTTTATTTTTATATGTTCCTAGAGAAAACCAAGTTGAAAGATGTTAGTAGCAATGATGCGGACTTGTTCCATGATCTGAGGATTATCCTCATTGCTGCACAGAAGAATTATGTCCTTGATGCACCGCTAGGTGACAGACCTATTGCAGGAGCAGATGTAGACATTATGAACGTTTTGACAAAAGCTCGATATGATGACTACTTGATAGTTTAGTGCACCATGCTTTACGGCTTATAACCGGGACTTCAAAAACGTTTTGAAACGCCACGGAGCATATAAGATGTTCCAAGAGTTGAAATTAGTATTTCATACTCATGCCCGTGTCGAGAGGTAAAAGACTTCTGACAGTACTTTGCCTACAAGATGGAGGAGAATAGCTCAACCAGTGAGCATCTGCTCAGATTGTTTGGGTACTACAATTACTTGAATCAAGTGGGAGTTAATCTTCCAGATAATATAGTAATTGACAAAGTTCTCTAGTCACTATCACCAAGTTAGTAGAACTTCGTGATGAACTATAATATGCAAGGGATGACGAAAGGAATTCCCGAGCTCTTCGCGATGCTGAAGTCGGCGAAGGTAGAAATCATGAAAAAAAACATCAAGTGTTGATGGTTAACAAGACCACTTGTTTCAAGTAAAGGGCAAAGGGATAGAAGGGGAACTTCAAGAAGAATGACAAGCAAGTTGTCACTCCCGTGAAGAAACCCAAAACTAAACTCAAGCCTGAAACAAGTGCTTCTACTGCAAAGGAAATGGTCACTAGAAGTGGAACTGCCCTAGATATTTGGCGGATAAGAAGGATGGCAAAGTAAACAAAGGTATATTTGATATACAGATTATTGATGTGTATTTTACTAGTGTTCATAGCAACCCCTCGGTATTTGATATTGGTCCAGTTGCTAAAGAGTAGTAACTCGAAATGGGAGTTGCGTAATGAACAGAAACTAGTTAAAGGATGAAGTGACGATGAGTATTGGAAGTAGTTCCAAGATTGATATGATCATCATCGCACACTCCCTATACTTTCGGGATTAGTGTTGGACCTAAATAAGTGTTATTTGGTGTTGAGCATGAATATGATTTGATCATGTTTATTGCAATACGGTTATTCATGTAAGTTAGAGAATAATTGTTGTTCTGTTTACATGAATAAAACCTTCTATGGTCATACACCCAATGAAAATGGTTTGTTGGATCTCGATCGTGGTGATACACATATTCATAATATTGAAGCCAAAAGATGCAAGGTTAATAATGATAGTGCAACTTATTTGTGGCACTGCCGTTTAGGTCATATTGGTGTAAAGCGCATGAAGAAACTCCATAGTGATGGACTTTTGGAATCACTTGATTATGAATCACTTGGTGCTTGCGAACCATGCCTCATGGGCAAGATGACTAAAACTCCGTTCTCCGGAACAATGGAGCGAGCAACAGATTTGTTGGAGATCATACATACAGATGTATGTGGACCAATGAGTGTTGAAGCTCGCGGCAGGTATCGTTATTTTCTGACCTTCACTGATGATTTGAGCAGATATGGGTATATCTACTTAATGAAGCACAAGTCTGAAACATTTGAAAAGTTCAAAGAATTTCAGAGTGAAGTGGAGAATAATCGTAACAAGAAAATAAGAGTTTCTACGATATGATCGTAGAGGTAAAATATTTGAGTTAGCGAGTTTGGCCTTCAGTAAAAACAATGTGAAATAGTTTCACTACTCACGCCACCTGGAACACCATAGTGTAATGGTGTGTCCGAACGTCATAACCGTACTTTATTAGATATGGTGCCATCGATGATATCTCTTACCGATCTACCACTATCACTTTTTGGGTTATGCATTAGAGACAGCTACATTTACGTTAAATAGGGCACCATCTAAATCCATGGAGATGACACCGTATGAACTGTGGTTTGACGAGAAACCCAAGCTGTCATTTCTTTAAGTTTGGGACTGCGATGCTTATGTGAAAAAGTTTCAACATGATAAGCTCGAACCCAAATCGGAGAAGTAAATCTTCATAGGATACCCAAAAGAAACTGTTGGGTACACCTTCTATCACAGATCTGATGGCAATGTCTTTGTTGCTAAGAGTGGATCCTTTCTAGAGAAGGAGTTTCTCTCGAAAAAAGTGAGTGGGAGGAAAGTAGAACTTGATGAGGTAATTGTACCTTCTCCCGAATTGGAAAGTAGTACATCACAGAAAATTGTTCCTGTAATTCCTACATCGATCAGTGAGGAAGTTAATGATGATGATCATGAAACTTCGGATCAAGTTTCTGCTGAACGTCGTAGATCAACCAGAGTACGTTCCGCACCAGAGTGGTACGGCAACCCAGTTCTGGAAATCATGTTACTAGACCATGATGAACCTACGAACTATGAGGAAGCGATGATGAGCCCAGATTCCGCAAAATGGCTTGAGGCCATGAAATCTGAGATGGGATCCATGTATGAGAACAAAGTGTGGACTTTGGTTGACTTGCCCGATGATCGGCAAGCCATCGAAAATAAATGGATCTTCAAGAGGAAGACCGACGCTGACGGTAATGTTACTGTTTACAAAGCTCGACTTGTTGCGAAAGGTTTTCGACAAGTTCAAGGAGTTGACTACGATGAGACTTTCTCACCCGTAGCGATGCTTAAGTCTGTCCGAATCATGTTAGCAATTGCCGCATTTATAAAATCTGGCAAATGGATAACAAAACTGCATTCTCTAATGGATTTATTAAAGAAGAATTGTATATGATGCAACCAGAAGGTTTTGTCAATCCTAAAGGTGCTAACAAAATGTACAAGCTCCAGCGATCCATCTATGGACTGGTGCAAGCATCTCGGAGTTGGAATATACGCTTTGATAAGTTGATCAAAGCATATAGATTTATACAGACTTGCGGTGAAGCCTGTATTTACAAGAAGTGAGTGGGAGCACTACAACCTTTCTGATAAGTATATGTGAATGACATATTGACGATCAGAAATGATGTAGAATTTTCTGGAAAGCATAAAGGAGTGTTTGAAAGGAGTTTTTCAAAGAAAGACCTTGGTGAAGCTACTTACATATTGGGCATCAAGATCTATAGAGATAGATCAAGACGGTTGATAAGACTTTCAATGAGTACATACCTTGATAAGATTTTGAAGTAGTTCAAAATGGATCAGTCAAAGAAGGAGTTCTTGCCTGACTTGTAAGGTGTGAAGTTGAGTAAAGACTCAAAACCAGACCACGGCAAAAAAATATAGAGAGAATGAAAGTCATTCCCTATGCCTCAGCCATAGGTTCTATAAAGTATGCCATGCTGTGTACAAAACATGTTGTGTACCTTGCCATAAGTTTGACAGGGAAGTACAATAGTGATCCAGGAGTAGATCACTGTACAGCGGTCAAAAAATTATCCTTAGTAATTGGATGACTAAGGAAATGTTTCTCGATTATGGAGGTGATAAAGAGTTTGTCGTAAAGGGTTACGCCGATGCAAGCATTGACACTAAATCCAGATGACTCTAAGTATCAATCTGGATGCGTATTGAAAGTGGGAGCAATTAGCTAGAGTAGCTCCATACAGAGCATTGTAGACATAGAAATTTGCGAAATACATACGGATCTGAATATGACAGACCCGGTGACTAAACTTCTCTCACAAGCAAAACATGATCACACCTTATTACTCTTGGGTATTAATCACATAGCGATGTGAACTAGATTATTGACTCTAGTAAACCCTTTAGGTGTTGGTCACATGGTGATGTGAACTATGGGTGTTATTCACATAACGATGTGAACTATCGGTATTAAATCACATGGCGATGTGAACTAGATTATTGACTCTAGTGCAAGTGGGAGACTGAAGGAAATATGCCCTAGAGGCAATAATAAAGTTATTATTTATTTCCTTATATCATGATAAATGTCTTTTATTCATGCTAGAATTTTATTAACCGGAAACTTAGTACATGTGTGAATACATAGACAAAACAGTATGTCCCTAGTATGCCTCTACTAGACTAGCTCATTGATCAAAGATGGTTATGTTTCCTGGCCATAGACATGAGTTGTCATTTGATCAACGGGATCACATCATTAGGAGAATGATGTGATGGACAAGACCCATCCGTTAGCATAGCACTATGATCGTTTAGTTTTACTGCTATTGCTTTCTTCATGACTTATACATGTTCCTATGACTATGAGATTATGCAACTCCCGAATACCGTAGGAACACCTTGTGTGCTATCAAACGTCACAACGTAACTGGGTGATCATAAAGATGCTCTACAGGTGTCTCCGAAAGTATTCGTGGTGTTGGCATAGATCAAGATTAGGATTTGTCATTCCGAGTGTCGGAGAGGTATCTCTGGGCCCTCTCGGTAACACACATCACAATAAGCCTTGCAAGCAAAAGACTAATGAGTTAGTCACGAGATGATGTGTTACGGAACGAGTAAAGAGACTTGCCGGTAACGAGATTGAACTAGGTATAGAGATACCGACGATCGAATCTCGGGCAAGTAACATACCGTTTGACAAAAGGAACAACGTATGTTGTTATGCGGTTCTGACCGATAAAAGATCTTCGTAGAATATGTAGGAGCCAATATGAACATCCAGGTTCCGCTATTGGTTATTGACCGGAGATGAGTCTCGGTCATGTCTACATAGTTCTCGAACCCGTAGGGTCCGCACGCTTAACGTTTGATGACGATCGGTATTATGAGTTTATGAGTATTGATGTACGGAAGGTAGTTCGGAGTTCCGGATGAGATCACGGAAATGACGAGGAGTCTCGGAATGTCCGAGACATAAAGATTGATATATTGGACGACTATATTCGAACACCGGAAGTGTTCCGGAAAAGTTTCGGATTTATCGAGAATGCCGGAGGGGGTTACCGGAACCCCCTACGAGAGGGGATGGTCCATAGTGGGCCTAAAGGGAAAGAGAGAGGCAGCCCATAGGGCTGGCCGGCGCCCCCACCTAGGGTTCCTAGTTGGACTAGGATTGGGGGGGGGGGGGCGCCACCTCTCCTATTCCTTTCCCCCTTCCTTCTTTTGGTGAATCCTACTAGGAATAGGATTGCAATCCTATTCCTAGTAGGAGTCCACTCCCTAGCCGCACCAGGAAGGGCCGGCCGGCCTCCCCCCCTTGCTCCTTTATATACGGGGGCAGGGGGGCACCCAAAGATACAGAAGTTGAATTGTTTTAGCCGTGTGCGGTGCCCCCCTCCACAGAATCACACCTCGGTCATACCGTCGCGGAGCTTAGGCGAAGCCCTGCGCCGGTGAACACATCATATCCGTCACCACGCCGTCGTGCTGACGAAACTCTCCCGTGAAGCTCAACTGGATCAAGAGCTCGTGGGACGTCATCAAGCTGAACGTGTGCTGAACGCGGAGGTGCCGTACGTTCGGTGCTTGATCGGTTGGATCGCGAAGAAGTTCGACAACATCAACCGCGTCACTTGACGCTTCCGCTCCCGGTCTACGAGGGTACGTAGACACACTCTTCTCTCTCGTTGCTATGCATCTGGTAGATAGATCTTTCGTGATCGTAGGAAAATTTTAAAATACTACGTTCCCCAACACGTTCCCGCCAGGCGCCTCGACGATCTTCAGCCCCGCGGAGGCGAGGACCTCCCCATCGAAGGTCTCTCCCTCCTCGGGGGCTCGCGACGAGGATCCCCACGGCACCTGTATGAAGACGCCGTTGGGAGCCTCAAGATAGAAGGTGGACTGCTCCTTCTCGGTGGAGGGATCGGCGGTCGGCGCAGCGCTGGACGCTCCTGCCGCCTCCGGGCCGGCAGTGTGGCCGCCGTCCCCCTCCCCGGCCGCTGCGTCCGCAGCCGGGGCAGTCTCCTCAGCCGCAGGCTCGTCGGCTCCTGCCATGTCTTCGGCGACAGGGGCGTTGCCGCCGTCGCCCTGCGCGCCTTCCTCGCCGACGACCTCGGTCTCCATCCGGTCCGGCGCGGGAGGGTCTAGAAGAAGTAGAAAAGAAGAAAAGAAAAAGTTCAAGCAAATATCCAAAAAAGACGAGTCCAAGAAGACGAGGTTGCAAGACTTACCTTCGCGGGCTTCGTCGACGACAGGCTCCCTCGCCGGGGAGCTCTCCCTTGGCGGGGTGGCGGCCCTCGCCGGGCTGCTCGCCCTTGGCAGGGTACTCGCCCTTGGCGGAGTACCCGCCCTTGGCGGAGCGCTCTCCCTCGCCGGAGAGTTCGTCCTTGGCGGGGACGGCGGGGCCTGCGGCTCCTCGGGAGTGGTCTCCGGGCGCTCCTGCGGCTGCGGCTCCGTTTCTGCACAAGACAAGCAAGACGAACAGAACAACAAGATGTTAGTACAAGGCAAAAACTTCAGGCGCGCCCGGCGAGCTGAAAGTTCAAGACCAGACTTACGCTGGGGGCTGCGCTGGGGGTTGCTCCTCGGAGCAGCGCTTGGGTCCGGCAAGCTCGTCGCCGGCGCGTCCCCTGTCACCGCGACGGGCGAGTCGTCCTCGACCTCGACTACGGTAACCTTGGCCTTCTTCGCCGCTCGCTGGGCCAGGGTCCTGAAATTAAAGCAAGAAGCAAGATCAGAATCGTCAACGAAAGAATCAAGACAGAATTGAAGAAGCTACAGAATACAAGTCCTTACTCCTGTTCCTCGTCATCGTTGTCGCTCAGGGCGGAGAAGTCGAACTCCACCTGAGGCGCTTCCGCGCGAGGAGCGGGAGGACAAGGCTCCCTCGGGCGCTTGGCGGTCCCCGGGGCTGGGGGCTGCGAAGCCCCAGCCTCTGTTGGCGCCGAGGCTCGGGGAGCAGGCGGAGCAGCCGCTCCGCGTTGGGAGGCTCCTCCTCCGCTTGGCGCTGGTGCGCGGGGCGCCTCCATCGCGGTCTGGCTCGCTCTGGTGGCGCGCGTCGCCTGGCGAGCGGGCTGCTGTCGGGGCGCCTGCGTCCTCGTCGCCGTAGCCGCCTTGCGGAGGCGCTTCGGCGGTGTTCGCTTGGGACTTGCCCGGGGCGGGGAGCTCTCTGAGGACGAGGAGATGTCATCGTCGAGCCCCAGAGATCCGCCGGTATCCTCGTCGGCTCCGGCGTCCTCCTCCTCCTCCTCCTCGGTGGGCTCGCTGGGCCCAGCACCCTGCCCCACGGCCTTGCTCCTTCCGGCAGCTCCGCCCCCTCCGGCACCTCTGCTCCCTCCGGCAACCTCGCCTCTTGCCGCGGCCTCGCTCACCACTCCGTGGATCACGGCATGCCTCAGAGAAGGGACCCCGGCGAGCTCGTCGGGCGGAAGATTGAGAAGTTTCCGGATCTCTGCCTCCTCGGCCTGGCACGACGCGTCCTCGGCCTCTGCCTCGTCGACGGTGAACCCAAATTCTCCTACCGCTGCGGCTGCGGCGGCCTCTTCTACCCGGGTAGCGATATAAGCTATCTCCCGATGCGTGGTGGCCGGGGTAAGACCGTTGATCTCATCGGTGTTCTTCGGCACCTCAACCAAGTTATCGAAGAAGCTCATAATGGCGTCCGGCGTGGGTACTATCCATGTTGGGTCAACGCCATGTGAGTCACATGCGGGCATCATCGCCCGCAAGGCGTCCCGGGCGGTGCTGTTGCATAAAGGTACTACTCCCCGGGGAGATCTAAACCACTCTGGGTGAGCTGGGTCGTGCTTGAAAAGCTCCCGAAGCATTCCCTTCAGCTCCAGCGCCGTGAAGTTGTAATTCAGCCCCGGGCGCAACCTCATTACGTCCGCCGCATTGCCAAACTCCCATGCTGGCCTTTTCCTTTCCTGTAAAGGGGCAATGCGGCGGCGGAGAAAGTCTGCTCCTACCTCTCCGATAGTCAACTTGGCTACCCGGAGACGAAGAATCCTGACAAGGGCAACGTTGAGCTTGATGTCATCGGCGGCCAAATCGCTCCAGTCCCTGCCGCGCACTATAGCAGTTGTGCGCGGCGCAGTCAAAGGCTGCGGCTCGTCCTCCACTATCCAGCACCAATCCGCGCGCCGCTCCTCCCACTTGCCGTGGAGCTCCCCTTTCATATAAGATTCCTTCTTTTCAAGCGGAAGATCCAAGAGATCCCCCCGGAGAGGGGAGCGCCGGCCTCTACTCTAGGCATAAAGAAGTGCCTAAAGAGTGCTACGTTTGGATAGATCCCTATGTAGTTTTCACACAGATGTGCGAAAACCGCCATCGTGAGGATGGCGTTGGGGGTGAAGTCTAAAAGATGGAGGTTGTAGGTGTTCATAATGTCACAGAAAAATTCAGAGAATGGAGGACACAGACCGCAGTGGAAGAAAGCGGCAAAGAAGAAATACCCGTTGGGGTACAGATCTCTGGCGGCGGCCGGGTAGACTCGGGTGCGGGGATGCGCCTTGGTCTTCTTGGCCCAGAACAGATAGTACTTGTTCCAGAGCTCCCGCGCGCTGAGCCTTGGCGCGAAGACGACATTCCTCTTCCGCAGGAGAGCAAGCTTCGCCGCCTGCTCGGATTTCTCTTTCTTGGCCTTCTCCGCCTTCGCCTTCTCGGTCTTCGGGGCCATGGCGGAGGCGGCGAGGGAAGGAGACGAGGAGTCCGGCGGCGCCGCAGATGCGAGAGACAGCAGAGGAGGTGAGGAGGCGGAGCGCAGAGGGGGGTTTCTGGAGGTGGAAGAAGCAATGAAGACGAAGTAAGGTAACGGCCCCTGCTTCCTCTGCTTTTAAGGGGGAAGTGGGGGACGCTCCGCATTTCCCATTAAAGAACGTGGCCACGTTCCCTCCCACGACGCCGTAATCGACGCGTGCCGTTAGGGAGGGACGCGGCAGATGCGGAAGGGGAATTACGGCTCGCCGTGCGCCGCGCGTGCCCGTGGACTGTTTTGGGCCTGGCCCAACGGCGCTGGGCACCGCGTGTGGCCCAGGCCCGGGGGCTCCTGTCGGTGTACTAAGATAGGGGTACCTTAGTACCCCAACTTGTGCACGGGTAGTAGCAGCTTCCCGCGGCAGGGTCTACCACGTGCTTGCCGGAAACCTCTCTGGTCTTTATTAAGACATTCAAAAACAAAGTATACAAGACAGAAGATCAAGGCCCCGGCAAGTGGAGCTTGCCGGGAAGGCCGTCCGAGGCTAAAGACTATGTCATTGACGCAAGGCCCTGGCGAGAGGAGCTTGCCAGGAAGACCAGAAGACTGTATCTAGAAGACGAGCCTCGGCGCACTCTGCGCCCCGGCGAGACCCGGGAAGCGACAAGCTTCCCGGCCCGACAAGATCAAGCCCCCGGCAAGCTGCTTGCCGGGGGAAGCTTGCACTGTGTGCCCGCGCTCCAGCTCATCGGCCCACGCGTCGCCCTGGGGCCCTTCCAGGGACGCGTGGTGGATGGCTGCGCAGCCTGGGGGACACGGTGGCGCTCCACGGTGACGAGGCTACCACCGTGGCGAACGGAGACGCAAGGGCGGGCGCTTTTGGGGTCGACGGCGACGGGCATTTTATGCTCTTGTCCCCCACTGTCAAAGTAGGTGATGACCACTGTTCATCCACTGTTCCCGCACTGTTACAACTACCACCAAAGTAACTTTTTTACCCCTTTCTCCTACGTTGACACCTGTCGGTGACCCCTTGAGCTATAAAAGAAGGCCCATGCACAACGTAGAAGGGGTTCGGAACCTAGATCGCTCATTCGCTCGGTGTAGCTAGTTCTTCAAGCTCCCGAGCTCCAACATTCAATACAATCTAATCATGAGTAGGGTTTTACGCGTCCATCGCGGCCCGAACCTGGGTAAACTGCCCGCGTGTGCTCGACGATCTGCTCTTTCTGCTCCCTCCGCTCCCTCACCGCAACGACAAGGGGCTCCGGCCCCATAGGTGCTCGTGGTGGACAGTTTCCCGCGACAACAACACTCCTGTTGTTCTATGTAGACACTCGAAAGATTCTGAAAGCAATAAGAGGAAACGGATGTCGTTTCGTCCCCAAAGGTGGCACGTTCCCTACCGAAACCATCACGCTTGATTTGAGAATCTAAGGTTTGTGAGAAGCTTATACCCAAACCTGCCCCAAATGGGACAAAAAATTTACCACGACATGTTGATGCCGCTCAATGATAGCATGCCAAGTTTCACGAATTTCAGATGAGTTTTGTATTTACTAGAATTTAAAAGGCATGTATCTCAATGTTTGCAGCCGAGTGGCGGTGTCAGGGTGTTTGAAATTCATTCCCATTTCTTCCATGGGACCAAAGCATTCAACCAAGGATACATATTTGATTTTTGAACCATTTTATACGCACTGGAGAATGTGGATGTAGTTCAAATTTGAGTTATGCGAGTAAAGTGCCTAGAAAACCCAGTTAATGTATATATAAATCCAAACGAACCCAGAAAAAAATACAAAATTGAACACAACACTCCTGTTTTTCTATGTTGACACTCGAAAGATTTTGAAAGCAATAAGAAGCAACAGATATCTTTTCGTCCCTAAAGGTGGCACGTTCCTTACCGAAACTATCTTGATTGTTTTGAGAATCTAAGGTTTGTGAGAAGCTTCTACCCAAACCTGCCCCAAATGGGTCAAAAAATTTAACATGGCATGTTGATGCCGCTCCATGATAGCATGTCAACTTTCACGAATATCAGACGAGTTTTCTATTTACTAGAATTTAAAACCCATGTATCTCAATGTTCGCGGCCGAATGGCGGTGGCAGGGTGTTTGAAATTCATTCTCATTTCTTGCAGGGGACCAAAGAATTCAAGAAAGGTCACATATTTGATTTTTCAACCAGTTTATATGCACTGGATAATGTGCATGTAGTTCAAATTCGAATTATGCGGATAAAATTCCTAGAAAACACTCCTGTTGTTCTATGTTGACACTAGAAAGATTTTGAACACAACACTCATGTTGTTCTATGTTGACACCTGAAAGATTTTGAAAGCAATAAGAGGCAACAGATATCGTTTCGTCCCCAACGGTGGCACATTCCCCACCAAAACCACCACACTTGTTTTGAGAATCTAAGGTTTGTGAGAAGCTTATACCCAAACCTGCCCCAAATGGGTCAAAAAATTTACCACGGCATGTTGATGCCGCTCCATGATAGAATGCCAAGTTTCACGAATTTTAGACGAGTTTTGTATTTACAAGAATTTAAAGCCATGTATCTCAATGTTTGCGGCCGAGTGGCGGTGTCAGGGTGTTTGAAATTCATTCCCATTTCTTCCATGGGGCCAAAGCATTCAACCAAGGATTCATATTTGATTTATGAACCATTGTATATGCACTGGAGAATGTGGATGTAGTTCAAATTTGAGTTATGCGAGTAAAGTGCCTAGAAAACCCAGTTAATGTATATATAAATCCAAACGAACCCAGAAAAAAATACAAAATTGAACACAACACTCCTGTTTTTCTATGTTGACACTCGAAAGATTTTGAAAGCAATAAGAAGCAACAGATATCTTTTCGTCCCTAAAGGTGGCACGTTCCTTACCGAAACTATCTTGATTGTTTTGAGAATCTAAGGTTTGTGAGAAGCTTCTACCCAAACCTGCCCCAAATGGGTCAAAAAATTTAACATGGCATGTTGATGCCGCTCCATGATAGCATGTCAACTTTCACGAATATCAGACGAGTTTTCTATTTACTAGAATTTAAAACCCATGTATCTCAATGTTCGCGGCCGAATGGCGGTGGCAGGGTGTTTGAAATTCATTCTCATTTCTTGCAGGGGACCAAAGAATTCAAGAAAGGTCACATATTTGATTTTTCAACCAGTTTATATGCACTGGATAATGTGCATGTAGTTCAAATTCGAATTATGCGGATAAAATTCCTAGAAAACACTCCTGTTGTTCTATGTTGACACTAGAAAGATTTTGAACACAACACTCATGTTGTTCTATGTTGACACCTGAAAGATTTTGAAAGCAATAAGAGGCAACAGATATCGTTTCGTCCCCAACGGTGGCACATTCCCCACCAAAACCACCACACTTGTTTTGAGAATCTAAGGTTTGTGAGAAGCTTATACCCAAACCTGCCCCAAATGGGTCAAAAAATTTACCACGGCATGTTGATGCCGCTCCATGATAGAATGCCAAGTTTCACGAATTTTAGACGAGTTTTGTATTTACAAGAATTTAAAGCCATGTATCTCAATGTTTGCGGCCGAGTGGCGGTGTCAGGGTGTTTGAAATTCATTCCCATTTCTTCCATGGGGCCAAAGCATTCAACCAAGGATTCATATTTGATTTATGAACCATTGTATATGCACTGGAGAATGTGGATGTAGTTCAAATTTGAGTTATGCGAGTAAAGTGCCTATAAAACCCAATTAATGTATAAATATATCCAAACGAACCCAGAAAAAATACAAAATTGAACACAACATTCCTGTTGTTCTATGTTGACACTCAAAAGATTTTGAAAGCAATAAGAGGCAATGGATATCGTTTCGTCCCCAAAGGTGGCACGTTCCCTACCGGACCCATCATGCTCGTTTTGAGAATCTAAGGTTTGTGAGAAGCTTATACCCAAACCTTCCCCCAATGGGTCAACGAATTTACCATGGCATGCTGATGCCGCTCCATGATAGCATGCCAAGTTTCATGAATTTCAGATGAGTTTTGTATTTACTAGAATTTGAAAGCCATGTATCTCAATGTTTGCGGCCGAGTGGTGGTGGCAGGGTGTTTGAAATTCATTCCCATTTCTGGCATGGGACCAAAGCATTCAACCAACGACACATATTTGTATTTACTAGAATTTAAAAGCCATGTTTCTCAATGTTTGTGGCCGAGTGGAGGTGGCAGGGTGTTTGAAATTCATTCCCATTTCTTGCATGGGACCAAAGCATTCAACCAAGGACACATATTTGATTTTTCAACAATTTATTTGCACTGGATAATGTGCTGTAGTTCAAATTTTAATTATGCGAATAAAATGCCTAGAAAACGCAGTTAATGTATAAAAATGTCCGAACGAACACCGAATAATTCCATAATTGAACACAACACTCACGTGGTTCTTTGTTGACACTCGAAAGATTTTTAAAGCAATAAGAGGCAAAGGAAATCTTTTCGTCCCGAAAGGTGGCACGTTCCCTATCGAAACAGTCACGCTTGTTGTGAGAAGCTAAGTTTTGTGAGAAGCTTATACCCAAACCTACCCCAAATGGGACAAAAAAATTACCATGGCATGTTGATACCGCTCCATCTTTGCATCCCAGGTTTCATGAATATCAGACGAGTTTTGTATTTACTAGAATTTAAAAGCCATGTATCTCCATGTTTGCGGCCAAGTGGCGGTGGCAGGGTGTTTGAAATTCAATCATATTTCTTGCATGGGACCAAAGCATTCAACCAAGGACACATGTTTGATTTTTCAACCAGTTATATGCACTTGAGAATGTGCATGTAGTTCAAATTTGAATTATGCGAATAAAATGCCTAGAAAACCCAGTTAATGTATAAAAATGTCCAAACGAACTCTGAAAAAAAATCCAAAATTGAACACAACACTCCTGTTGTTCTATGTTGACTCTCGAAAGATTCTGAAAGAAATAAGAGGCAACGGATATCGTTTCATCCCCAAAGGTGGCACGTTCCATACTGAAACCATCATGCTTGTTGTGAGAAGCTAAGCTTTTGAGAAGCTTATACTCAAACCTGCCCCAAATGGGACAAAAAATTTACCACGGCATGTTGATGCCGCTCCATGATAGCATGCTAAGTTTCACGAATTTCCGACGTGTTTTGTCTTTACTAGAATTTAAAAGCCATGTATCTCAATGTTTGCGGCCGAGTGGCGGTGGCAAGGTTTTTGAAGTTCATTCCCATTTCTTGCATGGGACCAAAGCATTCAACCAAGGACACATATTTGATTTTTCAACCAGTTGATATGCACTTGAGAATGTGCATGGAGTTCAAATTTGAATTATGCGAATAAAATGCCTAGAAAACCCAGTTGATGTATAAAAATGTCCAAACGAACCCCGAAAAAATCCGAAATTGAACACAACACTCTTGTTGCTGTATGTTGACACTCGAAAGATTCTGAAAGCAATAAGAGGCAACGGATATCGTTTCGTTACCGAAGGTGGCACGTTCCCTACCAAAACCATCATGCTTGTTGTGAGAAGCTAAGGTTTGTGAGAAGCTTATACCCAAACCTGCCCCAAATGGGACAAAAAAATTACCACGGCATGTTGATGCCGCTCCATGATAGCAGGCCAAGTTTCACGAATTTCAGACGAGTTTTGTATTTACTAGTATTTCAAAGCCATGTATCTCAATGTTTGCGGCCGAGTGGCGGTGGCAGGGTCTTTGAAATTCATTCCCATTTCTTGCATGGGACCAAAGCATTCAACCAAGGACACATATTTGATTTTTCTACCAGTTTATATGCACTTGAGAATGTGCATGTAGTTCAAATTTGAATTATGTGAATAAAATGCCTAGAAAACCGAGTTGATGTATAAGAATGTCCAAACGAATCCCGAAAAAATCAAAAATTTAACACAACACTCCTGTTGTTCTATGTTGACACTCGAAAGATTCTGAAAGCAATAAGAGGCAATGGATATCGTTTCGTCCCCAAAGGTGGCACGTTCCCTACCGAAACCATCATGCTTATTGTGAGAAGCAAAGGTTTGTGAGAAGCTTATACCCAAACGTGCCCCAAGTGGGACAAAAACTTTACCACGGCATGTTGATGCCGCTCCATGATAGCATGCCAAGTTTCATGAATTTCAGACGAGTTTTGTATTTACTAGTATTTAAAAGCCATGTATCTCAATGTTTGCGGCCGAGTGGCGGTGGCAGGGTGTTTGAAATTCATTCCCATTTCTTGCATGGGACCAAAGCATTCAACCAAGGACACATATTTGATTTTTCAACCAGTTTATATGCACTTGAGAATGTGCATGTAGTTCAAATTTGAATTATGCGAATAAAGTGCCTAGAAAACCCAGTTAATGTATAAAAATATCCAAACGAACCACACAAAAATCCAAAATTGAACACAACACTCCTATTGTTCTATGTTGACTCGCGAAAGATTCTGAAAGCAATAAGAGGCAACGGATATCGTTTCGTCCCCAAAGGTGGCACGTTCCCTACCGAAACCATCACGCTTGTTTTGAGAATCTAAGGTTTGTGAGAAGCTTATATCCAAACCTACCCCAAATAGGACAATTTTTTTACCACAACATGTTGATGCCGCTCCATGCCAGCGTGCCAAGTTTCACGAACCTCAGACGAGTTTCATATTTTCTAGAATTTAAAAGCCATGTATCTCAATGTTTGCGGCCGAGTGGCGGTGGCAGGGTGTTTGCAATTCATTCCCATTTCTTGCATGGGATCAAAGCATTCAAGCAAGGACACATATTTGATTTTTCAACCAGTTTATCTGCACTGGATAATGTGCATGTTGTTCAAATTTGAATTATGTGAATAGAACACCTGGATAATGTGCATGTTGTTCAAATTTGAATTATGCTAATAAAATGCCTAGAAGACGAAGTTAATGTATAAAAATGTCCAAACGAACACCGAAAAATTCCATAATTGAACACAACATTAATGTGGTTCTACGTTGACACTTGAAAGATTTTGAAAGCAATAAGAGGCAACGAATATCGTTTCGTCCCAAAAGGTGGCAAGTTCCCTATCGAAACCATCACGCTTTTTGTGAGAAGCTAAGTTTTGTGAGAAGCTTATACCCAAACCTTCCCCAAATGGGACAAAAAAAATTACCACGGCAAGTTGATGCCGCTCCATCTTAGCATGCCAGTTTTGTATTTACTAGAATTTAAAAGCCAAGTATCTCAATGTTTGTGGCCGAGTGGCAGTGGCAGGGTGTTTGAAATTAAATCCCATTTCTTGCATGGGACCAAAGCATTAAACCAAGGACACCTATTTGATTTTTCAACCAGTTTGTATGCACTGGAGAATGTGCATGTAGTTCAAATTTGAATTATGCGGATAAAATTCCTAGGAAACCCAGTTAATGGATAAAAATTTCCAAATGAACCCCGAAAAAATCAAAAATTGAACACAACACTGCCCTTGTTCTATGTTTACACTCAAAAGATTCTGAAAGCAATAAGAGGCAATGGATATCGTTTCGTCCCCAAAGGTGGCGCGTTCCCAACCGAAACCATCACGCTTGTTTTGAGAATCTAAGGTTTGTGAGAAGCTTATACCCAAACCTGCCCAAAATGGGTCAAAACATTTACCACGACATGTTGATCCCGCTCCATGATAGCATGCCAAGTTTCATGAATTTCAGACGAGTTTTGTATTTACTAGGATTTAAAAGCCATGTATCTCAATGTTTGCGGCCGAGTGGCGGTGGCAGGGTATTTGAAATTCATTCCCATTTCTTGCATGTGACCAAAGCATTCAACCAAGGACACATATTTGATTTTTCAACCAGTTTATATGCACTAGAGAATGTGCATGTAGTTAAAATTTGAATTATGTGAATAAAATGCCTAACAAACCAAGTTAATGTATAAAAATGTCCAAACAAACCCCGAAAAAAATATCCAAAATTGAGCACAACACTCCCCTTGTTCTATGTTGACACTCGAAAGATTCTAAAAGCAATAAGAGGCAACGGATATCGCTTCGTTCCCAAAGGTGGCACGTTCCCTACCGAAACCATCACGCTTGTTTTGAGAATCTAAGGTTTGTGAGAAGATTGTACCCAAACCAGCCCCAAATGGGACAAAAAATTACCATGCATGTTGATGCCGAGACATATTAGCATGCCAGGTTTCATGAATTTCGGATGAGTTTTGCATTTGCTAGAATTTAAAAGCCATGTATCACAATGTTTGCGGCCGAGTGACAGTGGTAGGGTTTTTGAAATTCATTCCCATTTCTTGCATGGGACCAAAGCATTCAACCAAGGACACATATTTGATTTTTCAACCAGTTTATATGCACTGGAGAATGTGCATGTAGTTCAAATTTGAATTATGCGAGTAAAATGCCTAGAAGAACCAGTTAATGTATAAAAATGTCCAAACAAACCCCGAAAAAATCCAAAATTGAACACAACACTCCCCTTGTTCTATGTTGACACTCGAAATATACTGAAAGCAATAAGAGGCAACGGATACGTTTCGTCCCCAAAGGTGGCACATTCCCTACCGAAACCATCACGCTTGTTTTGAGAATCTAGGGTTTGTGAGAAGCTTATACCCAAACCTATCCCAAATGGGACAAAAAATTTACCACAGCATGTCGATGCCGCTCCATGATAGCATGCCAAGTTTCACGAACTTCAGACGAGTTTTGTATTTACTAGAATTTAAAAGCCATGTATCTCAATGTTTGCGGCCGAGTGGCGGTGGCAGGGTGATTGAAATTCATTCCCATTTCTTGCATGGGACCAGAGCATTCAACCAAGGACACATATTAGATTTTTCAACCAGTTTATATGCACTGGACAATGTGCATGTAGTTCAAATTTGAATTATGCGAATAAAATGCCTAGAAAACGCAGTTAATGTATAAAAATGTCCAAACGAACACCGAAAAATTCCATAATTGAACACAACAATAATGTGGTTCTACGTTGACACTCGAAAGATTTTGAAAGCAATAAGAGGCAATGAATATCGTTTCGTCCCAAAAGTTGGCACGTTCCCTGTCGGGGGAAACTGTCCGCCACAAACACCTATGGGACCGGAGCCCCTTGTCTGTGCGGTACGAGGGCGGAGGGAGCACAAAGAGCAGATCGAAGCAGACACGCGGGCAGTTTTACCCAGGTTCGGGCCGCACGGATGCGTAAAACCCTACTCCTGCTTGGTTGTGTATTGAGTTGAGTGCTCGGGAGCTTGAAGAAGCAGCTACACCGTGCGTGAGAGTAATCTAGGTTTCGAACCCCCTCCACGTTGTGCATGGGCCTCCTTTTATAGTGCAAGGGGTCACCGACAGGTGTCAACGTAGGAGAAAGGGGTAAAAATGTAAAAGGGGTGGTAGTTGTAACAGTGCGGGAACAGTGGAGCTACAGTACAGAACAGTGGTCTATACCTACTTTAACAGTGGGGGACAAGGGTATTTAATGCCCGTCGCCGTCGACCCCAAAAGCTCCCGCCTTAGCGTCTCCGTCCGCCACGGCGACGGATCCATTACCGTGGAGTGCCACCGTGTACCCCAGGCTGCACAGCCATCCGCCACGCGTCCCTGGATAAGTCCCAGGGCGACGCGTGGGCTGATGAGCTGGAGCGCGGGCACACAGCGCAACCTCCCCGGCAAGCACCTTGCCGGGGACCTCGATCTTGCCGGGCCCGGGAGCTTGCCGCTCCCCGGGCCCCTTGCCGGGGTGCGCATAGCGCCGAGGCGTTGTATTCTAGTCTTCCTGGCGAGCTCCTCTTGCCAGGGCCTTGTGTTAGGGGAACAGTCTTGAGCCTGGTACGGCCTTCCCGGCAAGCTCCTCTTGCCGGGGTCTTGATCTCATGTCTTGTATACTTTGTTTTTGAATGGTTTAA
Source organism: Secale cereale (assembly GCA_902687465.1). Taxonomy (NCBI): domain Eukaryota; kingdom Viridiplantae; phylum Streptophyta; class Magnoliopsida; order Poales; family Poaceae; genus Secale; species Secale cereale. The sequence continues at coordinate 345,709,204 of LR738711.1, forward strand.
TAGGGAGCAGGAAGGTCTCCGGCGAGCACGCAGTAAACCTTGCCGCGGGAAGCTGCAACTGCCTGTGCACAAGTTGGGGTACTGAGGCACCCCTACCTTAGTACACCGACAGGAGCCCCCGGGCCTGGGCCACACACGGTGCCGAGCGCTGTTGGGCCAGGCCCAAAACAGTGCACGGGCACCCGCGGCCCGCGGCGCGCCGAATCCACTTCCATATCCGCCGCACCCCACGGTAACGGCACGCGTCGATCGCGGCGCCGTGGGATGGGACGTGCCCACGATCTCTTAATGGAAAGGGCGAAACGCCCCCCACTCCCCCATAAAAGCAAAGGTAGCGGGCGCGGTTCCCCTCCTTGCGCTCTCATTACGTCGTCTTCCACCTGCAAAAGATTCCTTCTTGTGCTCCGCCTCCATACTTCCGCCGCCGCCGAGCTCTTCGTCCTCCTCCTTCCACCGCGTCCCCCATGGCCCCAAAGGCCGACAAGGCGAAGGCGGAGAAGGCCAAGAAGGAGAAGTCGGAGCAAGCGGCCAAGCTCATCGCCTACCGGAAGAGGCACGTCGTCTTCCCGCCGAAGCTCGGCGTGCAGGAACTCTGGAACAAGTATTACTTGTTCTGGTCCAAAGGAACCGATGCGCATCCCCGCACGCGAGCATACCCGGCCGTCGCCAAGGACAGCTATCCCGGCGGGTACCACTTTTTTGCTGCCTTTTTCCATTGTGGTCTCTGTCCTCCTTTTTCGAACTTCTTCTGTGATGTCATGAACACATATGGCTTCCATCTGCTTGACTTCACCCCCAACGCCATTCTCACCATGGCCGTTTTCGCACACATGTGCGAAAACTTCATAGGAGTCCACCCCAATGTAGCCCTCTTTAGACACTTCTTCACTCCTAGAGCCGAGGCCGATGCCCCCCTCTCCGGAGGAATTTCTTGGATTTTTCGCCTGAATAAGAAAGGGGCGTACTTGTCGGGGGAGCTCCGCGGCAAGTGGGAGGAATGGCGAGCGGAGTGGTGCTGGATCGTAGAAGACCAGCCGCAAGCCTTCACCGCGCCGCGCACAACGCCCATTGTGCGCGGCAGGGACTGGAGTGACCTGGACTCGGACGATGTTAAGCTCAACATCGCCCTTGTCCGAATTCTTCGTCTTCGGTTGGCCAATCTATCTGTTGCCGAGGTGGGCGCAGACTTCCTCCGCCGGCGCATCGCCCCTCTCCAAGACCGGAAGAGGCCGGCATGGGAGTACGGCGGCCCGGCAGATATCATGAGGCTGCGCCCCGGGCTTAATTTCAACTTCACCACTCTGGAGCTGCGGGGGATGGTACGGGAACTCTTCAAGTACGACCCGACGCACCCCGAGTGGTTCAGGACTCCCCGGGAAGTGGTGCCGCTCTACAACAACGCCGCCAGGGACCGAATCCTCGCCATGATGCCCATGTGCGACTCGCATGGCTTGGACCGCTCGTGGATCGCCCCCAAGCCCATCGACGTCCTCAACTTCTACGACAACCTCGCCGAGGTGGCGAGGAACAAGGAGGACCTCAAGCTGCACACGCGGGACACCACCGACCAGGAAATCGCCTACATAGCTTCTCGGGCTGAGGAGGCCGCCGCAGCCGCGGCGGCAGGAGTTTTCGGGTTCTCGCCGGAGGAGGCGGAGGCCGAGGAGGCGTCCACCCAGGCGGAGGAGGCGGAGATCCGCAGGTTGCTGAATCTCCCACCCGACGCGCTCGCCGGGGTCCCCTCGTTGAGGCACTCCGGGATCCACGGGATCGCGGCGGAGGCTGCGGCAATGGAGGGCACCGCCGGAGGGAGCAGAGGCGCCGCGAGGGGCAGAGGCGCCAAGGGAAAGGGGGCCGCAGCGCAGGACGCTGGGCCCAGTGAGCCGGCCGGGGCAGAGGAGGAGGAGGAGGAGGAGGCCGAAGACTCCGGCGGATCCACGGAGTTATACGCCGACGACCTCTCCTCGTCGGAGAGCTCCCCGCCCCCGGCAAGCCCGAAGCAGTCCCCGGCAAAGCGCCTCCGCAAGGCGGCGACGGGGGAGAGGGCGCAGGCGCCCCGGCAACAGCCACCTCGGCGGGCGGCTCCCCGGGGGAGTCAAGCCGCGCCAAGGCCGTCCGGCGCACCAGCCGCAGCTGAGGCGGCCCGTGCGCGGACCACGACGGAGGCGCCCCGCAGGCCGGCAGCGAGCCGGCAGGGGTCTTCTCGGAGCGGAGCAACGGCTCCGCCCGCCCCCCGGGCGCCGGCAGCCACAGGGGCTGGGTCTTCGCAGCCCCCAGCCCCGGTGAGCACCAAGCGCGCGAGGGAGTCTTCGTCTTCCGCTCCTCGCGCCGACGCGCCCACGGTGGAGTATGACTTCTCCGCCCTAAGCGAGGACGACGAGGAGGACCAGGAGTAAGAATCCAAGATTCTACATCTTCTTGATTTTTGTCTTGAACTTCTGTTGATGCTGACTCTGTCTACTGTTTTGATTTCAGGACCCTGGCCCATCGCGCAGCGAAGAAGGCCAAGGCGCCCGAGGCCGAGGTCGCGGAAGGCTCAGCGGCAGCGGCAACAGGGGGTGTGCCGGAGCCGAGCCTGCCGGACTCGAGCGCTGCTCCAATGAGCAGCCCCCAGCGCAGCCCGCAGCGCAGCCCCCAGCGTAAGTCTGGGGTTCTCTCTTTTCGGTTTGGGGAACGCCTGAGGATTTGATTTTGTCTTCACATGTTGACATCTCTTGTCTTGTTCTGTGCAGAGGTGGAGCCCCAGCGGGAAGAGCGCCCGGAGGCCACAGCTGAGGAGCCGCAGGCCCCGCCATCCCCGCCAAGGCAGAACTCTCCGGCAAGGGAGAGTGCTCCGTCAAGGGCGGGTACTCCGCCAAGGCAGAGTACCCCGCCAAGGACGAGCAGCCCGGCGAGGGCGGCCACCCCGCCAAGGCCAAGCTCCCCGGCGAGGGTGACCACTCCGACAAGGCCGAGCTCCCCGGCGAGGGAGCCCGCCGCTGAGGACGTCCGTCAAGGTAAGCTTCGTGACTTGTTTTCTTGGCCTGTCTCTTTTTTGGATATTTGCTTGAGCCTTGAACTTCTTTTTCTTTTTCTTAGATCTTCCTCCTCCTGCGCCCATGGAGACGGAGGTCATCGACCTTGAGGAGGAGGGCGCGCAGGGCGGCGGCGGCGACGCCCCTGTCGTCGAGGAGACAGCCGAGGCCGCCGAGCCGGCCGCGCAAGAGACTGCCCCGGCTGCAGACGCAGCGGCCGGGGAGGGGGACGGTGGCCGCACCGCCGACCCGGGGGCGGCGGGAGCATCGGATGCTGCACCGGCCACCGGTCCCTCCGCCGGCGAGGAGCAGAGGTTCTATCGCGAGGCCCCCAATGGCGTCTTCATCCAGATGCCGTGGGGGTCTTCGTCGCGAGCTCCTGCGGAGGGCGAGGCGTTCGACGGAGAAGTCCTCGCCTCCGCAGGCCTGAAGATCGTCCAGGCGCCCAGTGGAGGTGAGGGGCCCGAGGAGGAGAGGTTGCTCCATCAGCTCCTGGCCCTTTACCGGGCCAGGCAGGCAAAGCTCGCCTCCCGGGAGGCTCTTGCCGCCAAGGCCGCGGCAGAGATGGAAAAGCGTGCGGCGGAGCTCAGCGCCGCCAATCAGGCTGCCCTCCGCCAGGTGGCGGAGGAGCGTGAGCGTCTCGCCGGTGAGTACCAGGAATGGGTACTCGAGAAAGCTGAAGCGGAAGAACAGCAGCGCCTCGCCGGAGTGGATATGTCCCGGCGGGAAGGAGAGCTCGCGCAGCGGAAGGTTGAGCTGGACTCTCATGAAGAAGACCTTGCCGCTCGCGAGGCTGCCCTTGGCGGGGAGCTGAAGGAGGCGAAAGCCGCTGCGGTTGCCGCGGAAGACGCCAAGAAAGAGCTCGCCGCCAAGGTCGAACAGTTGGAGAAGGCGATGAAGGTGAGCGCCGAGAAGGTTGCCGCGCTCATCTTGGAGCGCGAGAAGGACGCTCACACAAACTCTGAGCTTCAGGTGAGCTTATCGAAGAGGGGCGACGAGCTGAAGGCCGCCAAGGACTCCATTGAGGACTTGGAGCTGAAGGTCCCTGGTTCCACAGGTAACTTCATTGCGGCGCACTTTGAAAGGCCATCTGCAATTTCATTTTGAGCTCTCGGGACGTGCTCCATCTGCAAACCTTCAAAGTGCTCTTCAAGCTTTCTCACTTCATCGACATATGCTTCCATCAAAGGGCTCTGATAGCTCTTGTTAACTTGTCGGACCACCAACTGAGAATCGCCCCGCACAATCAGCTTTCTGATCCCAAGTTCGGCCGCGATCCTGAGGCCGGCAAGCAAGCCTTCATACTCTGCGGTGTTGTTTGTCGCTTGCTCCCTGGGAAAGTGCATCTGGATAACATATTTGAGGTGTTCTCCGGTGGGCGCGATGAGTACCACGCCGGCACCGGCGCCTTGCAGCGAGAAGGCACCGTCAAAATACATTACCCATTCACTTGTCGCCTCTTGTACGGGTACACTTGTTTCTTGAACTTCTTCTTCTGGTGTCGGGGTCCATTCAGCTATGAATTCTGCCAAAGCTCGGCTCTGTATGGTTGAAGTACTTTCAAACTTGAGTCCAAAGCTCGACAGCTCCAGTGCCCACTCAACGATCCTGCCTGTTGCTTCTGGATTGTGCAATATCCTCTTCAACGGAAAGCGAGTGACCACTGTTATCTCATGGGCTTGGAAGTAATGGCGCAGCTTTCTTGAGGCCATGAGGAGGCCGAAAAGCAATTTTTGCACACCAGAGTATCTTGATCTAGCCCCCTGGAGAAGGGAACTTACAAAATACACTGGGCGCTGCACCATCTTCTTCCGCACCTCTCCTTGTTCTTGCGCAGAGTCTTCCTTATCGGGGCCAGAGCTTGTCGGGTCAGCCCCCTGTTTGTCGCTGGATTCGCTTGCCGGTGGTGCTGACTCCTCGTCGGACTCCCTCTCCGCTACCAACGCAGCACTAACCACCTGGTTGGTTGCCGCTAAGTATAGCAACAACTTTTCCTGTGGTCTAGGTGCGACAAGTATAGGAGTGGAGGACAGGTACCGTTTCAAATCCTGCAACGCCGCCTCTGCTTCCGGAGTCCACTTCATGGGACCTGCCTTCTTCAAAATTTTGAAGAAAGGTAGGGCGCGTTCTGCAGACTTTGAAATGAATCTACTGAGGGCAGCAACACATCCCGCAAGCCTTCTGACATCCTTGACGCGCTTCGGGGCCTCTATCTGCTCAATGGCCTTGATCTTGTCGGGGTTGGCTTCAATCCCCCTCTGTGATACAAAGAACCCGAGAAGCTTGCCGGAGGGGACTCCAAAGACGCACTTCTCGGGGTTCAACTTGAGCTGTATCCTGCGCAGGTTCTGAAACGTTTCTTCCAAGTCTTAAATCAGGGTTTCCTTGCTTTTGCTCTTCACCACGATGTCATCCATGTAAGCTTCTACATTTCTGTGAATCTGTGGCTCAAAAGCAGTGTATACTACCCTTGCAAAAGTTGAGCCTGCATTCTTCAATCCAAATGGCATGCGGATAAAGCAATAAGTGCCACATGGAGTGATAAACGCAGTCTTCTCTTCATCTTCCTTGGCCATGAAAATCTGATGATAGCCTGAGTATGCATCAAGAAAACAGAGCAGCTCACATCCGGCAGTGGAGTCAACGATCTGGTCGATGCGCGGCAAAGGGAAGGGATCCTTGGGACATGCTTTATTCACATCGGTGAAGTCTATACACAGTCTCCACTTCCCGTTGGCCTTGCGCACGACGACTGGGTTTGCCAACCACGTCGGATGGATCACACCTCTAACTAGGCCTGCTGCTTCTAGCTTCTTGATTTCCTCGTTGATGAACTCTTGGCGCTCCACGGCTTGCTTCCTCACTTTCTGCTTGATGGGCCGCGCATGAGGACAGACAGCAAGCTTGTGCTCAATTACCTTCCTGGGAACACCGGGGATGTCGGATGGTTGCCAGGCAAACACATCGACATTCGCCCGCAGGAAGGCAACGAGCGCGCTTTCCTATTTGCTGTCGAGGGTTGCACTGATGGTGAAGGTACCACCAGTGCCGTCCTCCTTTGCGGACACTTTCTTGGTTGCCGGAGGAGCAGCCATTCCTTTCTTGCTCTTGCCGGTGGAGCTCGATGGAACGTCCTCGATGGCAGCGCAGCACTCCGAAGAGGTGCGGTTGCCGGAGTGGGTCCCAGAGCACTTGCCGGACTTGGTCTTCGTCTTCTTCCCCCCGGGAGCTTCAGCGGCAAGAGCATCCTTCTCGGCCGCAGCTGCTGCATCCCGGTAAATCTTGTCGGCGCAAATAAGCGCATCCTTCTGGTCGCTGTGGACAGTGATGACGCTTATCGGCCCCGGCATCTTTAGCACGTTGTAGGCATAATGGGAAGCTGCCATGAACTTGGCGAGGGCAGGACGGCCAAGTATTCCATTGTAAGGCAATGGAATATCGGCAACGTCAAAGGTGATGCGCTCAGTTCTGAAGTTGAGCTCCCCGCCAAAGGTCACTGGCAGAGTGATCTTTCCCTTGGGCTTGCTCCTTCCCGGGTTGATTCCTTGGAATGAACCGGTCTCTTCGAGCTCGCCGTCTTGAATCTGGAGTTTCTTGATCACAGCAGAGGAGATCAAGTTCAGGCCGGCCCCGCCGTCAACCAACATTTTGGTGACCTTGAGGTTGCGGATGGTGGGAGAAACCAGCATCGGCAAGCACCCGACCGCCGTGGTGCGGTCAGGGTGGTCCTCAAGGTCAAAAACGATGGGCGTGCTGGACCATTTGAGGAGCCTGCGCGACTCCACGGGCGGCTCCGCTGCGTTCACCTCACGCACCCACTGCTTTAGCTGGCGGTGGGAGGTGTGCAGGGAGGCGCCACCGTCGACGCACAGGACCTCCGTGGCCTTCTGGAACTCCTGCTCGCTGTTCTCGTCGTCCTCCATGTCTTCATCGTCGTCTTCGTCGTTGTCGCGGCCCCGGGGAGGTCGATCTCCTTGCCGCTGCTTAGCCTTGCCACGGCGTCCTCCCCGGCCGTTGAACGGCCGCTTCTTGCTGGGCTCTTCTCCGCCACCTTGGGCCTTCTCCTTGTCGCGCCTCTCGTACTCAGCTTTTTGCTGCTCGACGAGGTATTCGACGCGCTTGCAGTTGGAGAGATCGTGACCCTTGGTGCGGTGAATCTTACAGTATTGCTTGTCGGAGCTACCCGGTTTGTCGGCCGCCGCTGCAGGGGCAGGCTCCTTGCCGGAGCCGCCAGCCTGTGCTTGCTTGGCGGGGGCCTCCTTGCCGGACTTCTCGACGGCAAGCACCTCCTTCTTGCCCTTCTTTCTGTTGTTCCGCCGCCGGCTCTTCTTTGCCGGGGCGGCGTCGTCGCTGTCGCTTCCCCCTGCGCCTGCATCCTCCCCGGGGAGTTTCCTCCCCTCTTCTGCGCGTGCGCACTTGTCAGCAAGAGCGTAGAGCTCGCTGACGTCCCTAATCTTGGTCATCGCCATTTCCTCACGCATGCGGCGGTTACGCACGTTCTGATGGAACGCGCTGATAACCGCAGCAGGGTGAACGTCAGGTATGTTGTGCTGCACCCGGCTGAAGCGCTGGATATATTTGCGCAGGGGTTCGCCTTCCTTCTGGGCCAAGATATGGAGATCGCTCTCCTGGCCATGGGGTTTGTGGCCGCCGGTGAAGGCGCCAACAAACTGATGGCAGAGGTCGGCCCAAGAAGAGATAGAGCCTTCCGGCAAGTGCATGAGCCACGAACGGACGTTCGGCTTCAGCACGAGCGGGAAGTAGTTGGCTAAGATCTTCTCGTCGCGCCCCCCGGCAGCTTGCACTGCGATAGTGTAGACGCTGAGAAATTCCGAGGGGTGCGTCTTGCCGTCGTACTTCTCCGGTACGTCGGGCTTAAAGTTCTTCATGCTGGGCCACTGGACGCGCCGTAGCTCGCGGGTGAACGCAGGGCAACCTGCCGCGTACGGCAAGTCGCCTGGTTCACCGGGTGCGTGCGCGTCGACGGTGTTCCCAGCTCTCTTGTCGGATTGTCGCCGAGCTTCTCGGCGGCGCTCGATCGTGGTTCGAGCGTCTTCATCTCGCCGGTCGTCGAGGACCTGGCGCTGGTCCCGACGGGCCCGCGGGTCCGACGAGGCTGTGGAGCCGTCGTCGGGGTTGTTCCGGCGGGGCGGCGTCTTCTGTTTCTGCGGCGGGGAGTGCACGCTTGTCGCACCCCCGGCAGTCTTGTCGCCGATAGCCTTCGTCTTCTCAGCCTGCCGCGGCCGTGAGGCCGACGGCTGCTGTGGAGAATCGTTGTTGGCGAAGTCTATCAGGCTCCGGATGGTGGCCCTCCATTCTTCGGCCTTGTCGGCCGCCGGAGGAAAGTCGAGGAGCAGCTGCGCCCTTGCGAGCGCTTCTGCTGGAGTAGTGGGGAACGCGGGTGAGCGGTGCGAGGAGCGGGATACGCTCGGACTTCTAACAACGTTAGAAGGAGCGGGGTCCCGCGCCGGCGCCTTCGCTTTGCTTGTGCCCGGACGGGGGTCCGGGGCGTCCCGCGAGCCTCCGGTTTGGCCTTGCCCCAGCAAGCGGATACCACCTCCCGTGGTATGGCGCTGCGGGGTCGTTGTGTGCTGCGATGGACGCGGCGCGTCCACGGAGACCGAGGTTCGGTCGTCCGTCCGGTTCTTGGATCTGGTGGCGCCGTGAGTGTCCTCACCGGCAACCACCCTTCCGACGGCATCTCCCCCGCCCACCGTTGGCTCTGGTGGCGGCGGGTGAGACACAGACGGGCCTCCGACCTCCGAAGGCTTCTTCTTCGGGGCCATGGAGTTGTCGCTGATGAAGTTGCTGATGAAGCTGGAGAGGTTGATGAAGAATGCGCCCGCGCGAACGCCGGATCAGGTTCGCACAACCTCGACGCCCCCTACCTGGCGCGCCAAAGATGTCGGGGGAAACTGTCCGCCACGAACACCTATGGGACCGGAGCCCCTTGTCTGTGCGGTACGAGGGCGGAGGGAGCACAAAGAGCAGATCGAAGCAGACACGCGGGCAGTTTTACCCAGGTTCGGGCCGCACGGATGCGTAAAACCCTACTCCTGCTTGGTTGTGTATTGAGTTGAGTGCTCGGGAGCTTGAAGAAGCAGCTACACCGTGCGTGAGAGTAATCTAGGTTTCGAACCCCCTCCATGTTGTGCATGGGCCTCCTTTTATAGTGCAAGGGGTCACCGACAGGTGTCAACGTAGGAGAAAGGGGTAAAAATGTAAAAGGGGTGGTAGTTGTAACAGTGCGGGAACAGTGGAGCTACAGTACAGAACAGTGGTCTATACCTACTTTAACAGTGGGGGACAAGGGTATTTAATGCCCGTCGCCGTCGACCCCAAAAGCTCCCGCCTTAGCGTCTCCGTCCGCCACGGCGACGGATCCATTACCTTGGAGTGCCACCGTGTACCCCAGGCTGCACAGCCATCCGCCACGCGTCCCTGGATAAGTCCCAGGGCGACGCGTGGGCTGATGAGCTGGAGCGCGGGCACACAGCGCAACCTCCCCGGCAAGCACCTTGCCGGGGACCTCGATCTTGCCGGGCCCGGGAGCTTGCCGCTCCCCGGGCCCCTTGCCGGGGTGCGCATAGCGCCGAGGCGTTGTATTCTAGTCTTCCTGGCGAGCTCCTCTTGCCAGGGCCTTGTGTTAGGGGAACAGTCTTGAGCCTGGTACGGCCTTCCCGGCAAGCTCCTCTTGCCGGGGTCTTGATCTCATGTCTTGTATACTTTGTTTTTGAATGGTTTAATAGGGAGCAGGAAGGTCTCCGGCGAGCACGCAGTAAACCTTGCCGCGGGAAGCTGCAATTGCCCGTGCACAAGTTGGGGTACTGAGGCACCCCTACCTTAGTACACCGACATTCCCTATCGAAACTTTGACGCTTTTTGTGAGAAGCTAAGTTTTGTGAGAAGCTTATACCCAAACCTACCCCAAATGGGACAAAAAATTTACCACGGCAAGCTGATGCCGCTTCATTTAGCATGCCAGGTTTCATGAATTTCAGACAAGTTTTGTATTTGCTAGAATTTAAAAGCCATGTATCTCAATGTTTGCGGCCGAGTGGTGGTGTCAGGGTGTTCGAAATTCATTCCCATTTCTTGCATGGGACCAAAGCATTCAACCAAGGACACATATTTGATTTTTCAACCAGTTTAGATGTACTGGAGAATGTGCATGTAGTTCAAATTTGAATTATGCGAATAAAATGCCTAGAAAACCCAGTTAATGTATAAAAATGTCCTAACAAACCCCGAAAAAATTCCAAAATTGAACACAACACTCCCCTTGTTCTATGTTGACACTCGAAAGATTCTGAAAGCAATTAGAGGCAACGGATACGTTTTGTCCCCAAAGGTGGCACGTTCCCTACCGAAACCATCACGCTTGTTTTGGGAATCTAAGGTTTGTGAGAAGCTTATACCCAAACCTGCCCCAAATGGGTCAAAAAATTTACCACGGCATGTTGATGCCACTCCATGATAGCATGCCCAGTTTCACGAATTTCAGACGAGTTTTGTATTTACTAGAATTTAAAAGCCATGTATCTCAATGTTTGCGGCCGAGTGGCAGTGGCAGGGTGTTTGAAACTCATTCCCATTTTTAGCATGGGACCAAAGCATTCAACCAAGGACACAAATTTGATTTTTCAACCAGTTTATATGAACTGGAGAATGTGCATGTAGTTCAAATTTGAATTATGCGAATAAAATGCCTAGAAAACAGAGTTAATGTATAAAAATATCCAAATGAACACCGAAAAAAATCCAAAATTAAACACAACACTCCTGTTGTTCTATGTTGACACTCCAAAGATTATGAAAGCAATAAGAGGCAATGGATATCGTTTCTTCCCCAAAGGTGGCACGTTCCCTACCGAAACCATCACGCTTGTTTTGAGAATCTAAGGTTTGTGAGAAGCTTATACCCAAACCTGCCCCAAATGGGACAAATTTTTGACCACAGCATGTTGATGCCACTCCATCTTAGCATGCAAAGTTTCATAAATTTTAGACGATTTTTGTATTTACTAGAATTCAAAAGCCATGTATCTCAATGTTTGCGGCCGAGTGGTGGTGGCTGGGTGTTTGAAGTTTATTAGAATTCAAAAACCATTTCTTGCACGGGACCAAAGCATTCAACCAAGGACACATATTTGATTTTTCAACCAGTTTATACGCACCGGATAATGTGCATGTAGTTCAAATTTGAATTATGCGAATAAAGTGCTTGGAAAACCCAGTAAATGTATAAACTTGTCCAAACAAACCACGAAAAATTCCTAAATTGAACACAACACTCCTGTTGTTCTATGTTGACACTTCAAAGATTTTGAAAGCAATATGAGGCAACGGATATTGTTTCCTCCCCAACGGTGGCACGTTCAATACCGAAACCATCACGCTTGTTTTGAGATGCTAAGGTTTGTGAGAAGCTTATACCCAAAGTTGCCCCAAATGGGACAAAAATTTTACCACGACATGTTAATGCCGCTCCATGATAGCATGCCAACTTTCATGAATTTCAGATGAGTTTTGTATTTACTATTATTTAAAAGCCATGTATCTCAATGTTTGCGGCCGAGTGGTGGTGGCAGGGTGTTTGAAATTCATTCCCATTTCTTGCATGGGACCAAAGCATTCAATCATGGACACATATTTGATTTTTCAACCAGTATAAATGCACTGGAGAATGTGCATGTAGTTCAAATTTGAATTATCCGAATACAATGCCTAGAAAACCCTGTTAATGTATAAAAATGTCGAAACGAACACCGAAAATTACCATAATTGAAGATAACACTCCTATTGTTCTATGTTGACACTCGAAAGATTATGAAAGCTATAAGAGGCAACGAATATCGTTTCGTCCCTAAAGGTGGCACGTTCCCTGCCGAAACCATCACGCTTGTTGTGACAAGCTAAGGTTTGTGAGAAGATTATACCCAAACCTACCCCAAATGGGACACTATTTTTACCACGACATGTTGATGCCGCTGCATGATAGCATGCCAAGTTTCACGAATTTCAGACGAGTTTTGTATTTACTAGAATTTAAAAGCCATGTATCTCAATGTTTGCGGCCGAGTGGCGGAGCCAGGGTGTTTGAAATACATTCCCATTTCTTGCATGGGACCAAAGCATTCATCCAAGGACACTTATTTGATTTTTCAACCAGTTTATATGCACTAGAGAAAGTGCGCGTAGTTTAAATTTGAATTATGCGAATAAAATGCCTAGAAAACCCAGTTAATGTATAAAAATGTCCAAACGAACCCCGAAAAATTCCATAATTGAACACAACACTCATGTTTTTCTATGTTGACACTCGAAAGATTTTGAAAGCAATAGGAGGCAACGAATATCGTTTCGTCCCGAAAGGTGGCACATTCCCTATAGAAACCATCACGCTTGTTGCGAGAAGTTAAGTTTTGTGAGAAGCTTATACCCAAACCTGCTCCAAATGGGACAAAAATTTTACCACGGCATGTTGATGCCGCTCCATCTTAGCATGCCAAGTTTCATGAATTTCAGATGAGTTTTTTATTTACTATAATTTAAAAGCCATGTATCTCAATGTTTGCGGCCGAGTGGCTGTGGCAGGGTGTTTGAAATTCATTCCCATTTATTGCATGGGACCAAAGCATTCAACAAAGGACACATATTTGATTTTTTTAACTCGTTTATATGCACCGGAGAATGTGCATGTAGTTTAAATTTGAATTATGCGAATAAAATGCCTAGAAAAACCAGTTAATGTGTAAAAATGTCCAAACGAACCCCGATAAATTCCAAAATTGAACACAACACTCCTGTTGTTCTATGTTGACACTCGAAAGATTTTGAAAGCAATTAGAGGCAATAGATATAGTTTCGTCCCCAAAGGTGGCATGTCCCCTACCGAAACCATCACTGTTGTTGTGAGAATCTAAGGTTTGTCAGAAGCTTGTACCCAAACCTGCCCCAAATTGGACAAAAAATATACCACGGCATGTTGGTCCCACTCCAGGATAGCATGCCAAGTTTCATGAATTTCATACGAGTTTTGTATTTAATAGAATTTAAAAGCCATGTATATCAATGTTTGCGGCCGAGTGGCGGTGGCAAGGTGTTTGAAATTCAATCCCATTTCTTGCATGGGACCAAAGCATTCATCCAAGGACACATATTTGATTTTTCAACCAGTTTATATGCACTGGAGAATGTGCGTGTAGTTTAAATTTGAATTACGCGAATAAAATGCCTAGAAAACCCAGTTAATGTATAAAAATGTCCAAACGAACCCCGAAAAATTCCATAATTGAACACAACACTCCTGTTTTTCTATGTTGACACTCGAAAGATTTTGAAAGCAATAGGAGGCAACGAATATTGTTTCGTCCCGAAAGGTGGCACATTCCCTATAGAAACCATCACGCTTGTTGTGAGAAGTTATGTTTTGTGAGAACCTTATACCCAAACCTGCTCCAAATGGGACAAAAAATTTACCACTGCCTGTTGATGCCGCTCCATCTTAGCATGCCAAGTTTCATGAATTTCAGACGAGTTTTTTATTGACTAGAATTTAAAAGCCATGTATCTCAATGTTTGCGGCCGACTGGCTGTGGCAGGGTGTTTGAAATTTATTCCCATTTCTTGCATGGGACCAAAGCATGGAACAAAGGATACATATTTGATTTTTCAACCCGTTTATATGCACCGGAGAATGTGCATGTAGTTTAAATTTGAATTATGCGAATAAAATGCCTAGAAAAACCAGTTAATGTATAAAAATGTCCAAACGAACCCCGAAAAATCCAAAATTGAACACAACACTCCTGTTGTTCTATGTTGACACTCGAAAGATTTTGAAAGCTATAAAAGGAAACGGATATCATTTTGTCCCCAAAGGTGGCACGTTCCCTACCGAAACCATCACGCTTGTTGTGAGAAGCTAAGGTTTGTGAGAAGCTTATACCCAAACCTGCCCCAAATGGGACAATTTTTTTACCATGGCATGTTGATGCCTCTCCATGATAGCATGCCAAGTTTCATGAATTTCAAACGAGTTTTGTATTTACTATCAATTAAAAGCCATGTATCTCAATGTTTGCGACCGAGTGGCGGTGGTAGGGTGTTTGAAATTCATTCCCATTTCTTGCATGGGACCAAAGCATTCAACCAAGGACACATATTTGATTTTTCAACCAGTTTATATGCACTGGAGAATGTGCATGTAGTTCAAATTTGAATTATGCTAATAAAATGCATAGAAAACCCAGTAAATGTAAAAAAATATCCAAACGAACCCCGAAAATTTCCATAATTGAACACAACACTCCTGTTGTTCTATGTTGACACTCGAAAGATTTTGAAAGCAATAAGAAGCAACGAATATCGTTTCGTCCCGAAAGGTGGCACATTCCCTATCGAAACCATCACGCTTGTTGTGAGAAGTTAAGTTTTGTGAGAACCTTATACCCAAACCTGCCCCATATGGGACAAAAAATTTACCATGGCATGTTGATGCCTCTCCATCTTAGCATGCCAAGTTTCATGAATATAAAACAAGTTCTGTATTTACTAGAATTTAAAAGCCATGTATCTCAATGTTTGCGGCCGAGTGGCGGTGGCAGGGTGTTTGAAAATCATTCCCATTTCTTGCATGGGACCAAAGCATTCAACTAAGGACACATTTTTTATTTTTCAACCAATTTATATGCACCGGAGAATGTGCACGTAGTTCAAATTTGAATTATGCGAATAAAATGCCTAGAGAACCCAGTTAATGTATAAAAATGTCCAAACGAACCCCGAAAAATTCCAAAATTGAACACAACACTCCTGTTGTTCTATGTTGACACTCGAAAGATTTTAAAATAAATAAGAGGCAATAGATATCATTCCATCCACAAAGGTGGCACGTTCCCTGCCGAAACCATCACGCTTGTTGTGAGAATCTTAGGTTTGTGAGAAGCTTAGACCCAAACCTGCCCCAAATGGGACAATTTTTTTACCACGGCATGTTGGTGCCACTCCATGATAGAATGCCAAGTTTCATGATTTTCAGACGAGTTTCGTATTTACTATAATTTAAAAGCCATGTATTTCAATGTTTGCGGTCGAGTGGCGGTGGCACGATGTTTGTAATTCATTCCCATTTCTTGCATGGGACCAAAGCATTCAACCAAAGACACATATTTGATTTTCCACCCAGTTTATATGCACAAGAGAATGTGCATGTACTTCAAAATTGAATTATGCGAATAAAACGCCTGGAAAACCTAGTTAATGTATAAAAATATCGAAAGGAACCATGAAAAATTCCAAAATTGAACACAATACTCCTGTTGCTCTATGTTGACACTCGAAAGATTTTGAAAGCTATAAGAGGTAACTGATATCATTTCGTCCCCAAAGGTGGCACGTTCCCTACTGAAACCATCGCGCTTGTTGTTAGAAGCTAAGGTTCGTGAGAAGCTTATACCCAAACCTACACCAAATGGGACAAAAAAATTACCCCGGCATGTTGATGCCGCTCCATGATAGCATGCCAAGTTTCATGAATTTTAGATGAGTTTTGTATTTAATAGAATTTAAAAGCCATGTATCTCAATGTTTGCGGCCGAGTGGCGGTGGCAAGGTGTTTGAAATTCAATCCCATTTCTTGCATGGGACCAAAGCATTCAACCAAGGACGCATGTTTGATTTTGAACTAGTTTATATGCACTGGAGAACGTGCATGTAGTTCAAATTTGAATTATGCGAATAAAACACCTGGAAAAACCTAGTTAATGTATAAAAATGTCCAAATGAACCCCAAAAATTCCATAATTGAACACACCACTCCTGTTATTCTATGTTGACACTCGAAAGATTTTGAAAGCTATAAGAGGCAACGAATATCGTTTCGTCCCCAAAGGTGGCACGTTCCCTATCGAAACCATCACGCTTGTTGTGAGAAGCTAAGGTTCGTGAGAAGCTTATACCCAAACCTGCCCCAAATGGGACAAAAAATTTACCACGGCATGTTTATGCCGCTCCATGATAGCACGCTAAGTTTCTCAAATTTCAGACGAGTTTTGTATTTACTAGAATTTAAAAGCCATGTAACTCAATGTTTGCGGCCGAGTGGCGGTGGCAAGGTGTTTGAAATTCATTCCCATTTCTTGCATGGGACCAAAGCATTCAACCAAGGACACATATTGGATTTTTCAACCAGTTTATATGCACTGGAGAATGTGCATGTAGTTCAAATTTGAATTGTGTGAATAAAATGCCTAGAAAACCCAGTTAATGTATAAAAATGTCCAAACGAACCCCAAAAATTCCATAATTGAACACAACACTCCTGTTGTTATATATTGACACTTGAAAGATTTTGAAAGCAACAAGAGGCAACGAATATCGTTTCATCTAGAAAGGTGGCACATTTCCTATCGAAACCATCACGCTTGTTGTGAGAAGCTTATACCCAAACCTGCCCCAAATGGGACAAAAAATTACCATGGCAGGTTGATGCCGCTACATCTTAGCATGCCAACTTTCATGAATATCAGACTAGTTCTGTATTTACTAGAATTTAAAAGCCATGTATCTCAATGGTTGCGGCCGAGTGACGGTGGTAGGGTGTTTGAAATTCATTCCCATTTCTTGCATGGGACCAAAGCATTCAACCAAAGACACATATTTGATTTTTCAACCAGTTTATATGCACAAGAGAATGTGCATGTAGTTCAAAATTGAATTATGCGAATAAAACGCCTGGAAAACCTAGTTAATGTATAAAAATATCGAAAGGAACCATGAAAAATTCCAAAATTGAACACAATACTCCTGTTGCTCTATGTTGACACTCGAAAGATTTTGAAAGCTATAAGAGGTAACAGATATCATTTCGTCCCCAAAGGTGGCACGTTCCCTACTGAAACCATCGCGCTTGTTGTTAGAAGCTAAGGTTCGTGAGAAGCTTATACCCAAACCTACACCAAATGGGACAAAAAAATTACCCCCGCATGTTGATGCCGCTCCATGATAGCATGCCAAGTTTCATGAATTTCAGATGAGTTTTGTATTACTAGAATTTAAAAGACATGTTTCTCAATGTTTGCGGTCGAGTGGCGGTGGCAAGGTGTTTGAAATTCAATCCCATTTCTTGCATGGGACCAAAGCATTCAACCAAGGACGCATATTTGATTTTGAACCAGTTTATATGCACTAGAGAACGTGCATTTAGTTCAAATTTGAATTATGTGAATAAAACACCTGGAAAAACCTAGTTAATGTATAAAAATGTCCAAATGAACCCCAAAATTCCATAATTGACCACACCACTCCTGTTATTCTATGTTGACACTCGAAAGATTTTGAAAGCTATAAGAGGCAACGAATATCGTTTCGTCCCCAAAGGTGGCACGTTCCCTATCGAAACCATCACGCTTGTTGTGAGAAGCTAAGGTTCGTGAGAAGCTTATACCCAAACCTGCCCCAAATGGGACAAAAAATTTACCACGGCATGTTTATGCCGCTCCATGATAGCACGCTAAGTTTCTCAAATTTCAGACGAGTTTTGTATTTACTAGAATTTAAAAGCCATGTAACTCAATGTTTGCGGTCGAGTGGCGGTGGCAAGGTGTTTGAAATTCATTCCCATTTCTTGCATGGGACCAAAGCATTCAACCAAGGACACATATTGGATTTTTCAACCAGTTTATATGCACTGGAGAATGTGCATGTAGTTCAAATTTGAATTGTGTGAATAAAATGCCTAGAAAACCCAGTTAATGTATAAAAATGTCCAAACGAACCCCAAAAATTCCATAATTGAACACAACACTCCTGTTGTTATATATTGACACTTGAAAGATTTTGAAAGCAACAAGAGGCAACGAATATCGTTTCATCTAGAAAGGTGGCACATTTCCTATCGAAACCATCACGCTTGTTGTGAGAAGCTTATACCCAAACCTGCCCCAAATGGGACAAAAAATTACCATGGCAGGTTGATGCCGCTCCATCTTAGCATGCCAACTTTCATGAATATCAGACGAGTTCTGTATTTACTAGAATTTAAAAGCCATGTATCTAAATGGTTGCGGCCGAGTGACGGTGGTAGGGTGTTTGAAATTCATTCCCATTTCTTGCATGGGACCAAAGCATTCAACTAAGGACACATTTTTGATTTTTCAACCAGTTAATATGCACCAGAGAATGTGCATGTAGTTCAAATTTGAACTATGCGAATAAAATGCCTAGATAACCCAGTTAATGTATAAAAATGTCCGAACGAACCCCGAAAAATTCAAAATTGAACACAACACTCCTGTTGTTCTATGTTGACGCTCGAATGATTTTGAAAGCAATAAGAGGCAACAAATATAATTTCGTCCCCAAAGGTGGCACGTTCCATACCGAAACCATCACGCTTGTTGTGAGAATCTAAGGTTTATGTGAACCTTAGACCCAAACCTGCCCCAAATGGGACACAATTTTTACCACGGCATGCTGGTGCCACTCCATGATAGCATGCCAAGTTTCACGAATTTCAGACGAGTTTTGTATTTACTAGAATTTAAAAGCCATGTATCTATATGTTTGCGGCCGAGTGGCGGTGGCAGGGTGTTTGAAATTCATTCCCATTTCTTGCATGGGACCAAAGCATTCAACCAAGGACATGTTTGATTTTCCAACCAGTTTATATGCACTAGAGAATTTTCATGTAGTTCAAATTTGAATTATGCGAATAAAACGGCTGGAAAACCTAGTTAATGTATAAAAATGTCCAAACGAACCATCAAAAATTCCAAAATTGAACATAATACTCCTGTTGCTCTATGTTAACACTCGAAAGATTTTGAAAGCTATAAGAGGCAACAGATATCGTTTCGTCCCCAAAGGTGGCACGTTCCCTACCGAAACCATCACGCTTCTTGTGAGAAGCTAAGGTTTGTGAGAAGCTTATACCCAAACCTGCCCCAAATGGGACAACATTTGTACCACGGCATGTTGATGCCGCTCCACGATAGCATGCCAAGTTTCATGAATTTTAGACGAGTTTTGTATTTACTAGAATTTAAAAGCCATGTATCTCAATGTTTGCAGCCGAGTGGCGGTGGCAGGGTGTTTGAAATTCATTCCCATTTCTTGCATGGGACCAGACCATTCAACCAAGGAAACATATTTGATTTTTCAACCATTTTATATGCACTGGAGAATGTGCATGTAGTTCAAATTTGAATTATGCGAATAAAATGCCTAGAAAACCCAGTTAATGTATAAAAATGTCCACACGAACCCCAAAAAATTCCATAATTGAACACAACACTCCTGTTGTTCTATGTTGACACTCGAAAGATTTTGAAAGCAATAAGAGGCAACATATATCGTTTCGTCCCGAAAGGTGGCACGTTCCCTATCGAAACCATCACGCATGTTGTGAGAAGCTAAGTTTTGTGAGAAGCTTATACCCAAACCTGCCCGAAATGGGACAAAAAAATTAACATGGTAGGTTGATGCCGCTCCATCATAGCATGCTAACTTTCATGAATATCAAACGAGTTCTGTATTTACTAGAATTTAAAAGCCATGTATCTCAATGTTTGCAGCCGAGTGGCGGTGGTAGGGTGTTTGAAATTCATTCCCATTTCTTGCATGGGACCAAAGCATTCAACTAAGGACACATATTTGATTTTTCAACCAGTTAATATGCACCGGAGAATGTGCATGTAGTTGAAATTTGAATTAAGCAAATAAAATGCCTAGAAAACCCAGTTACTGTATAAAAATGTCCAAAGAACCCCGAAAAATTCAAAATTGAACACAACACTCCTTGTAATTCCCCGGATGTAATACTTTACCTTTTTGGCAATATATAACTTTGGCTTCATCAATTCTATTCCGTGTTCTTCGTCTTTTTGGGTTTTCGTCGTTTTGTCGTGTGCGTGTGTGCATCCATCCATGTCATGTTGTCATGTGCATTGCATTGCATTGTGTTGTCGTTTGCATCCGGTCCCACTTGTTCCTTCCCGTTGTCCGTTTCGAGTTCCGGCGCTCTCACACGTGCCCGTGGCATCCCCTAGGCCTTCTTTTGTGTTTGGCCGTGTAACGTTTCCGGTTTTGCGTGAGAGTTGTCGTGCGATGTTGTTTTGTTATGCGTTACCCGCCTGTCAAGTTTTGTCGTGTTTGGAGTTCGTTTGATGCTCCAACAGTTATCCTCGTGGGCTGAAAGTACCTCCTCTTTGAGGCCCAAGACCCCCCTCCCACAGCCCACCAACCCAACTCAAACCCTTCCCATCATCTAGGCCGTTCAATTGTGATCTCGTGGCCAAAAACCTCTCCTCATTTGGACTACTCTAGCTCCTTGTGCCTATATAAACGTCCACCCCCTCCAATTTTGCGTCCAAAACCCTAGTGTTTCCACCTCTGTCGCGCCGTGCTTCCACCGTTGCCGCGCCATGCTTCCATCGCCGCCGAGCCGCGCTTCCTCCGCCGTCGCGCCGTGCTTCCACCTCGCCGCACCCGTGCTTCCACCTCGCCGCACCCGTGCTTCCGACCCCGCCGCGTGGGCCCGCGGGGCCTAGGCCGGCCGCCGCGCCGTTCCTCCGGGCCAGATCTCGCCGCGCCTTCGTCTTCTTCGTCCGAGCCCGCCGCCGCCTTCGCCTCCGTCTCCGGCCGACCGCCGCCGCCGCGACCTCCCCCTCCGGGCAGCGCGCCGCCGCCGCGACCTCCGCCTCCGGGCAGCGCGCTGCCGCCGCTCAAGCGCCGCCGCCGCCCCTTCGAGTCTCCTCCACCGGAGCACCTCGCCCACCGCCGCCTCGGCCTCAGGCCACCTCGCCGCCGGCCCCTCACCGCGTCCCTCGCCGCCGCCAAGCCAGGGAGCCGCCCCGGTTCTCCCGTCAACAGCTCCTCCCGCCATCGAAGCCGCCGACGCTCGAAGGGAGCCAGCAGCCGCAGCCCGCCGTGGCCTTCGATCCGATCTGGATCGGGGATCCAGTCCCAGCGCCGAACCCTAGCGGGTGCGCGCCCGGCCGCCCGCGGATCCACCCGATCCGCCCCGACCCGGTGGACCTGTTGACCGATCCGCGACCCGCTTGACCGCTCCGCCCGACCCGTTTGACCCTGAGGTTGATTTCTTTTTTCTGCTAAGTCTCAGTTTTTTAGTTTCTGATGCATATTTGTGATGAGGATATCTTTTACTGTGCATGTCCGTTTTGTGTGTATGATATGTCGAAATGATCGTGGTGACATGTACTATGTTTTGTTCCATTGTGCCATGCATGTTTGAGGTCATCTAGATGTCTTAATCTTCATGAGAAGAGTGCTACTTGTTATAGTCTGCTGCTAGTAGTTGTTTTCATGCCATGTTTGCAATGTGATAACTTGTTGCATGTTTATCCAAATGAAGCAAATGATATGTCCACATGTTCATCATGAGATGCTCTACATGTTGGTTGCTTTAGCTTGCATGATAGATTTTATCTTGCCATGTTTATCTCCTTTGCAAAAGTGCTTGTGGTTGTTATGTTGCTAAACTTGTTACGAGATGCCTAGTTGAGGAGCTCGTTGCTATTGATGTGGTTGTCCGCATGTTGCATGCTTATATGTTTTGGACTCCCCATCATGTGTACTTTGCTGTGGTGCAAACCACTTGCCATGTCATGCTTTGAGGCGACTTAAACTTGCTCACAAACATGCCATGATAAAACTGCTGTTTTAACACTTAGTGAAATTTCACTAAGTCTGGAATCTGTAATTTCCACATGCCATGTTTGCTTGTTGTTCTAGGAAAATCCATGATAGTTTTGGGATGACTATTGTTGTTTCCTTGTTGTATATATTGTTGGCTATCCATTCATGCTCTCACATGCTCATTTGGGTGGCTGTAGCATATTTAACTCTTGCTCCCAAGTTGCTATAAAATACTGCTGTCAGGTTTTTGTTGTCATGTTCAAAATGTTGTAGCTTGATGCTATTGATCCATGCCTCCTTTGGAGATGCTCCAATGGAATTGTTTGCTGTAGGATATGTCTACTTTATGTCCATGCTTGTTGTCATGATGTTTGAGTGCTGTAGACTATATATTTCTTGCTCCGAAGATGCTATGTGGCTGTTAGTTTCAGCTTTCGCATGTTTATTGTTTCGGGTGTATCTTTTAGCCCGTTGCTCCGTTTTGAGCAAGTCATATAGGAAACTTGTGTGATTTTGCATGTAGATTCATAATATCCTCTTGATAACATGATTTGAAGTTTCTTGCTAGTTGCATATAGTCATGTTCCTTGTGCTGTATCTCTGTGTTTCCTATGTTGACTTTCTGTGCATCCTTAGTGCATCTTCAGTGCTTCCTTAGTGCATCAGTCATGCATCTTGTGGTTTGGGCATTGCATCTTGTTGATTTCATGCCTTGTGTGTTTTGTGTTGAGTAGAGCCGGAAGCCAAGAACGAGTACGAGAACGAGGTTACTACCGAGGTTGAGAACGAGGAGCCCCCTTACGATCCCATCGACGACTCTTCAGGCAAGATGACCTGACCCGGATATCATTACTATCTTTGCCTATTGCTAGAAGTCTCGCTCTATAGCTTTTGCTTCGATGCCCATGTTTTCCTGTCAACCTCCTATTGTAACCATGAATCTGTCTAACCACCCTACCTATGCAAACCTTTGATTGGCTAAGTAAGCTTCGCTCAGCCCCTCTTATAGCATTGCTAGTTGCAGGAGACGATTTGAAGATTCTTGCTTGTTGAAGCTTGCTGGGATATCACACTATATAATTCTTAAATGAAATCATCTATATATTGGTAATGGGTGGAAGGCTAAGCCTTTTGCTTGCTAATTTGTTCCACTCATGCCGCCCTAGGAACCGTATAAACCGGTATTATGTTCCTTGATTTTGCGTTCCTCACACGGTTGGGGTTATGGGACCCCCTCGATAAACCGCTAAGTGCTAAGTCTTTTCCAGCAAGTCCCAACATTGGTACTATTTGCCTAATAACTAAAAACTTGCATCGGGAGTAATTAACCCTCTTCTTAATCAACAACCCCGGGCCAGTGCTCCACATGAGTGTTGGTCCGAAATGGGGAGCCTGCGGGGCCACCTTGGGGGAACCCGAGGTCTGGTAAAAACCTGTAGCTTCACCCATCCGGTCGTGGCCTGAGACTAGATACGCACGGCTACTGTTAGGGTGTCGGCACGCCGAGAGGATTTGCTGGATTAGCCTTACCTTAGTCGAAGTATCTTGAGCACGGCATTCCGAGGATACTCGGGCCTTCCCACCTTGGAGTTGCGACTCCGCGGATCGTGGGCTTGTCATGGGCCAAGTTGGAACACCCCTGCAGGGATTTGAACTTTCGAAAGCCGTGCCCGCGGTTATGTGGCGGATGGGAATTTGTTAATATCCGGTTGTAGAAAACTTGACACCATGATCAGAACACACTACCAGCGTGAGTACCGTGTCGGTCATTTTCCGAAAGGGGTTCGGGAAGTGAACATGGTGGGGTTATGTTTGACTTGCTTAGTTAGGATCACTTCGTGATCATCTTTTCGTCCGAGGCACTTCTCTTCTCGCTCTCTTTTGCGTAAGCTAGTGCTAGTGCTGTTGCAACCTCTTGTTCTTTCTTTAGCCTTGTTCCACACCCAAGGCTTGGATAGTTGTGTTACCCGGGAACGGGATTGCTGAGTCCTCTGTGGCTCACAGATTCTACACCACACCAGATGCAGGTACTCAGGCGATCTATTCAAGTGACGGCACCGAGCTGTACTGGGAGTACGACGAGGATCGTAGCCGTTACTATGTGCACTATCCCGACGATCAGTAGAGGTT
The DNA here is from genome assembly GCA_902687465.1 of Secale cereale. Lineage (NCBI taxonomy): Eukaryota > Viridiplantae > Streptophyta > Magnoliopsida > Poales > Poaceae > Secale > Secale cereale. The sequence goes on from LR738711.1 coordinate 345,733,008, forward strand.
TCTACTAGGGGCGATTCAGACCTGTGGTCTTATGTATGTTTGGTATCTTTCATTTGGATCTTCACCTGTCGACGAGTTGTGATGTTTTGAATGATGTTTGGATATGTAGTGAATTGTGTGACGTGGCGAGTGTAAGCCAACTATCTTTTCCGCTTTCATCCCTATTTTTACATGAGATGTGCAAAGGTACCAAACTTGAGATCATTCCAGAATGGGCTTATACCTTTAAGTCGTGCCTCGACACGTAGGAGGTATAGTCCCATCCTGGGTATTACAAGTTGGTATTCAGAGCCTTCTCCGACCTAGAAGCCCCCACTGTTTGATCGAATCGTTGACGGTTGAGTCTAGGCACACACTTAAAATGTTTTGAGTCCTATATTTATATCGGAGAGTAGGATTTCTTTTGCTCCTCATCTCTTTTTACTCTGGTGAGGACTCCTGACGATTACTCTTGCCTCTTCTACTCTCAAAATTGCACCAATTTTTTTTTAGGAATCACGCGAGTATTGTTTGGATTGTTTCGATGTCTTTGTGACGAGAACATTGTTCTCGATGCCTCCTATCATTAGGGGTTGTGGCAGTGTCCCGGGGGAGTTGAGCTCCGAGGTGTTGTCGTCACAATACTATCGCGGCAGTTCTAGAATACTTAAGACGGCCGACATCGAAAACTCTCCTATGCGGTTAGTGGGAAGATAACCCCGACATCACCCAGTACTGGGGAGGTAGTCCGGGAGTATTGCCATAGCTTGTATAGTGGATGCATTTCGAAGGTCCGAGGTAGACGGTTTCCGAAAACAACTGGTTATGTGTTGAAGGATGGATACAGCTGGATGTAGGATTAGAGTTGAGTGCGCGATGCTTCCCGTGTATCCCCAACACCTTATTGCATAACTGGAAACTTTCGGAAATTAATAGGTGGGTTCATCTAGTAGCTCGTAGGCATTCTTCCAACGAATGTAGGTTATGGAGTTCGGGGTTCTACATTGAGTGAAGTGGTTTTATGGCGATGTTCCGATCGGGAGTTGCATCTTAAAGGGTCCTTGGCTATGCTGATCCGGGGATTGCAAAACCCTTTCGTAACACGTTCCATAAGCTTTCAGCACGAATTTGTCGAACGAAGCTCCTATCTTGTATTTGTTCTATCTGCACCTTGTTGTTTTTCTTATTTACCTTTTGTCTCCCAAGTGGCTTCTCGTGAAGATTGTTGTTATCATTAAACTAAGAATTTCATTCGTTCCTCTTGTTAGAATGATTCTTGTGAAAACTATGTTGCATTTCTAGCCGTTGTTTCAGCTTATATCTTCTTTCAATCAAATGTCTAATGGTGGTCATCTCTTTCAGGATGGCTCCTAAAAGGGTTCCCAACGCTAACCCAGAGGGTGAAGAGGTTCCTGATCGTCCTCCTTCACCTCCTCCTCCGTCTAAGGCCTAGAGAGCAATTATGCAAACTACGAATTAGAACACTGATACGTCCAAAACGTATCTATAATTTCTGCTTGCTCCATGCCTCTTTTGTGTGATATTGCTATGATATTTATGCAATTCCATACACTTTTGATCATATTTGGACTAACCTATTAACTCAGTGCACCCCAGTGCCAGTTTCTGTTTTCTGCTGTTTTTCTATTTCAGGTTTTCCCATTACATAAATTGACAGAAAAATTTCGGGAAAAATATATAAAATATCAGCGCTCCGGAAGCTTCCACGCGCCAGAAGTGGGGCCAGAGGGGAGCCAGGGGCAGCCCAGGCGACCTGCCCACACGGCCCCCCTCCTGGCCGCGCCGGGGGGGGGGGGGCGCCTGGGCCCCCCTTACCTCCTCTGGTGACCCCCTTTGGCATATATTTACATCGCGTCCCGAAACCCTCGATTCCAGAACCCTTTTCTCCAGAAGCAATTCCGATCTCCGCCGCCATCGCGACCAAGTTTCGGGGGACCAGAATTCCTGTGCCGGTACCCTGCCGGGACGGGGAAGTGCCCCCGGATTCATCTCCATCGACGTTGCTTCCTCCCTCCATGATGCGGGAGTAGTTCCTCCTCGGGGCTGAGGTTTCTACCAGTAGCTATGTGGTCAATTCTCTCTCCCATGATGTGATCTTCGTTGTGATCATAGGCTATGTTAATCTAGGGTGATCCCATGATTTTTCCCCTTCCTCTATGTATTGGATTGATGTACTCACTTGTCTTTATCTAGTATATTCTCTGAGACCAAGGTGACAGCGGTCTATTGGACATGGATTAGAAGAATATTGTCATGAGTGATTTCCTCTTTTGTGTGTGGATTGTAGATTGAGAGTCTCTTGGTGCTTGTCTTTGACTATCCTTGAGATATGTTGTGGTGATTGTGGTACTCCCTTTGGATGGCTGCGGTGACATTGGGAAATCCATAGGTTGAGAACTACGAACTTTGAGGTGTGCTTTTGTAGCCCTACATAGTTCTCGTCCTCTCTTGACCACAAAGGAATGACCTCCGAGTGCGTCCCCCTTTTATGTTTTATGGGAAATATCATGTGATTCGATTATGTTAATGTTGTTGGGAGTTGGCACTAGTGAAAGTATGAAGCCTAGGACTTGTTTCCACCATTGCAATACCATCTGTGCTCACGTTTACCACTTGTTTGCTTGCTGCACTTTTTATTACAGATTTATATTACTTTGCTTTGCCACTCCTATCATCCATATTTTACCATCTCTTCGCCGAACTAGTGCACCTATACACCTGACAAGTGTATTAGGTGTGTTGGGGACACAAGAGACTTCTTGTATCTTGATTGCATGGTTGCTTGAAAGGGGTACGTTCAACCTCCACTTCCCGGAGTTCGATAAACCTTGGGTTACTCACTTAAGGGAAATTTGCTGCTGTCCTACAAACCTCTGCTCTTGGAGGCCCAACACTGTCTACAGGAATAGAAGCGTGTAGTATACATCAAGCTATTTATGGCGCCGTTGCCGGGGAAGTGAGGTAAGTGAAGGTACCTTCTCTAGATCTTGCAATAAAATCTTTTCGTTTCTTGTTTTTAGTTTCACTAGTTATGTTTATGGAAAACTGCACTTTTAGTTCGCTGCTTGGGGAAGGCCGCTTTACCACTCCCGTGGTAGAGAAGTCTCCTCCACCTACTGAATGTATCCCGTTCCAAATACCACTTGGGATAATTGAAATAATTTTGAATGATTGTTATGATGGGACGGTCAATCCTAGTATTCATTTGTTGAAACTTACAGAACTTTGTGTGTTATTTAAGATTTCAGGTTTGACAAGAGATGGAGTCATGAGGAAATTATTTGCCTTGTCACTGAAAGGAAAAGCATTGGAATGGTATAGGCTACTAGATGACTCTCACCTGCTGGATTGGGAAGAGATCCAGTCTCTCTTTTACTCCAAGTTTTATCCTCTTCATGAAGTCCATGAGAATAGGAATTATGTTTATAATTTCTATCCTCATGACGGAGAGAGCATAGCTCAAGCTTGGGGGAGACTGAAAACGTTAATGCTAAAATGTCCTAACCATGGGCTCCCCAAAGATATGATTATTACTAATTTCTATGCGAGGCTCTCTCGACAGGATAAAGATTTGCTCGATGATTCCTCTATGGGTTCTTTCACAAACGAAAAGATTGATGCTAAATGGGAACTCCTTGAAAGAATTCAACGCAACACTGAAGATTGGGAGATCGACAAAGGTAAAGAGTCAGGTATAATTTATGAGTATGATTGCATTAAGTCCTTTGTTGAAACTACAAGTTTTAATAAGTTTAGTGCTAAGTTTGGGCTTGATTCTCAACTCCTTGTTGGTTTCATCAAATCTTTTGCTTCACATCTTAATATGCCTAAGGAGGATTGGATCAAGCATCATGAACCTTTTAAAGAGATTTGCAAAGAAAATGAAATTGTTCATGATGATTGCAACATGCATGATCCAATTCCTAAAAATGAAGTTTTATATAAGCATGTTAATTTTTGTGGAGTGGATAGACCTTGTGAAAGGCCTATGATTGAAGAAGAGAAGTATTGTAAGCAACATAAGCATGAAAGAACAATCACTTGGGTCAAAGATTTAAATGAAATTGCTAGAGAATTGTGTGACCTTTATCCTTTTAGTTGTGAACTTTGCCGTATAGAGGATCACTTTAATTTTCAATGCATGCACTTTCAAAACATAATTGTTACCCAGTTGTGTGATAACATGATCACCCCTGATCTTTATGATGAGCTTATGTTATTTTTGATGTGTGAAGAGTTATCAGAAAAGACTTCTTAGCTAGATGTTAATGCCATAGGAATAAAAAACACTTTGCAAAATTGCCATCTCTATTGTGTTGTTAATTGCCATGAAAATGATTACATAAGTAAGATTAGAAAGGAGGGAACTTTACCAAAGTATAAAAATGTCTCTTATATTTCTGCTAATAAAAAGGAGAGTTTCTCCCAAGTTTCCCCTATTGTTTCTAATGATAAACCAGGATATGTGGAGAAGCTTCATCTCCGACCACTCCCTCCTAAGGTGAAGAAGGAGAAAAAGAAGAGGAGGAGGAAGAGGAGCAAGAAGGAAGAAGAATGGGTATCAACCTGGCCTGAGCATATTCCTCCCATCAACTTTTATCCTAACGATTGTAAGTTTAAAGAAGAAGGTGAAGTTTATTGCCTTAATTATCATCTTGATGATAAGTCCGTAGGTACTATTGAAGATGATTTTGATTATGATATGCATGTTACTTATTGTGATTGGGAAAATGATGATAATGCTACTTACGATCTTGAAAATCTTTTTTGTACCATCTCTGAAAGTGATGATATGGAAACCACTAAGCTTGGGGATGATAGGATTGCAAATCCTTTACCCACTAGTGATGTGACAATTGATAATTCTTTTGCTAGTAAGAATAAAGACAACATGTTTACAAATATAGTTGCTAGCAATGATAATGATCTTCTCTACTATGATGATGTTATAACTCCAATCTATAGTGATTATAAAGGTATCTATGACATAAGGAGAAATTATCCTTATGAAACTTGTCATAATCATGGAGGGAATTACTCCCTTGTTGAACACCATCTTCCTAATACACAATTAATCTATAGTGTTCAAGTTGTTTATGATAGTCCTACTCCCACTATTACCAATGAGAAAGATTATGCTTATGTGGAGAGTAAGAGTACCTTTTTGCATGTGGATCATGGTAACAATGCTTTATGTGATGCTTATATTGTTGAGTTTACTCGTGATCCCACTGAAAATTATTATGAGAAGGGAACATATGCTTATAGATATTTCAATAATATTAAGTTCCCTCTCTTTATGTTGAAGGTTTTGAAGTTGCACTTGTTTTGTCTTCCTATGCTTATTGCTTTGTGCTTCAATGAATTATTCTATTGCAATATTCCTATCCATAGGAAGCATGTTAGGCTTAAATGTATTCGGTATTTGCTTCTTGATGCTCTCTTTTGTACTTCAACTCTTATTCCTACGAGAGCATCATTAAAGTCCTAAGCCTATCTTTATGGCTATAAAGAAAGAGCTCTAGGGAGACAACCCTTGTTATCTTTGCTTTCAGTTTGTTCTTTCAGTTTTTAGTGGTCTTGATGTTTGTTACTACTGTAGCAACATCATTGTATCTTTATTTTTCAGCTTTGTGCCAAGTTTAGCCTCTAATTGCAAGAAAGTGCAAAAGTTGTGACGTGCTGTCCAGGAAACAGATTCTGACCTTGGACAGAAAAATTCGTATAAAATCACCAGATCTTCTTTTTGATCTGAATTTTTTTGACAGCGTACTGTATACAATTGGCTTTTGGGCATCTGTTCTAAGTTTTTTGATTTGAGTTGCAGAAGTGCCCCGAAAAAATTATTTACTACCTGCTGGTCTGTTTTTCACAGATTCTGTCCTGTTTTGCCTTTTTTCGTTTTGCAAACCTTGAGCTTGCTTTTTCTTTGCAAAAACCTTTTGGAAATCTTGAGAAACAATAGCCCTTCAAGATTATCCTTATTTCCAGCAAGGAAAAAATATTTTATTATGGGTACTAACCTCGCTAATCAGATTATGATGAGTTATGTATGAAGGGAGTTTTCAAGTGTGCGAGGGAAGATGATAAAAAGATTCAGGAGGGTCAAACGCTCAAGCTTGGGGGTGCCCCGTGCACCCCCAAGAAATATTCAAGAAGACTCAAGCGTCTAAGCTTGGGGATGCCCCCGTGCATCCCCTTCTCCATCAACAATTATCAGTTCGTCTTTCGTTCCACTATATTTTAATCACTTCATGCGTTATGTGCTATGCTTGGAGCGTCTTGCTTTTAGTTTCCTTTTTAGTTCTCTTTAGCTTTGCTTGCTGTTCATAACGAGTTAGAACCCAGCGTTCTTTTTGTGGGAGATAAACACGCTCCACTTCAACCTAGAACACAACATAGGATTTTCATGCTTATCTTTGCTGTGTATGTTCTTTGTCTTTCAATAGCTACTGTCATGTTTAGCTCTTAGTTTTCATGCTTTTCTTTTTAAAGAGCTTTTGTTTAGTTGGTTGCTTCTGGAACTCTCTTGAGTTATCATGATTATCTTGTTAAGGGAGTTGGCTTCTGTGGCACTGGTTGATATGTCTATGATAAAATGCTATGTGCATAATGGTGCTTAGTAGTTCATGTTTTCTTATGGTTAGTCTCAAATAGCTGGGTGTTCTTAATGTGTTATTGAAGTACCAGCATGATTTGTTTGCCTATGATGTGGTATGGTTTAGTGATATCTTCCTCCAAGAATTTATTTTGATTGGCTTGGCATATGCTCACGCATATTTAAGACTGTAAAGAAAGCCTATCAAGCCTTGATGATCTTTAATTTCTGAGTAGCGATATAACTTTCATGCCCGATTCAATGTTGCTTTGTCGCTCTGCATGATTATGGCCATCATTGCTCTCTTAGTTGGTCGCTCCCAGTCTTTTGCTAGCCTTCACCTGTACTAAGCGGACTGACTGCTTGTGCATCCAAAATCCTTGAAACCAGTTATGCCATATGAGTCCACCATACCTTCCTATATATGGTATTTACTTGCCATTCCTAACGAAGACTTTCTTGTACCATCTCAAAATTATTCAAAAGCATTTCTCTTTTGTGCCTCTGTTTTAGCTCATGAGGAAGTAGTAGTTAATTCATGATCTTTTTAAGTTGGACAAGTTTTACCCCGGGATTGCATGTCTAATCTGCAAACCCCTAATACGAGAAGGAACTGGCATGAGTGCGCCCCGCTCATAAAAAAATACAACAAAAAAACCCTCCTTCACGCTTTGTTCATGAGAAATCAGAAAACTTTTGGCAGTGATAAACAAAGGAGATTAAGGGGATGTGGTCGTCCTCGTACGGGAGCCGTTCCTCGAAACTTGTCCAGCTCGAGAAGTAATTGAGTTATCTACTAGCATTCGTTGACGAAATATGCATCTCCCAAAAAATATCATTTTTACCTCTGTTTTTTAAAACCAAAAGCTCTGGTACATGTTTAGTCTTTGCTTCTAGGCACGGGTTTTCAACCATGCCATCAAAATCCACAGTTCGAGAGTCTCCACCTTCTTTCTTCAAAGCACCAACTATTGAGAGCATGATTGTCATTCTGAGTGTAATGTGCATTGTCCCAAAGTACCATTGTCTTCTGCATGATTGTGATAGCGCTTATTCTGAAATCATTGTATCTAGTCGTCACTTAAACTTCGGAGGTGCTCCTAAATTTATGTTTTGCTTCACTAAAGGGGGCAAGCGAGGTATCACTTTGTCATGTTTGCACACCATGCTCACTACAAATCTATTGGGTGTTTCAGTATCATATTGTAAAACTTTCAGTTCTCTGTGATATTCTCATGAGGCAACTTAATTACTAAAGATTCATTATCTCAGTAAGCATTTGTCATGTGACCGTGAAAGATTCTTTGGTAGCATGTCACCACAGAAATTATGCTTGTTATCATTTACCTACTCGAGGACGAGCAGGAATTAAGCTTGGGGATGTTGATACGTCCAAAACGTATGTATAATTTCTGCTTGCTCCATGCCTCTTTTTTGTGATATTGCTATTATATTTATGCACTTCCATACACATTTCATCATATTTGGACTAACCTATTAACTCAGTGCACCCCAGTGCCAGTGCAAGTTTATGTTTTCTGCTGTTTTTCTATTTCAGGTTTTCCATTACTTAAATTGCCAGAAAAATTCCGGGAAAAATATATAAAAAATCAGCGCTCTGGAAGCTTCCACGCGCCAGAAGTGGGGCCAGAGGGGAGCCAGGGGCAGCCCAGGCGGCCTGCCCACGCGGCCCCCCTCCTGGCCGCGCCGGGGGGGCGCCTGGGCCCCCCTTACCTCCTCTGGTGACTCCCTTTGGCATATATTTACATCGCGTCCCGAAACCCTCGATTCCAAAACCCTTTTCTGCAGAAGCAATTCCGATGTCCGCCGCCATCGCCACCAAGTTTCAGGGGACCAGAATTCCTGTGCCGGCACCCTGCCGGGACGGGGAAGTGCCCCCGGATTCATCTCCATCGACGTTGCTTCCTCCCTCCAGGATGCGGGAGTAGTTCCTCCTCGGGGCTGAGGTTTCTACCAGTAGCTATGTGGTCAATTCTCTGTCCCATGATATGATCTTCGTTGTGATCATAGGCTATGTTAATCTAGGGTGATCCCATGATATTTCCCCTTCCTCTATGTATTGGATTGATGTACTCACTTGTCTTTATCTAGTATAATCTCCGAGACCAAGGTGACAATGGTCTATTGGACATGGATTAGAAGAATATTTTCATGAGTGATTTCCTCTTTTGTGTGTGGATTGAAGATTGAGAGTCTCTTGGTGCTTGTCTTTGACTATCCTTGAGATATGTTATGGTGATTGTGGTACTCCCTTTGGATGGCCGCGGTGACATTGGGAAATCCATAGGTTGAGAACTACGAACTTTGAGGTGTGCTTTTGTAGCCCTACATAATTCTCGTCCTCTCTTGACCACAAAGGAATGACCTCCGAGTGCGTCCCCCTTGCATGTTTTATGGGAAATATCATGTGATTCGATTATGTTAATGTTGTTGGGAGTTGCCACTAGTGAAATTATGAAGCCTAGGCCTTGTTTCCACCATTGCAATACCATTTGTGCTCACGTTTACCACTTGTTTGCTTGCTGCACTTTTTATTACAGATTTATATTACTTTGCGTTGCCACTCCTATCATACATATTTTACCATCTCTGCGCCGAACTAGTGCACCTATACATCTGACAAGTGTATTAGGTGTGTTGGGGACAAAAGAGACTTCTTGTATCCTGATTGCAGGGTTGCTTGAAAGGGGTACGTTCAACCTCCACTTCCCTGAGTTCGATAAACCTTGGGTTACTCACTTAAGGGAAATTTGCTGCTGTCCTACAAACCTCTGCTCTTGGAGGCCCAACACTGTCTACAGGAATAGAAGCGTGTAGTAGACATCAAACACCCAGATGCTTATGCAGATGATGCATCAAATGCAAGCAAATCAAGCAAATCAGGGTGCTCATGGGAACCAAGGCAACTTCTTCAACCAACAACACTTTGCTACGCTCAACAAGTTCTTGGCAAATCAACCAAAGGCTTTCAGTTACTGCATGGACCCTCTCGATGCTGAAGACTGGATAACCGATATCAAGAAGCATTTTGAGTGCAGTAACATCAGGCCCGAGGACTATGTGAAGTTTGCAGCCTTCCAACTCAAGGACCAAGCAGCTGATTGGTGGCAGCAGTACAAAGACTCTAGAGCAGGGCGTGAAATCTCCTGGGATGACTTCTGCAAGGATTTTCTCTCTCACCACATTCCAACAAGTGTCATCGAGGGTATGCGTGAGCAATTCCGCAACCTGAAGCAAGGCTCAATGACTGTCTACCAATATAATGTCAAGTTCCAAAACCTTGCCCGCTATGAAAAGCAAGACATTCCAGATGCCAAGAGCAAGATCTATCAGTTCCGTGGTGGTCTGAAGGATGAACTCCAACTTGCTCTCACCATGTTCGAGCCTGATGAGTTTGACAAATTCTATAAGATGGCGCTTAAGCAAGAGGCATCCCAGCTCAAGATGGAAGCTTCCCAAAAGAGGATCAGAGACGCTGTTCACTCCTCCTCATCTTCTCAAGTGGTCATGAAGCAACAGAAGTTTTAGCTTCCACCTCCTCCAGTGATCCGAGCTCCCTACAACGACAACAAGAACTCTGGTGGCCGTGGTTTCTCCCACCCACCCAACCCAAGCATCCAGTCAAAGAATCAGTCTCAAGGTTCCAAGTCAAGTGCTCCTCATTTCCGTCCTCTCTCAGAAGTGGTCTGCAACAAGTGCACTCAGAAGGGTCATTATGCTAACAAGTGCCCCAACCCAAGGCGCCTTCCGCCTCCTCCACCTGTCAGCACTGCAATTGTCAAGCACAATCCCAAGCAAGCAAGAGTGAATCTGATGAATGCAGCTCAAGCAGAGAATTCTTCAGATGAGATACTTGGTAACCTTCCAGTTAACTCTTTTCCTGCAAAACTATTGTTTGATTCAGGTGCTTCATGTTCTTTCATGTCTCAACCATTTGCATCCAAGCATAATGTTGACGTCCAAAGCTTACCTCAGAAGTTGCAAGTTATTTCTCCGGGGAGACGTATGACTTCTAATATATATGCTCCGGATGTATCTATTCGCTTGGGTGATTACCGCTTTCTGGCTAAACCGGTTGTTCTCGGCAACTCCGATAATGACCTCATCCTCGGGATGGATTGGCTTTCTCAGCATGATGCTCACATTGATTGTGCAAATAAGGAAGTCAAGATTACTCATCCTAATGAAGACGTGATTATCTTCGCCTCTCGGGATAACACAATCAGGCTATTCTCTGTCAGTGACAAGGGTGAGATTAATGCCATCTCTCAAATTCCGGTGGTTAACGAATACGAAGACGTTTTTCCTAAAGAGCTTCCAGGCATGCCTCCACATCGTCAAGTGGAATTCGTCATTGAACTCGAGGCTGGTACTGAGCCAGCATGCCGGCGTCCATACAAGCTCTCTCCTGAAGAGTTGAAGGAGTTGAAGAAACAGCTTGATGAACAGGAGCGTATGTGTCTGATCAGGCCTAGTACGTCTCCTTGGGGCTGTGGTGTCTTATTTGTCAAGAAGAAGGATGGCACGGAGCGCCTTTGCATCGATTACCGGCCATTGAACAAGAAGACAATAAAGAACAAGTATCCGCTCCCCAACATCAATGAATTGTTTGAGCAGCTCAAAGGAGCTAAAGTGTTCTCAAAGCTCGATCTCCGAATGGGTTATCACCAAATTCGCATTCGCGAAGAAGATATCCACAAGACTGCCTTCAGAACGAGGTACGGCTCCTATAAGTATACAGTCATGTCCTTTGGCCTCGCTAATGCTCCACCTACCTTCTCGAGAATGATGCACTACATTTTCAACCCCTACACCAACGAGTTTGTGCTTGTGTATCTGGATGACATCTTGGTATTCTCCAAGAACGAAGAGGATCATGAAAAGCTCCTCCGTCTGGTTCTCGGCAGACTCCGTGAACATAAGTTCTATGCCAAGTTCTCCAAGTGCGAATTCTGGCTCGATAAGGTCTTGTATCTGGGCCATATCATCTCCGCTGATGGTATTGCTGTGAACCCCGAGAAAGTTGAAGCGATTGTCAACTGGGAACCTCCTCAGAACGTCAAGAAACTCCGAAGCTTCCTTGGTCTTGCTAGCTATTGCAGAAGATTCGTTGAGAACTTCTGCAAGATTGCCTAGCCTCTCTCCAACTTGCTGCAGAAGAATGTCAAGTACAACTGGTCTCCGGATTGTGATGTGGCATTCAAAACTCTCAAAGAAAAGCTCATCTCTGCTCCAGTTCTTACTCCTCCAGATGAGTCCAAGCCCTACGAAGTATTCTGTGATGCTTCTCTTCAAGGACTTGGTGGTGTGCTAATGCAGGACAAGAAAATTCTGGCATACACTTCTCGTCAACAGAAGCCAAGTGAGAAGAACTACCCACACATGATCTCGAACTAGCAGCTGTGGTACATGCTTGGATTACGTGGAGACACCTTCTGTTGGGCAGAAAAGTCGACATCTTCACCGATCACAAGAGCTTGAAGTACATCTTCACACAGCCGAACCTTAACCTCCACCAGAATCGTTGGGTCGAGATGACCCAAGAGTATGATCCAAGCATCGAATACACACCTGGCAAGGCAAATGTGATTGCAGATGCTTTGAGCAGAAAGGCATATTGCAACAGTCTCCTTATCAAGCCGTTTCAGCCTGAGCTTTGTGAAGCATTCAGGAAGCTCAACCTCCAAGTTGTTCCGCAAGGCTTTCTTGCAAATCTTCAAGTTGCTCCTACCTTGGAAGATCAGATCCGTGAGGCCCAACTCAGTGATGCTATGGAGCAGAAAGTGAAACATGGTATTGCAAAGGGTACTCCCAAATACAAGTGCTATCGCATTGATGAGAGAGATACCTTGTTCTTTGAGGACAGACTTGTGGTTCCCAAAGGTGATCTCAGGAAGCTCGTAATGGGCGAAGCACATGACTCCCACTTCCAAGTTCTGGGACTCCTTTCAGTCTTCCATGGGCACTAAGATACGTTTCAGCACCGCATTTCACCCTCAGACTAGTGCTCAAGTCGAGGGAGTGAATCAGATTCTAGAAGACATGCTCAGAGCTTGTGTCATATCTTTTGGCATGAAATGGGAAGATTGCCTTCCGTTTGCCGAGTTCTCTTACAACAACAGCTTCCAAGCAAGTGCCGGCAAAGCTCCGTTTGAAATCCTTTATGGCAGAAAGTGCCGTACCCCTCTCAACTGGTCTGAGACTGGTGAACGTCAACTTCTTGGCAATGACTTGATCTCAGAAGCCGAAGAAATGTGCAAAGTCATACGTGAGAATCTCAAGGCCGCTCAGTCGAGTCAAAAGAGCTACTATGACAGCAAGCATCGTGATTTGGCCTTCAACATTGGGGATCATGTCTATCTCCGTGTTTCTCCCATGAAAGGCACCCAAAGATTCGGTATCAAAGGAAAGCTTGCTCCTAGATACGTGGGCCCTTTAAAGATCCTTGGCAAAAGAAGCGATCTAGCCTATCAACTTGAGCTCCCTTCCAACTTCTCTAATGTTCATGATGTGTTTCATGTGTCTCAACTCCGCAAGTGCTTCAACACACCTGAACGCACCATTCCGTTTGAGGAGATTGATCTTCAACAAGACTTGTCTTACCGAGAGCACCCCGTTGCTATTCTTGAAGAAACCGAGCGCAAGACCCGCAACAAGTCAATCAAGTTCTTGAAAGTCAAGTGGTCACACCATACCGACCGAGAAGCTACGTGGGAACGAGAAGATCACCTTTGTTCCGAGTAGCCTTCCTTCTTCCAGTCCTAGATCTCGGGACGAGATCTTTTCGTAGTAGAGGAGAGTTTGTAATGCCCCGGATGTAATACTTTCCCTTTTTGGCAATATAACTTTGGCTTCATCAGTTCCATTCTGGGTTCTTCGTCTTTTCGGGTTTTTCGTCGATTCGTCGTGTGCTTGTGTGCATTCATCCATGTCATGTTGTCATGTGCATTGCATTGCATTTGTGTTGTCGTTAGCATCCGGTCCCACTCGTTCTTTCCCGTTGCCCTTTTCGAGTTCCGACGCTCTCACACGTGCCTGTGGCTTCCCCGAGGCCTTCTTTTGTGTTTGGCCGTGTAACGTTTCCGGTTTGGCGTGAGACTTGTCGTGTGATGTTTTTTTGATACGTGTGACCCGCCTGTCAAGTTTTGTCGCGTTTGGAGTTCGTTTGATGCTCCAACAGTTATCCTCGTGGGCTAAAAGTACCTCCTCTTTGAGGCCCAATACACCCCTCCAACAGCCCACCAACCCAACTCAACCCCTTCCCTTCATCTAGGCCGTTCAATTGTGATCTCGTGGCCGAAAACCTCTCCTCATTTGGACTACCCTAGCTCCTTGTGCCTATATAAACGTCCACCCCCCTCCAATTTTGCGTCCAAAACCCTAGTGTTTCCACCTCTGCCGCGCCGTGCTTCCACCGTTGCCGAGCCGTGCTTCCACCACCGCAGAGCCGTGCTTCCGACCCCGTCGCTCTGTGCATCCTCCTCCCCGCGCGGGCCCGTGGGGCCCGAGGCCAGCCCGCCGCGCCGCGTCCGGGCCAGATCTCTCGCCCGCCAGATCGCCCTTCGTCCCCGCCTCTGGTCAGCGTCGCCGCCTCCGGCGACCCTCCGCCGCCGGCCTCTTCCCGCCGATTCGCTGGCCCCTCACCTCCACCTCTCACCGGCCCCTCACCGCCCTCGCCGCCGGCCCAGCAACCGCCGCCGCCGGCGCAAGTGCCAGGCCAGCCGCCGGCCACCTCGCGGGCTGCTTCCCGCGCCAGCCATCGAGGGGATCGCCAGCCAGCCGCCGCTCGAGGGAAGGAGCTCCAGCGCCCAGATCCGATCGGGCCCTGGGGAGGATCCCTAGCGGGCGCGCCCCATTGACCCGGATCCGGTGCCCGATCCGACCGGTCCGCCCCGACCCGCAGCGCCCGATCCACCGACCCGGCTGGACCCGTTGACCCCGCTTCCGACCCGTTTGACCGCCCCTGAGGTAGACTTCGTTTTTCTGCTAAGTCTTAGTTTTTCAGTTTTTGATGCATATTTGTGATGTTGATAACTTTTATTGTGCATGTACGATTTGAGCATATGATATGTCAAAATGATCGTGGTGACATGTACTATGTTCTGTTCCATTGCGCCATGCATGTTTGAGGTCATCTAGATGACTTAATCTTCATGAGAAGAGGGCTACTTGTTATAAACTGCTGCTATTAGTTGTTTTCATGCCATGTTTGTAATGTGATAACTTGGTGCATGTTTATCCAAATGAAGCAAATGATATGTCCACATGTTCATCATGAGATGCTCTACATGTTGGTTGCTTTAGCTTGCATGATAGATTTCATCTTGCCATGTTTATCTCCTTTGGAAGTTGCTATGTGGCTGTTATGTTGTTACACTTGTTACGATATGCCTAGTTGAGGAGCTCGTTGCTATTGATGTGGTTGTCCCCATGTTGCATGCTTAGATGTTTTGGATTCCCCATCATGTGTACTTTGCTGTGGTGTCAACCACTTGGCATGTTATGCTTTGAGGTGACTTAAACTTGCTCAAAAACATGCCATGATATTACTGCTGTTTCAACACTTAGTGAAATTTCACTAAGTCTGGAATCTGTAATTTCCAGATGCCATGTTTGCTTGTTGTTCTAGGCAAATCCATGATAGTTTTGGGGTGACTATTGATGATTCCTTGTTGTATATGTTGTTGGCTATCAATTCATGCTCTCACATGCTCATTTGGGTGGCTGTAGCATATTTAGTTATTGCTCCCAAGTTGCTATAAAATACTGCTGTCAGGATTTTGTTGTCATGTTCAATATGTTATAGCTTGTTGCTATTGATCCATGCCTCCTATGGAGATGCTCCAATGGAATTTTTTGCTGTAGGATATGTCTAATTTATGTCAATGCTCCTTGTCATGATGTTTGAGTGTTGTAGACTACATATTTCTTGCTCCGAAGTTGTTATGTGGCTGTTAATTTCAGCTTTGCAATGTTTACTGTTTCGGGTGTATCTTTTAGCCCGTTGCTCCGTTTTGAGCAAGTCCTATACGAAACTTGTGTGATTTTGCATGTAGATTCATAATATCCCCTTGTTAACATGTTTTGAAGTTTCTTGGTTGTTTTACATTGTCATGTTCCTTGTGCCGTATCTCTGTGTTTCCTATGTTATCCTTCTGTGCTTCCTAGGTGCATCTGTAGTGCTTCCTTAGTGCATCAGTCATGCATCCTGTGGTTTGCGCATTGCATCTTGTTGATTTCGTGCCTCGTGTGTTTTGTGATGAGTAGAGCCGGAAGACCGAGTACGAGAACGAGGTTACTACCGAGGTTGAGAACGAGGAGCCCCCTTATGATCCCATCGACGACCCGACAGGCAAGATGACCTGACCCCCGAAAAATTCAAAATTGAACACAACTCTCCTGTAGTTCTCTGTTGACACTTGAATGATTTTGAAAGCAATAAGAGGCAACAGATATCATTTCATCCCCAAAGGTGGCATGTTCCCTACCGAAACCATCACGCTTGTTGTGAGACTCTAAGGTTTGTGAGAACCTTAGACCCAAACCAGCCCCAAATGGGACACAATTTTCACCACGGCATGCTGGTGCTACTCCATGATAGCATGCCAAGTTTCATGAATTTCACATGAGTTTTGTATTTACTAGAATTTAAAAGCCATGTATCTCAATGTTTGCGGCCGAGCGGCAGTGGCACGATGTTTGAAATTCATTCCCATTTCTTGCATGGGACCAAAGCATTCAACCAAGGACACATATTTGATTTTCCAACCAGTTTATATGCACAGGAGAATGTGCATGTATCAAATTTGAATTATGCAAATAAAACGCCTGGAAAACCTAGTTAATGTATAAAAATGTCCAAACGAACCATGAAAAATTCAAAAATAGAACACAATACTCATGTTGCCCTATGTTGTTACTCGAAAGATTTTGAAAGCTATAAGAGGCAACGAATATCGTTTCGTCCCCAAAGGTGGCATGTTCCCTACCGAAACCATCACGCTTGTTGTGAGATGCTAAGGTTTGTGAGAAGCTTATACCCAAACCTGCCCCAAATGGGACAAAATTAGTACCACGGCATGTTGATGCCGCTCCATGATAGCATGCCATGTTTCACGAATTTCAGACGGGTTTTGTATTTACTAGATTTTAAAAGCCATTTATCTCAATGTTTGCGGCCTAGTGGCGGTGGCAGGGTGTTTGAAATTCATTCACATTTCTTGCATGGGACCAAAGCATTCAAACAAAGACACATATTTGATTGTCCACCTTGTTTATATGCACTGGAGAATGTATATGTAGTTCAAATTTGAATTATGCAAATAAAACGGCTGGAAAACCTAGTTAATGTATAAAAATGTCCAAACGAACCATGAAAATTTCCAAAATTGAACACAATACTCCTGTTGCTCTATGTTGACACTCGAAAGATTTTGAAAGCTATAAGAGGCAGCAGATATCATTTCGTCCTCAAAGGTGGCACGTTCCCTACCGAAACCATCGCGCTTGGTGTGAGAAGATAAGGTTCGTGAGAAGCTTATACCCAAACATGCCCCAAATGGGACAAAAATTTTACCATGGAGTGTTGATGCCGCTCGATGATAGCCCGCCAAGTTTCATGAATCTCAGACGAGTTTTGTATTTACTAGAATTTAAAAGCCATGTATCTCAATGTTTGCGGCCGAGTGGCGATGGCAGGGTGTTTGAAATTCATTCCCATTTCATGCATGGGAACAAAGCATTCAACTAAGGACACATATTTGATTTTTCAACCAGTTTATATGCACCGGAGAATGTGCATGTAGTTCAAATTTGAATTATACGAAGAAAATGCCTAGAAAACCCAGTTAATGTATAAAAATGTCCAAAGGAACCACGAAAAATTCCAAAATTGAACACAACACTCCTGTTGTTCTATGTTGACACTCGCAAGATTTTGAAAGCTATAAGAGGCAACGAATATCGTTTGGTCCCCAAAGGTGGCACGTTCCCTACCGAAATCATCACGCTTGTTGTGAGAAGCTAAGGTTTGTGAGAAGCTTATACCCAAACCTGCCCCAAATGGGACAGAATTTGTACCACGGAATGTTGATGCCGCTCCATGATAGCATACCAAGTTTCATGAATTTCAGACGAGTTTTGTATGGCGGTGGCAGGGTGTTTGAAATTCATTCCCATTTCTTGCATGGTACCAAAGCATTCAACCAAAGACACATATTTGATTTTGCAACCAGTTTATATGCACTAGGTAATGTGCATGTAGTTCAAATTTGAATTATGCGAATAAAACGACTGGCAAACCTAGTTAATGTATAAAAATGTCCAAACGAACCATGAAAAATTCCAAAATTGAACACAATACTCCTGTTGCACTATGTTGACACTCGAAAGATTTTGAAAGCTATAAGAGGCAATGGATATCGTTTCGTCCCCAAAGGTGGCATGTTACCTACCGAAACAATCGCGCTTGCTGTGAGAAGATAACTTTTGTGAGAAGCTTATACCCAAACTTGCCCCAAATGGGACAAAAAATTTACCACAGAATGTTGATGCCGCTCCATGATAGCATGCCAAGTTTCATGAATTTCAGACAAGTTTAGTATTTACTAGAATTTAAAAGCCATGTATCTCAATGTTTGCGGCCGAGTGGCGATGGCAGGGTGTTTGAAATTCATTCCCATTTCTTGCATGGGACCAAAGCATTCAACCAAGGACACATATTTGATTTTTCAACCAGTTTATATGCACTGCAGAAAGTGCATGTAGTTCAAATTTGAATTATGCGAATAAAATGCCTAGAAAACCCAGTTAATGTATAAAAATGTCCAAACGAACCCCAAAAAATTCCATAATTGAACACAACACTCCTATTGTTCTATGTTGACAGTCAAAAGATTTTGAAAGCAGTAAGAGGCAACAGATATCGTTTCGTCCCGAAAGGTGGCACGTTCCCTATCGAAACCATCACGCATGTCGTGAGAAGCTAAATTTTGTGAGAAGCTTATACCCAAACCTGCCCCAAATGGGACAAAAAATTTACCACGGCATGTTGATACCGCTCCATCTTAGCATGCCAAGTTTCTTGAATATCAAACGAGTTCTGTATTTACTAGAATTTAAAAGCATGTATCTCAATGTTTGCGGCCGAGTGGCGGTGGTAGGGTTTTTGAAATTCATTCCCATTTCTTGCATGGGACCAAAGCATTCAACTAAGGACACATATTTGATTTTTCAACCAGTTTATATGCACCAGAGAATGTGCGTGTAGTTCAAATTTGAATTATGCGAATAAAATGCCTAGAAAACCCAGTTAATGTATAAAAATGTCCAAACGAACCCCGAAAAATTCAAAATTGAAAACAACACTCTTGTTGTTCTATGTTGACACTCGAATGATTTTGAAAGCAATAAGAGGAAACATATATCATTTCGTCCCCAATGGTGGCACGTTCCCTACCGAAACCATCACGCTTGTTGTGAGAATCTAAGGTTTGTGAGAACCTTAGACCCAAACCTGCCCCAAACGGGACACAATTTTTACCACGGCATGTTGGTGCCACTCCATGATAGCATGCCAAGTTTCATGAATTTCAGATGAGTTTTGTACTTACTAGAATTAAAAAGCCATGTATCTCAATGTATGCGGCCGGGTGGCGGTGGCACGGTGTTTGAAATTCATTCCCATTTCTTGCATGGAACCAAAGCATTTAACCAAGGACACATATTTGATTTTCCAACTAGTTTATATGCAAAGGAGAATGTGCATGTAGTTCAAATTTGAATTATGTGAATAAAACGCCTGGAAAACCTAGTTAATGTATAAAAATATCCAAACGAACCATGAAAATTTTCGAAATTGAACACAATACTCCTGTTGCTCTATGTTGACACTCGAAAGATTTTGACAGCTATAAGAGGCAACAAATATCGTTTCGTACCCAAAGGTGCCATGTTCCCTACCGAAACCATCATGCTTGTTGTGAGAAGCTAAGTTTTGTGAGAAGCTTATACCCAAACCTGCCCCAAATGGGACAAAATTTTTATCACGTCATGTTGATGCCGCTCCATGATAGCATGCCAAGTTTCACGAATTTCAGACGAGTTTTGTATTTACTAGAATTTAAATGCCATGAATCTCAATGTTTTCGGCCGAGTGGCGGTGGCAGGGTGTTTGAAATTCATTCCCATTTCTTGCATGGGACCAAAACATTCAACCAAGGACACATATTTGATTTTCCAACCAGTTTATATGCACTCGAGAATGTGCATGTAGTTCAAATTTGAATTATGCGAATAAAATGCCTGGAAAACCCAATTAAAGTATAAAAATGTCCAAACGAACCCCGAAAAATTCCAAAATTGAACACAACACTGCTGTTGTTCTATCTTGACACTCGCAAGAGTTTGAAAGTTATAAGAGGTAACTGATATCGTTTCGTCACCAAAGGTGGCACGTTCCCTACCGAAACCAGCATGCTTGTTGTGAGAAGCTAAGGTTTGTGATAAGCTTATACCCAAACCTGGCCCAAATGGGACAAAATTTGTACCACGACATATTGATGCCGCTCCATGATAGCATGCCAAGTTTCACGAATTTCAGACGAGTTTTGTATTTACTAGAATTTAAAAGCCATGTATCTCAATGTTTGCGGTCGAGTGGCGGTGGCAGGGTGTTTGAAATTCATTCCCATTTCTTGCATGGGACCAAAGCATTCAACCAAAGACACATATTTGATTTTCCAACCAGTTTATATGCACTGGAGAATGTGCATGTAGTTCAAATTTGAATTATGCGAATAAAACGGCTGGAGAACCTAGTTAATGTATAAAAATGTCCAAACGAACCATGAAAAATTCCAAATTTGAACACAATACTCCTGTTGCTCTATGTTGACACTCGAAAGATTTTGAAAGCTATAAGAGGCAATGAATATCGTTTCGTCCCCAAAGGTGGCACGTTACCTACCGAAGCCATCACGCTTGTTGTGAGAAGATAAGGTTTGTGAGAAGCTTATACCCAAACCTACCCCCAATGGAACAAAAATTTACCCCGGAATGTTGATGCCGCTCCATGATAGCATGGCAAGTTTCATGAATTTCAGACGTGTTTAGTATTTAATAGAATTTAAAAGCCATGTATCTTAATGTTTGCGGCCGAGTGGCGGTGGCAGGGTGTTTGAAATTCATTCCCATTTCTTGCATGGGACCAAAGCATTCAACCAAGGACACATATTTGATTTTTCAACCAGTTTATATGCACTGGAGAATGTGCATGTAGTTCAAATTTGAATTATGCGAATAAAATGCCTAGAAAACCCAGTTAAAGTATAAAAATGTCCAAACGAACCCCAAAAAATTCCATAATTGAACACAACACTCCTATTGTTCTATGTTGACAGTCAAAAGATTTTGAAAGCAGTAAGAGGCAACAGATATCGTTTCGTCCCGAAAGGTGGCACGTTCCCTATCGAAACCATCACGTATGTTGTGAGAAGCTAAATTTTGTGAGAAGCTTATACCCAAACCTGCCCCAAATGGGACAAAAAATTTACCACGGCATGTTGATACCGCTCCATCTTAGCATGCCAAGTTTCTTGAACATCAGACGAGTTCTGTATTTACTAGAATTTAAAAGCCATATATCTCAATTTTTGCAGCCGAGTGGCGGTGGTATGGTTTTTGAAATTCATTCCCATTTCTTGCATGGGACCAAAGCATTCAACTAAGGACACATATTTGATTTTTCAACCAGTTTATATGCACCAGAGAATGTGCATGTAGTTCAAATTTGAATTATGCGAATAAAATGCCTAGAAAACCCAGTTAATGTATAAAAATGTCCAAACGAACCCCGAAAAATTCAAAATTGAAAACAACACTCCTGTTGTTCTATGTTGACACTCGAATGATTTTGAAAGCAATAAGAGGAAACATATATCATTTCGTCCCCAATGGTGGCACGTTCCCTACCGAAACCACCACGCTTGTTGTGAGAATCTAAGGTTTGTGAGAACCTTAGACCCAAACATGCCCCAAACGGGACACAATTTTTACCACGGCATGTTGGTGCCACTCCATGATAGCATGCCAAGTTTCATGAATTTCAGATGAGTTTTGTACTTACTAGAATTAAAAAGCCATGTATCTCAATGTATGCGGCCGGGTGGCGGTGGCACGGTGTTTGAAATTCATTCCCATTTCTTGCATGGAACCAAAGCATTTAACCAAGGACACATATTTGATTTTCCAACTAGTTTATATGCAAAGGAGAATGTGCATGTAGTTCAAATTTGAATTATGCGAATAAAACGCCTGGAAAACCTAGTTATTGTATAAAAATATCCAAACGAACCATGAAAAATTTCGAAATTGAACACAATACTCCTGTTGCTCTATGTTGACACTCGAAAGATTTTGACAGCTATAAGAGGCAATGAATATCGTTTCGTACCCAAAGGTGCCACGTTCCCTACTGAAACCATCATGCTTGTTGTGAGAAGCTAAGGTTTGTGAGAAGCTTATACCCAAACCTGCCCCAAATGGGACAAATTTTTTACCACGTCATGTTGATGCCGCTCCATGATAGCATGCCAAGTTTCACGAATTTAAGACGAGTTTTGTATTTACTAGAATTTAAATGCCATGTATCTCAATGTTTTCGGCCGAGTGGCGGTGGCAGGGTGTTTGAAATTCATTCCCATTTCTTGCATGGGACCAAAACATTCAACCAAGGACACATATTTGATTTTCCAACCAGTTTATATGCACTCGAGAATGTGCATGTAGTTCAAATTTGAATTATGCGAATAAAATGCCTGGAAAACCCAATTAAAGTATAAAAATGTCAAAACGAACCCCGAAAAATTCCAAAATTGAACACAACACTCCTGTTGTTCTATCTTGACACTCGCAAGATTTTGAAAGTTATAAGAGGTAACTGATATCGTTTCGTCCCCAAAGGTGGCACGTTCCCTACCGAAACCAGCATGCTTGTTGTGAGAAGCTAAGGTTTGTGATAAGCTTATACCCAAACCTGGCCCAAATGGGACAAAATTTGTACAACGACAAATTGATGCCGCTCCATGATAGCATGCCAAGTTTCACGAATTTCGAACGAGTTTTGTATTTACTAGAATTTAAAAGCCATGTATCTCAATGTTTGCGGTCGAGTGGCGGTGGCAGGGTGTTTGAAATTCATTCCCATTTCTTGCATGGGACCAAAGCATTCAACCAAGGACACATATTTGATTTTCCAACCAGTTTATATGCACTGGAGAATGTGCATGTAGTTCAAATTTGAATTATGCGAATAAAACGGCTGGAGAACCTAGTTAATGTATAAAAATGTCCAAACGAACCATGAAAAATTCCAAATTTGAAAATAATACTCCTGTTGCTCTATGTTGACACTCGAAAGATTTTGAAAGCTATAAGAGGCAACGAATATCGTTTCGTCCCCAAAGGTGGCACGTTACCTACCGAAACCATCACGCTTGTTGTGAGAAGATAAGGTTTGTGAGAAGCTTATACCCAAACCTGCCCCCAATGGAACAAAAATTTACCCCGGAATGTTGATGCCGCTCCATGATAGCATGCCATGTTTCATGAATTTCAGACGAGTTTTGTATTTACTACAATTTAAAAGCCATGTATCTCAATGTTTGCGGCTGACTGGCTGTGGCAGGGTGTTTGAAATTCATTCCAATTTCTTGCATGGGACCAAAGCATTCAACCAAGGACACATATTCGATTTTCCAACCTGTTTATATGCACTTGAGAATGTGCATGTAGTTCAAATTTGAATTATGCGAATAAAATGCCTAGTAAATACAGTTAATGTATAAAAATGTCCAAACGAACCCCAAAAAATTCCATAATTGAACAGAACACTCCGGTTGTTCTATGTTGACACTCGAAAGATTTTGAAAGCAGTAAGAGGCAACATATATTGTTTCGTCTCGAAAGGTGGCACGCTCCCTATCAAAACCATCATGCTTGTTGTGACACTACAAGAAATATGTCAACTTGTGACCACCAATATTGGTCACTGAATGGTCACAAATTTCCATTTGTGACCTTTTTGTGACCAAAAACATAAGGTCAAAAGCTGGCCGTCATAAACTGACTATAGCGACCTTCTCTGTGAGAAGTTCGTAGACGTTTATGACCAAAATGTACCTACTGTCGTGTTTTGGTCACTAGCAGCCTCCCCAGGCCACGTAGGCATCCAGCGTGGCAAGCTGATGTGGCACAAGATTCAGCCCGGTCCAATTCGGTTTTCTACTTGGGCCTAGCCCAACAATTCGGCCTTTTTAATGTATTTTTTCTATTAATTTTTGCTAGCTACATGGGCCTGGCCCAGCAATTCAGCCTTTTTATTTTCTAGGCCATGACCTTTTTGCTCCAAAGTTTCTGATTTTATTTTTTTCAAAAGATGGGCCCACTTGTGAGAAGGGACCCAATTGCCAGGTTCTTATAAGTGGTTCCCAGTTGTCATGATTATATTCTTCAGATCTCAATTTTCTGGTAAGTAAATAACAATAGTTAAATCGAAATAGACATAAAGCAAAATGCTTCAAACAGGTCACAACTAATCTGGAAAAATATGGTTGACATCATTAATACAATCAAACAAAGCCAAACATGGCACATTATTTCACATCAGGTTTACAATAAAAAAATGTTCACATCAGGTAACATAGCTATCACAGTATTCCTAACTCCATTGAGCTAGAACTCTATGCTTCTCATGACTTGTTCATCACGGACCTCACGACAAAACATGAATGAAGGCCAACATCTGCAAGTTATCAAGCAAAATGGTTATAACAAGCAAAATGCAACATTTTTATCATTTAAGCATAGAAGGACAGGGCAACAACATTTCAATGTTTGAAAAATGAACCAGAATTTCAATGTTTGAACAGCAAAAAAATGGATACAGTAGATCATATGCGGTTTAAATCAGCCCCTTAGGAGAGACACGTTTGAGAACACGACACGAACAGTATACCAATTCAGTTGAAACAGAGCTATTTTAGTTGTTTCTATTACTTTTAAACTGGAAGCTGCTGATTCTAACATTGTTATTTCTTTACAGGGATAATGTTGACATTATAAAGCAGAAAATTAACCGCTTGACATAGTCAAAAGTAGGCAGAACAGATGGTATACACTAAGCTTCTGAATCTAGATTCAGCTGAAAAAAACATGTGCATGTAGATGACGACCGTGTGCTTCACTTCTGCTTTTAAACCCAAAGGCACATATGACTTATGAGAACCAGTGTTAGAACAAATATATTTGAGCCCTGACTATTGAACCTTTAACTAGAGTAGCTATTGATAAATTCCTTTAATCAAATTGCGGTGCTTAACTAATCGGCCTACTGCATCAAAAAAGGGACCAAAATTATAACAATGAACATAATAATCTGAGATTAGCAACAGTAGTTACCCTCTTTTCTCTGGCCAAGTAAACATGCCTGAAGTTGCCACTCCCAAGTGCTTTCCCAACGTCAAAGTCAAAAAACACCCACCACTTCTCCTCCTGAGAATGATGTGAAACCTACAGAGAGGCAACAAAAAGACACCATTAGTGCCTATTTAATCAGAGAAACACCAAAAAAATTCCAAGATTCAACCACTAGCTAGGAACGGTCATTCCCGCCGTTTTGACCGCATTTTGAAACGGGCATAAAAAATTCAAAAAAATCAAAAAATTGGAACACCTTCGCATTGTGTCATTATATATGACCAAGTTACCAGGAAAAATAATAAACTTGTAATACGGCAATTCTATTAAAAAAGTGTTCTCAGAAATGAGCTATCATGCGTGAAGATTCATGGCTTTCAAGCCAAATGATCAATCCTATGGCCACATTCATGGCATAGTTTGTTCAAATGATCTCATATTGTGCACAAGGGTGCATCTTGGAATGGCAAACAATGTTGCCTAAGGAAGTTTTCATTTTCTTTGGACGAAAAATTCATTTTCCATTTTTCGAGTGCCCAAAAGGAGGTTTTTTTGTGAAGGACCTCCCAAATAATTGTTGAAAAATTTGACCAAATCAATTTTCTAAAATACTAGGACATATTTAATGCACAATTGACAAAATGGTTGGGTGTAAAAAGTTTTGATCCACCTCTCGTGAAAAAGACAAATTTCCGCCGATTCAGCTGGAAGCTGGTCAAATTTGAACTGCGGCTGCCTCATAGTTTGCTATTTATTTTTTCCAAAAATCATTTCTAGGTACATAAGTACCTATTTAATCATAAATACATGGTTTGGTGGCGATACGTCGAGGTTTGGGCGGTGGTCTAGGGCCCCAACTCTAGAGCGCGTAAACTCGCATGCCCGCTGCATGGTCACCGCGTGACTGTGGCGTTGCCATGTGTTCTGGGCGGCCTAGGCATGTCTAGTGGGTTGGCCACTCCCCAGGTTGGTGCTAGGAAGAAAATTACAACATAAGATTCTCACGAGGAGACCGATCGATGCTCAAACATGAATTAGCAGCCAAGTGTTTGATTAGCGGTACGGAAAATGCACATGGATAATGGGCGTGAGTTTTGGTTGAGGATGATCAGTTACTAAGAAGACCGTCTTCACAAATTTTCAGCTCAAAAGGAGGAGTCTAGGTGGTACTTGCTTTGCAAAGTACCACACTGGACATAAATACGAATGTGGAAGATGGGCTCAAAATAATGAATGGATTGAGCTGGCATTTGGTGGAGGATAGTTATTTGGGCATAGGAAAGCACTGTAGAAAATGGATACTATTTGGACATGCCAAAGTGGTACTTCCTTCACAAAGTGTTTTTTTGAACAAAACAGGAAAATGAATATTTTTGAATTATTTTTGAACTAGGCAAGGAAGGTTTTTTACATATTTGACGAAGATATGACCCAAAAATTTATGAGATTTTTTGGGGAATTTTAGGAATGACAGAAATATAGGTTGCTTCACAACCTAGGGCAAAAACTGCCACATGGACATGACACATAGGCAAAACTGATGAGGTGGCGCCTAGTCGTAGCAACCCACCACAACTTTCAAGGTTATGACCATCTATATTGGTCATGAACAGCTAGAAATAAGGCAGCGAACCAGTGCTATCTGCTTTGTGACCATTTCGTGTAAGGAAATTATGACCTTTCTGACCAAAATGGTCGTTATAGTTTAGGGTTTGGAGCCCCCCGAACAGCTTTTGACCAATTGGTCTGAAATGGTCATAGATCTATGACCAATTCTTCCAGGGTCACTAACAAAAGGTCATAAGTTGACACATTTCTTGTAGTGTGAGAAGCTAAGTTTTGTGAGAAGCATTTATCCAAACCTGCCCCAAAGGGGACAAAAAATTTACCAGGGCATGTTGATGCCGCTCCATCTTAGCATGCCAAGTTTCATGAATATCAGACGAGTTCTGTATTTACTAGAATTTAAAAGCCATGTATCTCAATGTTTGCGGCCGAGTGGCGGCGGTAGGGTGTTTGAAATTCATTCCCATTTCTTGCATGGGACCAAAGCATTCAACCAAGGACACATATTTGGCTTTTCGACTAGTTTATATGCACCGGAGAATGTGCATGTAGTTCAAATTTGAATTATGCGAATAAAATGCCTAGAAAACCTAGTTAATGTATAAAAATGTCCAAACGAACCCCGAAAAATTCCAAAATTGAACACAACACACCGGTTGTTCTAAGTTGACACTCGCAAGATTTTGATAGCTATAAGAGGCAACGAATACCATTTCGTCCCCAAAGGTGGCACGTTCCCTACCGAAACCATCACGCTTGTTGTGAGAAGCTTATACCCAAACCTGCCCCAAAAGGGACAAAATTTGTACCACGGCATGTTAATGCCGCTCCATGATAGCATGCCAAGTTTCACTAATTTCAGACGATTTTTGTATTTACTAGAATTTAAAAGCCATGTATCTCAATGTTTGCGGCCGAGTGGCGGTGGCAGGGTGTTTGAAATTCATTCCCATTTCTTGCATGGGACCAAAGCATTCAACCAAAGACACATATTTGATTTTGCAACCAGTTTATATGCACTGGGTAATTTGCATGTAGTTCAAATTTGAAAGCTAGAAGAGGCAACGAATATCGTTTCGTCCCCAAAGGTGGCACGTTCCCTACCGAAACCATCACGCTTGTTGTGAGAAGCTAATGTTTGAGAGAAGCTTATACCCAAACCTGCCCCAAATGGGACGAATTTTTTACCATGTCAAGTTGATGCCGCTACATGATAGCATGCCAAGTTTCACGAATTTCAGGCGAGTTTCGTATTTACTAGAATTTAAAAGCCATGTATCTCAATGTTTGCGGCCCAATGGCGGTGGCAGGGTGTTTGAAATTCATTCCCATTTTTTGCATCGGACCTAAACGTTCAACCAAGGACACATATTTGATTTTCCAACCAGTTTATATGCACTTGAGAATGTGCATGTAGTTCAAATTTGAATTATGCGAATAAAATGCATGGAAAACCCAATTAATGTATTAAAATGTCCAAACGAACCCCGAAAAATTCCAAAACTGAACACAACACTCCTGTTGTTCTATGTTGACACTCGCAAGATTTTGAAAGCTATAAGAGGCAACAGATATCGTTTCGTCCCCAAAGGTGGCACGTTCCCTACCGAAACCATCACGCTTGTTGTGAGAAGATAAGGTTTGTGGGAAGCTTATACCCAAACCTGCCCCAAATGGGAAAAAACTTACCACGTCATGTTGATGCCGCTCCATGATAGCATGCCAAGTTTCATGAATTTCATACGAGTTTTGTATTTACGAGAATTTAAAATCCATGTATCTCAATATTTGCGGCCGAGTGGCGGTGGCAGGGTGTTTAAAATTCATCTCATTTATTGCATGGGACCAAAGCATTCAACCAAAGACACATATTTGACTTTTCAACCAGTTTATATGCACTGGAGAATGTGCATGTAGTTAAAATTTGAATTATGCGAATAAAATGGCTGATAAACCTAGTTAATGTATAAAAATGTCCAAACGAACCATGAAAAATTCCAAAATTGAACACAATACTCCTGTTGCTCTATGTTGACACTCGAAAGATTTTGAAAGCTATAAGAGGCAACGGATATCATTTCGTACCCAAAGGTGGCACGTTCCCTACCGAAACCATCACGCTCGTTGTGAGAAGATAATATTTGTGAGAAGCTTATACCCAAACCTGCCCCAAATGGGAAAAAAATTACCACGGAATGTTGATGCCGCTCCATGATAGCATGCCAAGTTTAAAGAATTTCATACGAATTTCGTATTTACTAGAATTTAAAAGCCATGTATCTCAATGTTTTCGGCCGAGTGGCGGTGGCAGGCCATTTCTTGCATGGGACCAAAGCATTCAACCAAGGACACATATTTCATTTTTCAACCAGTTTATATGCACTGGAGAATGTGCATGTAGTTCAAATTTGAATTATGCGAATGAAATGCCTAGAAAACCCAGTTAATGTATAAAAATGTCCAAACGAACCCCGAAAAATTCCATAATTGAACATAACACTCTTGTTGTTCAATGTTCACTCTCGAAAGATTTTGAAAGCAATAAGAGGCAACAGATATCGTTTCGCCGCGGAAGGTGGCACGTTCCCTATCGAAACCATCACCCTTGTTGTGATAAGCTAAGTTTTGTGAGAAGCTTATACCCAAACCTGCCCCAAATGGGAGAACAAAATTACTACGGCATGTTGATGCTGCTCCATCTTAGCATGCCAAGTTTCATGAATATCAGACGAGTTCTGTATTTACTAAAATTTAAAATCCTTGTATCTCAATGTTTGCGGCCGAGTGGCGGTGGTAGGGTGTTTGAAATTCATTCCCATTTCTTGCATGGGACCAAAGCATTCAACTAAGGACACATATTTGATTTTTCAACCAGTTTATATGCACCGGAAAATGTGCATGTAGTTCGAATTTGAATTATGTGAATAAAATGCCTGGAAAACCCAGTTAATGAATAAAAATGTCCAAACGAACCCCGAAAAATTCAGAATTGAACACAAAACTCATGTTGTTCTATGTTGACACTAGAAAGATTTTGAAAGCAATAAGAGGCAACAAATATCATTTCATCCCCAAAGGAGGCACGTTCCCTACCAAAACCATCACGCTTGTTGTGAGAATCTAAGGTTTGTGAGAACCTTAGAGCCAAACCTGCCCCAAATAGGACACAATTTTTACCATGGCATGCTCGTGCCACTCCACGATATCATGCAAAGTTTCATGAATTTGAGACGAGTTTTGTATTTACTAGAATTTAAAAGCCATGTATCTCAATGTTTGCGGCCGAGTGGCGGTGGCACGGTGTTTGAAACTCATTCCCATTTCTTGCATGGGACCAAGTCATTCAAACAAGGACACATATTTGATTTTCAAACCAGTTTACATGCACAGGAGAATGTGCATGTAGTTCAAATTTGAATTATGCGAATAAAACGCCTGGAAAACCTAGTTAATGTATAAAAATGTCCAAACGAACAATGAAAAATTCCAAAATTGAACACAATACTCCTCTTGCTCTATGTTGACACTCGAAATATTTTGAAAGCTATAAGAGGCAACGAATATCGTTTCATCTCCAAAGGTGGCACGTTCCCTACCAAAACCATCACGCTTGTTGTGAGAAGCTATGGTTCGTGAGAAGTTTATACCCAAACCTGCCCCAAACGAGACAATTGTTTTACCACATTATGTTGATGCCGCTCCATGATAGCATGCCAAGTTTCACGAATTTCAGATGAGTGTTGTATCTAATAGAATTTAAAAGCCATGTATCTCTATGTTTGCGGCGTAGTGGCGGTGGCAGGGTGTTTTAAATTCATTCCCATTTCTTGCATGGGACCAAAGCATTCAACCAAGGACACATATTTGATTTTTCAACCAGTTTATATGCACTGGATAATGTGCATGTTGTTCAAATTTGAATTATGCGAATAAAACACCTGGAAAACCTAGTTAATGTATAAAAATGTCCAAACGAACCCTAAAAAAATTCCAAAATTGAACACAACACTCCTGTTGCTCTATGTTGACAGTCGAATGATTTTGAAAGCTATAAGAGGCAACAAATATCGTTTCGTCCCCAAAGGTAGCACGTTCCCTACAGAAACCATTACGCTTGTTGTGAGAAGCTAAGGTTTGTGAGTAGCTTATACCCAAACCTGCCACAAATGGGACAAAATTTTTACCAAGGCATGTTGATGCCGCTCCATGATAGCATGCCAAGTATCACGAATTTTAGACAAGTTTTGTCGGTGTACTAAAGTAGGGGTACCTTAGTATCCCGACTTGTGCACGGGCAGTAGCAGCGTCCCGTGGTCTGGCTCACCATGCGCCCGCCAAAGCCCACTCTAGACCCCTTTTGAGCCATTCAAGAACAAAGTATTCAAGTTAAGAGACAAGACCCCGGCAAGAGGAGCTTGCCGGGAAGGCCGCACCAGGCTCAAAGTTATCATTCCAGCACAAGACCCTGGCAAGAGGAGCTTGCCAGGAAGGCCAAAAGAGCGGCACCTCAAGAAGGTGTATCGCGGCGCATCATGCGCCTCGGCAGGACCCGGAGAGCGACAAGCTTCCGGGCCCGGCAAGGTTGCGACCCCGGCACGGTGCTTGTCGGGGAAGCCTACACTGTGTGCCTACGCTCCAGCTCTTCTGGCCACGCGTCGCCCTGGGGCCCTTCTAGGGGCACGTGGCAGATGGCTGTGCAGCCTGGGGTACACGGTGGCAAGCCGCGGTGACGAGGCCATCGTCGTGGCGAACGGAGACGCATGGACGGACACTTTTTGGGGCGACGGCGTCGGGCATTCAATGCCTTTGTCCCCCACCGTCAAGGTTAGGTGAAGACCACTGTTCATACACTGTTCATGCACTGTTACAACTACCACTAGTTTTACATTTTTACCCTCCTCTACGTTGACACCTGTCGGTGACCCCTTTGATCTATAAAAGGAGGCCCATGCACAACGTAGAGGAGGGGTGATCGAGTCTATGCTCGGTGTAGCTGGTACTGTAGATCTTCAAGCTCCCGAGCTCCAGAAACTCAATACAACCAAGGCAGGAGTAGGGTTTTACGCGTACGCGCGGCCCGAACCTGGGTAAACTGCCCGCGTGTGCTCCTCGATCTGCTCTCCGTGCTCCCTCCGCTCCCTTACCGCAACGTAGAAGGAGCTCCGGTCCCATAGGTGTTCGTGGGCGTCCAGTTTCCCCGACATCTTTGGCGCGCCAGGTAGGGGGCGTCGAAGTTGTGCGAACCTGATCCGGCGCTCACGCGGGCGCAACCTTCAGCAATTTCACCCGCTTCATCAACTTCATCGACTACGTCAACATGCCTCCGAAGAAGAAGGCTTCGGAGGTCGGAGGCCCGTCCGCGTCGATCCCACCACCACCGGAGCCGACGGTTGGTAGGGGAGACGCCGGCGGAAGGGTGGACGCCGGTGGGGAGACTCACGGCGCCACCAAGTCTAAGGACAAGACGGAAGACCGGGCGAACTCCAAGGCCTCGGTGTCCGTGCACGCACCACGTCCCTCTCAGGAGGTGCCAGACCAGCAGCGACGTGGTACCAGAGGTACCATACGCTTGCTGGGACGTGGCCAGGCCGGCGGGTCACGGGACGCTCAAGGCCAACGTCCTGGCACGAGCAAGGCGCGGTCGCCGGGACGGGAACATGCTCCTTCTAACGCGGTTAGAAGTACGAGCGTGTCCCGCTCCTCGCACCGTTCGCCACCATTTCCCTCCTCTCCAGCAGAAGCTCTGGCCAGGGCTCAGCTGCTCCTTGACTTCCCTCCAGCGGCGGACAAGGCCGAAGACTGGAGGGCGACGATCCAGAGCCTCATCACCTTCGCCAACAACGACGCACCGCAGCAGCCGGCAACTTCACGGCCGCGGCAAGTCGACCAAGCGAAGGCCGACGGTGACAAGACCGCCGGGGGTGCAACTACCGTGCACTCCCCGCCGCGGAAGCAGAAATCACCACCCCATCGGATCAACGTCGACGACGACTCCACGGCGTCGTCGGATCCACGGGCTCGCCGCGATCAGCGCCAAGTCCTCGACGACAGGCGACGAGAGGACGCTCAAACCCGCATCGACCGTCGAAGAGAAGCTCGAAGACAGTCCGATCAGTGCGCTGGGACCGCTGTCGACATGCACGCGCCCGGTGAACCAGGCGACTTGCCGTACGTGGCAGGTTGCCCTGCGTTCACCAGAGAGCTGCGGCAAGTCCAGTGGCCCAGCATAAAGAACTTTAAGCCCGACGTACCCAAGAAGTACGACGGCAAGACACACCCCTCGGAGTTCCTCAGCATCTACACCATTGCGGTGCAGGCTGCCGGGGGACGCGACGAGAAGATCCTAGCCAACTACTTCCCGCTCGTGCTTAAGCCAAACGTCAGGTCTTGGCTTATGCACTTGCCGGAGAACTCCATTTCTTCATGGGCGGATTTGTGCCACCAGTTTGTTGGCGCCTTCACGGGCGGCCACAAACCCCACGGCCAGGAGAGCGATCTCCACATCCTTGCCCAGAAGGAGGGAGAGTCACAGCGCAAATTCATCCAAAGGTTCAGCCGCGTTCAACACAATATCCCGATGTCCACCCTGCCGCGGTTATCAGCGCGTTCCACCAGAACGTGCGTAACCGCCGGATGAGGGAAGAGATGGCGATGACCAAGATCCGGGACGTCAGCGAGCTTTACGCTCTGGCTGACAAATGTGCACGTGCTGAAGAAGGGAGGAGACTCCCCGGAGAGGATGCCGGTGCAGGAGGAAGCGACAGTGAGGATGCCGCCCCGGCAAAGAGAAACCGGCGGCGGAACAAGAAGAAAAAGAACAAGGAGGTACTGGTTGTCGAGCAGTCCGGCAAGGAGGCTCCCGATAAGAAGACACATGCTGGTGGCTCCGGCAAGGAGGCTGCCCCTGTCGCGGCAGCCGACAAGCAGGACGGCTCCGACAAGCAGTACTGCAAGATCCACCGCACCAAGGGCCACGATCTCCAAAACTGCAAAAGGGTAGAGTACCTCGTAGAGCAGCAGAAGGCTGAATACGAGCGTCGCGACAAGGAGAAGGCCCAAGGAGGCGGAGGAGAGCCCAGCAAGAAGCGGCCGTTCAATGGCCGGGGAGGACGCCGCGGCAAGGCCAAGCAGCGGCAAGGAGACAGACCTCCCCGGGGACGCGACAAAGACGAAGACGAAGACGATGACGAGGATATGGACGAAGGAGACAACAGCGAGAAGGAGTTCCAGAAGGACACAGAAGTTCTGTGCTTTGATGGAGGTGCCTCTCTGCACACTTCCCACCGCCAACTCAAACAATGGGTGCGGGAAGTGAATGCAGCTGAGCCACCCGTCGAGTCGCGCAGGCTGCTGAAACGGTCCGGCACGCCCATCATCTTCGACCTCGAAGACCACCCTGACCGCACAACCGCGGTCGGGTGCTTGCCGATGTTGGTTTCACCAACTATCCGCAACCTCAAGGTCATCAAGATGTTGGTTGACGGCAGGGCCGGCCTCAACTTGATTTCCTCCGTTGTGATCAAGAAACTGCAGATCCCCGATAGCGAGCTCGAGGAAACTGGGACGTTCCAAGGAATCAACATGGGAAGGAGCAAGCCGAAGGGGAAGATTACGCTGCCAGTGACCTTTGGCGGAGAGCTCAATTTTAGGAAGGAGAGGATCACGTTCGACGTTGCCGATAGCCCATTGCTGTACAATGGGATACTCGGCCGGCCTGCGCTCGCCAAGTTCATGGCAGCTTCCCACTACGCGTACAACATGCTCAAGATGCCAGGGCCGATAAACGTCATCTCTGTCCCCGGCGACAAGAAGGATGCGCTTATTTGCGCCGACAAGATCTACCGGGACGCTGCACCCGCGGCAGATAGCAAAACACTTGCCGCTGAAGCTCCCGGGGGGAAGATCAAGACCAAGTCCGGCAAGAGCTCTGGAGCCCACTCCGGCAAACGCACCTCTTCGGAGTGCTGCGCTGCCGTCGAGGACGCACCATCGAGCTCCACTGGCAAGTGCAAGAAAGGAATGGCAGCTCCACCGGCAACCAAGAAGGTGTCCGCCAAGGAGGACGGCACTGGTGGTACCTTTACCATCAGTGCTACGCTCGACCCCAAATAGGAAAGAGCGCTCGTTGCCTTCCTGCGGGCGAATGTCGACGTGTTCGCATGGCAACCGTCTGACATCCCCGGCGTTCCCAGGAAGGTAACTGAGCACAAGCTTGCTGTTTGTCCTCATGCGTGGCCCGTCAAGTAGAAGGTCAGGAAGCAAGCGGTGGAGCGCCAAGAGTTCATCGCCAAAGAAATCAAGAAGTTGGAAGCAGCAGGCCTTGTTAGAGGTGTACTTCATCCCACGTGGCTCGCCAATCCAGTTGTCGTGCACGAGGCCAATGGAAGTGGAGACTTTGTATAGACTTCACCGATGTGAATAAAGCATGTCCCAAGGATCCATTTCCCTTGCCGCGCATCGACCAGATTGTCGACTCCACCGCCGGATGTGAGTTGCTTTCATTTCTCGATGCATACTCAGGTTACCACCAGATATTCATGGCTGAGGAAGACGAGGAGAAGACCGCGTTCATTACTCCATGTGGCACATATTGCTTTATACGCATGACCTTTTGATTGAAGAATGCGGGCTCGACATTTGCAAGGGTGGTACACACTGCTTTTGAGCCACAGATGCATAGAAATGTAGAAGCCTACATGGATGATATAGTGGTCAAGAGCAAGTGCAAGGATACCCTGATTCGAGACTCAGAAGAAACCTTTGAGAATCTGCGCAAGATACAACTCAAGTTAAACCCCGAGAAGTGCATTTTCGGAGTCCCCTCCGGCAAGCTTCTCGGGTTCTTTGTGTCCCAGAGGGGGATTGAAGCCAATACCGACAAGATAAAAGCCATCGAGCAGATTGAAGCCCCGAAGCGCCTCAAGGACGTAAGGAAACTTGCTGGTTGTGTGGCTGCCCTCAGCAGGTTCATTTAAAAGTCTGCAGAATGCGCCCTGCCTTTCTTCAAAATCTTGAAAAAGGCAGGTCCTATGAAATGGACTCCGGAAGCGGAGGCAGCGCTGCAAGACTTGAAAGGATACCTATCCTCCACTCCAGTACTTGTCGCACCTAAACCACAAGAGAAGTTGCTGCTGTACTTAGCGGCAACCAATCAAGTGGTTAGTGATGCGTTAGTAGCGGAGAGGGAGGCAGATGAGGAACCCACATCCCCGGCAAGCGAATCCAGTGACAAGCAGGGGGCTTCCCCGACAAGCTCTGGCCCCGACAAGGACAAGTTTGCGCAGGGGCAAGGAGAGGTGCGAAAGAAGATGGTGCAGCGCCCAGTTTATTTTGTAAGTTCCCTCTTGCAGGGGGCTAGATCAAGATACTATGGAGTGCAGAAGTTACTTTTCGGCCTCCTCATGGCCTCAAGAAAGCTGCGCCATTACTTCCAAGCACATGAGATAACAGTGGTCACTCGCTTTCCGTTGAAGAGGATATTGCAAAATCCAGAAGCAACAGGCAGGATCGTCGAGTGGGCACTGGAGCTGTCATGTTTTGGTCTAAAGTTTGAGAGTACTTCAACTATACAGAGCAGAGCTTTGGCAGAATTCATAGCAGAATGGACTCCAACACCAGATGAAGAAGTTCCAGAGACAAACATCCCCGTCCAAGAAGCAAGCAAGGAGTGGATAATGTACTTCGATGGTGCCTTCTCGCTGCAAGGTGCCGGCGCTGGCGTGTTACTCATAGCGCCCACCGGAGAGCACCTCAAGTATGTTGTTCAAATACACTTTTCCAAGGAGAAAGCGACAAACAATACTGCCGAGTATGAAGGTTTGCTTGCCGGTCTCAGAATTGCGGCCGAACTTGGGATCAAGAGGCTGATTGTGCGGGGAGACTCACAGTTGGTGGTCCGACAAGTAAACAAGAGTTACCAGAGCCCTCTGATGGAAGCTTATGTCGATGAAGTGAGGAAGCTTGAAGAACACTTTGAAGGCCTACAGATGCAGCACGTTCCAAGAGCTCAGAATGACATCGCAGATGGCCTCTCAAAGTGTGCTGCAATGAAGTTACCTGTGGAACCAGGGGTCATCGTGCTCAATCTAACTCAGCCATCCGTTACACCATCAGTTGGGCAGAGCAAGAAGAGGAAGTTGGTCTCCGGCGACTACTTGTTGGCGGATCTTCCCGAAGCCGCCGCCAAGGTCCCCAAGATCAGCAACCAAAATGCTGAGGAACAGACTGCTCTTGCGGACCCAAGGGTCTGTACAGTTGAAGCAGTCGTTCCCGACAAGCCTTGCCCCAGCAGGCTTGCCGGGGAACCCTCACCTCCGGCAGAACCCTCAGCTCCGGCAGAGCCTTTAGTCCTTGTTGTTGAGCCTCAGGCTCCAGCATGGGCACAGCAAATCGTCCGTTTTCTTCAGACTGGAGAACTTCCCGAAGAACCAGAAGAGATAGAGAGGATAACCAGACAGTCAAGTATGTACCAGTTCGTTGGCAACGAACTGTACAGAAGAAGACTCAATGGTGTCAGATTGAAGTGCATTTCCCGGGAAGATGGACAGAAGCTGTTGGCAGAGATACACGGAGGCATATGTGGTCACCACATTGGCGCAAGAGCACTTGCCGGAAAGGCGTTCCGGCAAGGTTTCTTTTGGCCAGAAGCCCTCCAAGATGCAACTGCACAAGTAACCAAGTGTGAAGCGTGCCAGTTCCATGCCAAACAAATTCACCAGCCAGCTCAAGCTCTCCAGACGATCCCTTTGTCCTGGCCCTTCTCGGTCTGGGGGCTCGACATCCTCGGCCCCTTTCCCCGCGCTGTCGGGGGCTTTGAGTACTTGAACGTCGCAATCGACAAGTTCACAAAGTGGCCAGAAGTGGAACCAGTGAGAAAGGTGATAGCACAGTCAGCAGTCACGTTCTTCAGATCAATAGTTTGCCGTTTCGGAATCCCTAACAGGATCATCACCGACAACGGCACACAGTTCACGAGTCGCACCTTCATGCAATACGTACAAGACCTTGGCGCCAAGGTCTGCTTCGCTTCTGTTGCTCACCCAAGGAGCAATGGTCAAGCGGAGAGGGCAAACGCTGAAGTGCTGCGCGGACTGAAGACAAGAACCTTCGACAGGCTGCACAAGTGCGGAAGAAACTGGATCGAGGAGTTGCCGGCGGCTCTTTGGTTAATTAGGACGACACCGAATCGAGCCACCGGACAGACACCCTTTGCTCTCGTCTATGGAGCAGAGGCAGTTCTCCCCACGGAACTCATATACGGGTCTCCTCGAGTGCTCGCTTACGATGAGCTCGAGCAAGAGCAACTGCGACAGGATGATGCATTGCTCCTTGAGGAGGAACGTCTCCAGGCTGCTGTACGAGCTGCTCGATATCAGCAACCCTTGCGTCGCTATCATAGCCGCAAGGTCAGGGCCAGGAGTCTCGAGGAAGGCGACCTTGTTCTTCGGCGCGTTCAGTCCGCCAAGGGCTCCAACAAGTTGACGCCGAAGTGGGAAGGCCCTTATCGGGTGAGACAAGTCACATGGCCTGGCGCTGTCCGCCTTGAGACCGAAGAAGGCTTACCGGGGAGCAACTCCTGGAACATAGAGCATCTTCGCAAGTTTCACCCATAAGGCGCGGTTGCCGTGATCCGCTCCGGCAACCACCTTTTGTACAAGTCTTGCCGCTGTTGCATGTAAACCTTTGTACAAAGCCGGGCGCAGACCCCGTGCATCAGTAGAACTTTTGTGCTTCGCACCATTTGTCATTTCGTGCTTTTCCTTTTACTTGCATGTGTCATCTGACAGTTTGTGCAGCACACACACCCGGTAAGCAGTAACAAGCCGCAATGCTCCGTACTTGTATTTCCTCCTCTTTTGCCTTTCTCTCTGAAACAGAAGGAGTGTTCCTCACGCACAAGTTTGCCGGGGGGGAAGGAGATAGAAGTATGGACCAAGTGCTGTTCAAGAAAGAAAAGTCTTGCCGGGAAACAAAAAATCCATGAAAGCTAAGTTACCAAAGTTTGAGCATTCAAATTTTTAAATTTTTGTTATCTTCCTTGAACAACGACACTTTGTATGGAAAACCTGTGCGCGGAGGAACCTACCCGTGGCTAGCCGTGCCCTTACTTTGTTTCGAGCACGCTCCACGGCTTAAGCGAGCTGCGACAAGTGTCGCGCCCTTACTTCGTTTTCGAGTTTGCTCAGCAATCTAAGTGTGCTGTGACTAGCTGTGGCAAGGTTTCTTGCCGACAAGGGCTTTGCTAGCAGGCTGCTAAGAGTCCCGCACTCAGCGCTCGCGGCAAGGGCCCCTTGCCGGTAAGTTCCCCTAAAAGCGTGGGGTGGAAAGCATACAAAGTGAAGGGACTAAAGCAAGGGAGATAACATTACATTGGTTACCCAAAATGAAAGTGTATATTACAGAGATAACTTGCCGCTGTTCTAAACAACTGCTACCTATGATTTAATCGACAGCGGAGAGGGAAGCAAGGTGCCTAGTCTCTGCGGTCTCCGTCAATCCTCTGGATCTTGCCCACCTTGGCTACGATGTGGGTAACTTGGGCCTTCAACGCCTCCAGGTCAGCTTCGGGCGGCAGGGTCCGGAGGACGTTGACGAGGTTGATCCCGGGGTTGCGGTAGACGATCTTCGACAACACCCGCTCCATAGTACCCGTGCAAAGCCGGCACGCCTCGTCGGCCAGCTGCGTGGGGATCTTCTCCCGTAGCCGCGCGAGAGCCGGCGCCACTCCTCTGATGAAAAAGCTCAGCTTGGCGCTGTGGGGGAGATTCTCGTCGGGGGAGTACGCGAGGTGCTCCGCCCTCAGCGCCACCATCTCCATATCGATGTTGGCGGCGGAGGTGACGAGCTCCTCGGTCCACTGCTCCACCGTCCACTGGAAGTGATTTTGCGAGATGGCGGCGCTTTCCAGCAAGGCCCTCTCGGTACGGAGATCGTCCTTCAGCTTCGTCTCGCGGTACCGGGCGGCGTCAAGCGAGTCGGTGAGGGTAGAGACCTTCATCTCCAAGTCAGCAATGGAATCCCTGGCATCAGTGAGCTCTTTGCCCTTCTCGGAGAGGCGGACTTGCAGCTCCGAGTTGGTGTGGGCATCCTTCTCCCGCGCCACGTTGAGCGCGGCGACCCTGTCTTCACTCGCCTTCAAGTTCGACTCCATCTGCGCCACCCTGGCCTCCAGATCCCTCTTGGCGGTCTCTGCGACAACAGCGGCATCCCTCGCCTCCTGCAGAGCCCCGCCAATAGCCTTCTACCGAGCGGTGAGGTCGTCCTCGTGGCTGTTGAGGTCGACCTTCCGCTGGTTGAGCTCTCCTTCCCGCCGAGACAGCTCCTCGGCGGCCAGACGCTGCTGCTCCTCCACCTCGGCCTTCTCGAGGAGGAATGCTTGGTGTGCTCCGGCAAGCTCTTCGCGCTCCTCCGCCAAGTTTCGGAGGGCCGCCTGGTTGGCGGCACGGAGCTCCGCGGCGCGCTTCTCCAAATCGGCACCAGCCTTGGCAGCCAGAGCCTCCCGAGACTCCAACTTCGCCTGCCTTGCCCGGTACAAGGCCAAGAGTCGACGCAGGAGTTGCTCTTCTTCGGGCTCGTCGCTGCTGCCGGGCGCATCGACAACCTTCAACCCGGCGGAGGCGAGAACTTCTCCGTCAAACGACTCTCCCTCCGTGGGTGCCCTTGATAAGGATGCCCACGGGACTTGGATAAAGACCCCGTTGGCGGCCTCCAGATAAACGCCCGACCCAGCCGCGGAAGCGGAAGGATCGGCGACCGGTGCAGCGTCCGGCGCTCCTGCGGCCTCCGGGCTAGCAGTGCGGTCACCGGTCCCTTCCCCAGCCGCGGCGTCAGCGGTCTGGGCGGTCTCCTCGGCGGCTGGCTCGTCGGCGCCAACCGTTCCCTCTGCGACCGTGGCATCGCCAGCGTCGCCACGCACCTCCTCCTCGGCAATGGTTTCCGTCTCCATCGACTCCGGGGCGGGCGGATCTAGCAGAAGAAAAATAAAAGAAAGAACGGTCAAGCAAATATCCAAAAAGAAGAATCCAAGAAGAAGAAAGTACAAGGGTTTACCTGCGCGGGCCTCTTCGATGACGGGGTCCCTCGCCGGGGAGCTCTCCCTTGGCGGCATAGTAGTGGCCCCGGCTTGCGGAGGGCCACTTGCGCCCTCCCTTGGCGGGGTGCTCACCCTTGTCGGGCTGCTCGCCCTTGGCGGGGTACTCTCCCTCGGCGGAGTGCCCGTCCTTGGCGGAGCACTGTCCCTTGCCGGGGAGCTGATCCTTGCCGGGGAGGGGGGAGCAAGCGGCTCGTCGGGGGCGACCTCCTGGTGCTCCTGCGGTTGCGGCTCCACTTCTGCACAAGACAACAAGATATCAATAAGGATAACAACCTCAAGCGCGCCCGTCAAACAGAAAAATGAATACCATACTTACGCTGGGGGCTGCGCTGGGGGCTGCTCCCCGGAGCAGCAGGCTAGTCCGACAAGTCTGTCGCTGGCGCATCACCTGCCGCTGCGACGGGCTCGTCGTCCTCGATATCGACCACAGGGATCTTGGCCCTCTTCGCCATCCGCTGGGTCAAGGTCCTGGAAGCCAAAACAAGATCATAACCAAGCAAGAGAAATCAAGTCAAAATCAAAGGAAATGAAAATTGCAAGTACTTACTCTTCCTCCTCTTCGTCGGAGCTGAGGGCGGAGAAGTCAAATCCCGCCTCGCGTGCTCCAGCGCGAGGAGCTGGAGGAGAAGGCTCCCTCGGGCGCTTGGCGGGCTCCGGAGCTGTGGGCTGTGAAGACCCAGCACCGGTCGTCGCTGAGGACCGA
The DNA here is from genome assembly GCA_902687465.1 of Secale cereale. Classification (NCBI taxonomy): domain Eukaryota; kingdom Viridiplantae; phylum Streptophyta; class Magnoliopsida; order Poales; family Poaceae; genus Secale; species Secale cereale. The sequence goes on from LR738711.1 coordinate 345,774,462, forward strand.
GGAGCAGAAGGAACCCCAGAGTCACTCCGGGAAGATCCCCCTCCGCTTGTCGCTCGGGCACGGGGCGCCTCCTTGACGACCTTGCTCGTCGTGGTGGCGCGCGTCGCCCGGCGCTTCGGTTGTTGTCGGGGCGCCTGTGGCCTCACCGTCTCGGCGGCCTTGCGGAGGCGCTTCTTCTGTTGTGGCGGAGGGCTTGGTGGTGGCGGAGAATTCTCCGAGGATGAGGAGGCGTCGTCATCAAGATTCAGAGACCCGCCAGAATCTTCATTGGAATCACCGGACTCGGCATCCTCCTCCTCCTCGGCGGGCCCGCTGGACTCAGCACCCTGCCCGGCAGCCTCGCCCATCCCGGCAGGCTCCCCGGTAGGCTCCCCGGCAAACTCCTCGGGCGCGATCTTCAGCAACTTGAGGATTTCCTCCTCCTCAGCCTGACTCACCGCTTACGCCGCCTCCGCTTCATCCACAGTATATCCAAATTCACCTGCCGCTGCAGCCGCAGCGGCCTCCTCCATCCTGGAGGCAATGTACGCCACAGCCCGCTCGATGGTCTCCCGGGTGAGCCCCTTCTTCTCCTCGGCTTTGCGTGGTTTTTCAACCAAGTTGTCGAAGAAGGCTTGCACAGTCTCCTCTGAAGGCTCTAGCCAAGTGGGGACGACCCCGTGGGAGTCGCACTCAGGCATCGCCGCGCGGATGGCACTAAGGGCAGTATTGTTGCACAAGGGAACTACTCCGACCGACGGTTTGAACCACTCCGGGTGCTTGGGGTCGTGCTTGAACAGCTCCCGGACCATCCCCTTCAGTTCCAAGACGGTGAAGTTATAGTTCAGCCCGGGGCGCAGCCTCATGCGGTCTGCCGCGTTGCCGAACTCCCAAGCGGGTCTCTTCCTTTCCTGCAGAGGGGCAACGCGGCGGCGGAGGAAGTCAGCCCCAACTTCACCCACAGTCAGATTGGCAGCACGGAGACGAAGAATCCTAGTCAGGGCGATCTGCAGCTTGTCGTCCTCCGGGGCCAAGTCACTCCAATCCTTGCCGCGCACTATTGCAGTCTGGCGCGGCAAGGTAAACTGCTCGGGCTCATCTTCCAGAATCCAACACCAGTCAGCCATCCACTCCTCCCACTTGCCGCGAAGCTCTCCCTTCAAGTACGCCTCCTTCTTGTTCAGCCTAAAGATCCAGGAGATGCCGCCGGAGAGTGGGGATCCGGACTCTACTCTAGGCGTGAAGAAATGGCGGAAAAGGGCTACATTTGGGTGGACCCCGACATAGTTTTCGCACAGATGTGCGAAAACGGCCAAGGTGAGAACGGCATTTGGGGTGAAATCTAAGAGGTGGAGGCCGTACGTGTTCATCACATCACAGAAAAACTCCGAATACGGAGAGCAGAGACCGCAATAGAAGAACGCAGCGAAGAAGTAGTAACCTTCCGGGAACATGTCGACGGCCACGGCGGGGAGGACTCTGGTGCGCGGGTGATCCTTCGTCTCCCTCGCCCAGAACAAATAGTATTTGTCCCGCAGCTCCCTCGGGCCGAGCCTCGGCAGGAAGACCACCCTCCTTCTCCGCATGGCTGCCAGCTTCGCCGCCTGCTCAGACTTCTCCTTCTTCGCCTTATCGCTCTTCGCCTTGTCGCTCTTCGGGGCCATGGCGGGGACGGCGAGGGAGGACGACAGCGCTGCGAGTGGGGAAGACGGCGGAGGAAGAGCGGAGGCAGGGAGCAGCGGGGGTTTCTGGAGATTCAAGGCACATTGAAGGCAATGGGGGGAAACTGTCCCTACTTCCTCTGCTTTTAAGGGAGAAGTGGGGGACGTTCCGCATTTCCCCATTAAAGAAACCGGCGACGATCTCTCCCACGACGCCGCAATCGACGCGTGCCGTTAGGGAGAGATGCGGCGAATCTGGAGTGGGAAACGGCGCGGCGTGGACTGCGTGTGCCCGTGCACTGTTCTGGGCCTGGCCCAACAGCGCTCGACACCGTTGGGGATGAAACGATATCCGTTGGCTCTTATAGCTTTCAAAATCTTTCGAGTGTCAACATAGAGCAACAGGAGTATTGTGTTGAATATTGGAATTTTTCATGGTTCGTTTGGACATTTTCATATATTAACTAGTTTTCCCAGCCGTTTTAACCGCATAATTCAAATTTGAACTACATGCACATTCTCTAGTGCATATAAACCGGTTGGAAAATCAAATATGTGTCTTTGGTTGAATGCTTTGGTCCCATGCAAAAAATGGGAATGAATTTCAAACACCCTGCCACCACCACTCGGCCGCAAACATTGAGATACATGGCTTTTAAATACAAAACTCGTCTGAAATTCGTGAAACTTGGCATGCTATCATGGAGCGGCATCAACATGTCGTGGTAAAAATTTTGTCCCATTTGGGGCAGGTTTGGGTATAACCTTCTCACAAACCTTAGCTTCTCACAACAAGCGTGATGGTTTCGGTAGGGAACGTGCCACCTTTGGGGACAAAACGATATTCGTTGCCTCTTATTGCTTTCAAAATATGCCTTGAACACGGTGTCGAGCGCTGTTGGGCCAGGCCCAGAACAGTGCACGGGCACACGCAGTCCATGCCGCGCCGTTTCCCACTCCAGATTCGCCGCATCTCTCCCTAACTGCACGCGTCGATTGCGGCGTTTGTGGGAGAGATCGTGGCCGGTTTCTTTAATGGGGAAATGCGGAACGTCCCCCACTTCTCCCTTAAAAGCAGAGGAAGCAGGGACATTTTCCCCCCATTGCCTTCAATGTGCCTTGAATCTCCAGAAACCCCCGCTGCTCCCTGCCTCCGCTCTTCCTCCGCCGTCTTCCCCACCCGCAGCATCGTCGCCCTCCCTTGCCGTCCCCGCCATGGCCCCGAAGAGCGACCAGGCGAAGAGCGACAAGGCGAAGAGCGACAAGGCGAAGAAGGAGAAGTCTGAGCAGGCGGCGAAGCTGGCAGTCATGCGGAGAAGGAGGGTGGTCTTCCCGCCGAGGCTCGGCCCGAGGGAGCTGCGGGACAAGTACTACTTGTTCTGGGCGAGGGAGACGAAGGACCACCCGCGCACCAGAGTCCTCCCCGCCGTGGCCGTCGACATGTTACCGCGAGGTTACTACTTCTTCGCTGCGTTCTTCTATTGCGGTCTCTGCCCTCCGTATTTGGAGTTCTTCTGTGATGTGATGAACATGTACGGCCTCCACCTCTTAGATTTCACCCCAAATGCCGTTCTCACCTTGGCCGTTTTCGCACATCTGTGCGAAAACTATGTCGGGGTTCACCCAAATGTAGCCCTTTTCTGCCATTTCTTCACGCCTAGAGTAGAGTCCGGATCCCCACTCTCCGGCGGCATCTCCTGGATCTTCAGGCTGAACAAGAAGGAGGCGTACTTGAAAGGAGAGCTCCGCGGCAAGTGGGAAGAGTGGAGGGCCGACTGGTGCTGGGTTCTGGAAGATGAGCCCGAGCAGTTTACCTTGCCGCGCCAGACTGCAATAGTGCGCGGCAAGGATTGGAGCGACTTGGCCCCGGAGGACGACAAGCTGCAGATCGCTCTGACTAGGATTCTTCGTCTCCGGGCTGCCAATCTGACTGTGGGTGAAGTTGGGGCTGACTTCCTCCGCCGCCGCATTGCCCCTCTTTAGGAAAGGAAGAGACCCGCTTGGGAGTTCGGCAACGCGGCAGACCGCATGAGGCTGCGCCCCGGGCTGAACTATAACTTCACCGTCTTGGAACTGAAGGGGATGGTCCGGGAGTTGTTCAAGCACGACCCCAAGCACCCGGAGTGGTTCAAACCGTCGGTTGGAGTAGTTCCCTTGTGCAACAATACCGCCCTTAGTGCCATCCGCGCGGCAATGCCTGAGTGCGACTCCCACGGGGTCGTCCCCACTTGGCTGGAGCCTTCAGCGGAGACCGTGCAAGCCTTCTTCGACAACTTGGTTGAAAAACCACGCAAAGCCGAGGAGAAGAAGGGGCTCACCCGGGAGACCACCGAGCGGGATGTGGCGTACATTGCCTCCAGGATGGAGGCAGGTGAATTTGGATACACTGTGGATGAAGCAGAGGCGGCGGAAGCGGTGAGTCAGGCTGAGGAGGAGGAAATCCTCAATTTGTTGAAGCTTGCGCCTGAGGAGTTTGCCGGGGAGCCTACCGGGGAGCCTGCCGGGATGGGCGAGGCTGCCGGGCAGGGTGCTGAGTCCAGCAGGCTCGCCGAGGAGGAGGAGGACGCCGAGTCTGGTGATTCCGACGAAGATTCTGGCAGGTCTCCGAATCTTGATGACGACGCCTCCTCATCCTCGGACAATTCTCCGCCACCACCAAGCCCTCCGCCGCAACAGAAGAAGCGCCTCCGCAAGGCCGCCGAGGTGGTGAAGCCACAGGCGCCCCGACAACAACCGAAGCGCCGGGCGACGCGCGCCACCACGACAAGCAAGGTCGTCAAGGAGGCGCCCCGTGCCCGAGCGACAAGCGGAGGGGGATCTTCCCGGAGCGACTCTGGGATTCCTTCTGCTCCTCGGTCCTCAGCGACGACCAGTGCTGGGTCTTCACAGCCCGCAGCTCCGGAGCCCGCCAAGCGCCCGAGGGAGCCCTCTCCTCCAGCTCCTCGCGCTGGAGTGCACGAGGCGGGATTTGACTTCTCCGCCCTCAGCTCCGACGAAGAGGAAGAAGAGTAAGTACTTGCAATTTTCATTTCCTTTGATTTTGTCTCGATTTTTCTTGCTTGGTTCTGATCTTGTTTTGGCTTCCAGGACCTTGACCCAACGGATGGCAAAGAGGGCCAAGATCCCTGTGCTTGATATCGAGGACGACGAGCCCGTCGCAGCGGCAGGAGATGCGCCAGCGACAGACTTGCCGGACCAGCCTGCTGCTCCGGGGAGCAGCCCCCAGCGAAGCCCCCAGCGTAAGTCTGGTATTCATTTTTCTGCTTGACGGGCGCGCTTGAGGTTATTGTCCGTACTGATGTCTTGTTGTCTTGTGCAGAAGTGGAGCCGCAGCTGCAGGAGCACCGGGAGGTCGCCCCCGACGAGCCGCTTGTTCCACCTTCCCCGCCAAGGATGAGCTCCCCGGCGAGGGATAGTGCTCCGCCAAGGATGGGTACTCCGCCAAGGGCGAGCACCCAGCCAAGGGCAAGCACCCCGCCAAGGGTGGACTCCCCGCCAAGGGAAGGCGCCAGCGGCCCTCCGCCGGCGGTGGCTTCTTCTACGCCGCCAAGGGTGAACTCCCCGGCGAGGGACCCCGTTGTCGAAGAGGCCCGCGCAGGTAAATCCTTGTACTTTCTTCTTCTTGGATTCTTCTTTTTTGGATATTTGCTTGACAATTCTTTCTTTTCTTTTTCTTCTGCTAGATCTGCCCGCCCCGGAGTCGATGGAGACGGAGACCATCGCCGAGGAGGAGGTGCGCGGCGACGCTGGCGATGCCACCGCCGCAGAGGGAACGGTTGGCGCCGACGAGCCAGCCACCGAGGAGACCGCCCCGATCGCTAACGCTGCGGCTAGGGAAGGGACCGGCGACCGCACTGCTGGCCCGGAGGCCGCAGGAGCGCCGGACGCTGCACCGGCCGCCGATCCTTCCGCTTCCGCGGCTGGGTCGGGCGTCTATCTGGAGGCCGCCAACGGGGTATTTATCCAAGTCCCGTGGGCGTCCTCATCAAGGGCACCCGCGGAGGGAGAGACGTTCGACGGAAAAGTCCTCGCCTCCGCCGGGTTGAAAGTTGTCGATGCGCCCGGCAGCAGCGACGAGCCCGAAGAGGAGCGACTCCTACGCCGACTCCTGGCCTTGTACCGGGCCAGGCAGGCGAAGTTGGAATCTCGGGAAGCTCTGGCTGCCAAGGCTGGTGCTGATTTGGAGAAGCGCGCCGCGGAGCTCCGTGCCGCCAACCAGGCGGCCCTCCGAAACTTGGCGGAGGAGCGCGAAGATCTTGCCGGAGCACACCAAGCATTTATCCTTGAGAAGGCCGAGGTGGAGGAGCAGCAGCGTCTGGCCGCCGAGGAGCTGTCTCGGCGGGAAGGAGAGCTCAACCAGCGGAAGGTCGACCTCGACAGCCACGAGGACAACCTCACCGCCCGGGAGCAGGCTATTTGCGGGGCTCTACAGGAGGCGAGGGATGCCGCTGCTGCCGCGGAGGCCGCCAAGAGGGATTTGGAGGCCAGGGTGGCGCAGATGGAGCTGAACTTGAAGGCAAGTGAGGATAGGGTCGCTGCGCTCAACGTGACGCGGGAGAAGGATGCCCACACCTACTCGGAGTTGCAAATCCGCCTCTCCGAGAAGGGCAAAGAGCTCACCGACGCGAGGGACTCCATCGCTGACTTGGAGATGAAGGTCTCTACCCTCACCGACTCGCTTGACGCCGCCCGGGATCGCGAGACGAAGCTGAAGGATGATCTCCGTACCGAGAGGGCCTTGCTGGAGAGCGCCGCCGTCTCGCAAAATCACTTTCAGCAGACGGTGGAGCAGTGGACCAAGGAGCTCGTCACCTCCACCGCCAACATCGATATGGAGATGGTGGCGCTGAGGGCGGAGCACCTCGCGTACTCCCCCGACGATAATCTCCCCCACAGCGCCAAGCTGAGCTTGTTCCTCAGAGGAGTGGTGCCGGCTCTCGCGCGGTTACGGGAGAATATCCCCATGCAGCTGGCTGACGAGGCGCGCCGGCTTTGCACGGGTACCATGGAGCGGGTGTTGTCGAAGATCGTCTACCGCAACCCCGGGATCAACCTCGTCAACGTCCTCCGGACCCTGCCGCCCGAAGCTGACCAAGAGGCGTTGAAGGCCCAAGTTGCCCACATCGTAGCCAAGGTGGGCAAGATCCAGAGGATTGACGGAGACCGCAGAGACTAGGCACCTTGCTTCCCTCGCCGCTGTCAATTAAGTCCTTGCTTTTGTAATATATACAGTGGCAAGTTATCTCTGTAATATATACTTTTATTTTGGGTAATCAATGCAGTGTTATCTCCCTTGCTTTTGGTCCTTCACTTTTATGCTTTTCACCCTACGCTTTTAGGGGAACTTGCCGGCAAGGGGCCCTTGCCGCGAGCGCTGAGTGCGGGACTCTTAGCAGCCTGCTAGCAAAGCCCTTGTCGGCAAGAAACCTTGCCGCAGCTAGTCGCATCACACTTAGATTGCTGAGCGAACTCGAAAACGAAGTAAGGGCGCGACACTTGTCGCAGCTCACTTAAGGCGTTGAGCGTGCTCGAAACAAAGTAAGGGCGCGGCTAGCCACGGGTAGGTTCCTCCGTGCATATGTTTTCCATACAAAGTGTGGTTGTTCAAGGAAGATAACAAAAAAATTAAAAATTTGAATGCTCAAACTTTGGTAACTTAGCTTTCATGGATTGTTTGTTTCCCGGCAAGACTTTTCTTTCTTGAACAACACTTGGTCCATACTTCTATCTCCTTCCCCCCGGCAAACTTGTGCATGAGGAACACTCCTTCTGTTTCAGAGAGAAAGACAAAAGAGGAGGAAATACAAGTACGGAGCCTTGTGGCTTGTTACTGCTTAGCGGGAGTGTGTGCTGCACAAAATGTCAGATGACACATGCAAGAAAAATAAAGAGCACGAAATGACAAATGGTGCGAAGCACAAAAGTTTTACTGATGCACGGGGTCTGCACCCGGCTTTGTACAAAGGTTTACATGCAACAGCGGCAAGACTTGTACAAAAGTTGGTTGCCGGAGCGGATCACGGCAACCGCGCCTTATGGGTGAAACTTGTGAAGATGCTCTATGTTCCAGGAGTTGCTCACCGGTAAGCCTTCTTCAGTCTCAAGGCGGACAGCGCCAGGCCTTGTGACTTGTCTCACCCGATAAGGGCCTTCCCACTTCGGCGTCAACTTGTTGGAGCCCTTGGCGGACTGAACGCGCCGAAGAACAAGGTCGCCTTCCTCGAGACTCCTGGCCTTGACCTTGCGGCTATGATAGCGACGCAAGGCTTGCTGGTATCGAGCATCTCGTACAGCAGCCTGGAGACGTTCCTCCTCAAGGAGCAATGCATCATCTTGTCGCAGTTGCTCTTGCTCGAGCTCGTCATAAGCGAGCACTCGAGGAGACCCGTATACGAGTTCCGTGGGGAGAACTGCCTCTGCTCCATAGACGAGAGCAAAGGGTGTCTGTCCGGTGGCTCGATTTGGTGTCGTCCTGATTGACCAAAGAGCCGCCGGCAACTCCTCTATCCAGTTTCTTCCACACTTGTGCAGCCTGTCGAAGGTTCTTGTCTTCAGTCCGCGCAGCACTTCACGTTTGCCCTCTCCGCTTGACCATTGCTCCTTGGGTGAGCAACAGAAGCGAAGCACACCTTGGCGCCAAGGTCTTGGACGTATTGCATGAAGGTGCGGCTTGTGAACTGTGTGCCGTTGTCGGTGATCGATGATCCTGCTAGGGATCCCGAAACGGCAAACTATTGATCTGAAAAACCTGACTGCTGACTGTGCCGTCACCTTTCTCACCGGTTCCACTTCTGGCCACTTTGTGAACTTGTTGATTGCGACGTACAAGTACTCAAAGCCCCCGACAGCGCGGGGAAAGGGGCCGAGGATGTCGAGCCCCCAGACCGAGAAGGGCCAGGACAAAGGGATCGTCTGGAGAGCTTGAGCTGGCTGGTGAATTTGCCTGGCATGGAACTGGCACGCTTCACACTTGGTTACTTGTGCAGTTGCATCTTGGAGGGCTTCTGGCCAAAAGAAACCTTGCCGGAACGCCTTCCCGGCAAGTGCTCTTGCACCAATGTGGTGACCACATATGCCTCCGTGTATCTCTGCCAACAGCTTCTGTCCATCTTCCCGGGAAATGCACTTCAATCTGACACCATTGAGTCTTCTTCTGTATAGTTCATTGCCAACGAACTGATACATACTTGACTGCCTGGTTATCCTCTCTATCTCTTCTGGTTCTTCGGGAAGTTCTCCAGTCTGAAGAAAATGGACGATTTGCTGTGCCCATGCTGGAGCTTGAGGCTCAACAACAAGGACTAAAGGCATCAGGGCTGCTGCGGGAACCTCAGCTTCTACCGCAAGAACCTGCGGCTCTGCCGGAGCTGAGGGTTCCCCAGCAAGCCTGCCGGGGCAAGGCTTGTCGGGAACGCCTGCTTCAACTGTACAGACCCTTGGGTCCGCAGGAGCAGACTGTTCCTCAGCATTTTGGTTGCTAATCTTGGGGACCTTGGCGGCGGCTTCGGGAAGATCCGCCGGCAAGTAGTCGCCGGAGACCAACTTCCTCTTCTTGCTCTGCCCAACTGATGGTGTAATGGATGGCTGAGTTAGCTTGAGCACGAAGACCCTTGGTTCCACAGGTAACTTCATTGCAGCACACTTTGAAAGGCCATCTACGATGTCATTCTGAGCTCTTGGAACGTGCTCCATCTGTAGGCCTTTAAAGTGTTCTTCAAGCTTCCTCACTTCATCGACATAAGGTTCCATCAGAGGGCTCTGGTAACTCTTGTTTACTTGTCGGACCACCAACTGTGAGTCTCCCCGTACAATCAGCCTCTTGATCCCAAGTTCGGCCGCAATTCTGAGACCGGCAAGCAGACCTTCATACTCGGCAGTATTGTTTGTCGCTTGCTCCTTGGGAAAGTGCATTTGAACAACATACTTGAGGTGCTCTCCGGTGGGTGCTATGAGTAACACGCCAGCGCCGGCGCCTTGCAGCGAGAAGGCACCATCGAAGTACATTATCCACTCCTTGCTTGCTTCTTGGACGGGGATGCTTGTCTCTGGAACTTCTTTATCTGGTGTTGGGGTCCATTCCGCTATGAACTCTGCCAAAGCTCTGCTCTGTATGGTTGAAGTACTCTCAAACTTGAGACCAAAGCTTGACAGCTCCAGTGCCCACTCGACGATCCTGCCTGTTGCTTCTGGACTTTGCAATATCCTCTACAACGGAAAGCGAGTGACCACTGTTATCTCATGTGCTTGGAAGTAATGGCGCAGCTTTCTTGAGGCCATGAGGAGGCCGAAAAGTAACTTCTGCACTCCAGAGTATCTTGACCTATTCCCCTGCAAGAGGGAACTTACAAAATAAACTGGGCGCTGCACCATCTTCCTTCGCACTTCTCCTTGTTCTTGCGCAGACTTGTCCTTGTCGGGGCCAGAGCTTGTCGGGGAAGCCCCCTGCTTGTCGCTGAATGTGCTTGCCAGGGATGTGGGTTCCTCATCTGCCTCCCTCTCTGCTACTAACGCAGTACTAACCACTTGATTGGTTGCCGCTAAGTACAGCAGCAACTTCTCGGGGTTCAATTTGAGTTGTATCTTGCGTAGATTCTCAAAGGTTTCTTCCATGTCTTGAATCAGGGTATCCTTGCTCTTGCTCTTGACCACTATATCATCCATGTAGGCTTCTACATTCTTTGGCTCAAAAGCAGTGTGTACCACCCTTGCAAATGTTGAGCCTGCATTCTTCAATCCAAAGGGCATGCGTATGAAGCAATATGTGCCACATGGAGTAATGAATGCAGTCTTCTCCTCGTCTTCCTCAGCCATGAATATCTGGTGGTAACCTAAGTATGCATCGAGAAATGAAAGCAACTCACATCCGGCGGTGGAGTCAACAATCTGGTCAATGCGCGGCAAGTGAAATGGATCCTTAGGATAAGCTTTATTCACATCAGTGAAGTCTATACAAAGTCTCCACTTCCCATTACCCTTGCGCACGACAACTCGATTGGCCAACCACGTGGGATGTAGTACACCTCTAACCAGGCCTGTTGCTTCCAACTTCTTGATTTCTTCGGCGATAAACTCTTGGCGCTCCACCGCTTGCTTTCTGACCTTCTGCTTGACTGGTCGCGCGTGAGGACAAACAGCAAGCTTGTGCTCAATTACCTTCCTGGGAACGTCGGGGATGTCAGACGGTTGCCACGCAAACACGTCCACATTCGCCCGCAGGAAGGCAACGAGCGCGCTTTCCTATTTGGGGTCGAGTGCAGCACTGATGGTGAAGGTACCACCAGTGCCGTCCTCCTTGGCGGACACCTTCTTGGTTGCCGGTGGAGCTGCCATTCCCTTCTTGCACTTGCCGGTGGAGCTCGATGGTGCGTCCTCGACGGCAGTGCAGCACTCCGAAGAGGTGCGTTTGCCGGAGTGGGCTCCAGAGCTCTTGCCGGACTTGGTCTTGGTCCTCCCCCCGGGAGCTTCAGCGGCAAGTGTTTTGCTGCCTGCCGCGGCTGCTGCATCCCGGTAGATCTTGTCGGCTCAAATAAGCGCATCCTTCTTGTCGCCGGGGACAGAGATGACGCTTATCGGCCCTGGCATCTTGAGCATGTTATATGCGTAGTGGGAAGCTGCCATGAACTTGGCGAGCGCAGGACGGCCAAGTATCCCATTGTACGGCAATGGGATATCGGCAACGTCGAACGTGATCCTCTCCGTCCTGAAGTTGAGCTCCCCACCAAAGGTCACTGGCAGTGTAATCTTTCCCTTCGGCTTGCTCCTTCCCGGGTTTATTCCTTGGAACGTCCCGGTTTCCTCGAGCTCGCCGTCGGGGATCTACAGTTTCTTGATCACAGCGGAGGAAATCAAGTTGAGGCCGGCCCCGCCGTCAACCAACATCTTGGTGACCTTGAGGTTGCGGATAGTTGGTGAAACCAACATCGGCAAGCACCTAACCGCGGTTGTGCGATCAGGGTGGTCCTCGAGGTCGAAGATGATGGGCGTGCCGGACCATTTCAGAAGCCTGAGCGACTCGACGGGTGGCTCAGCTGCATTCACTTCCCGCACCCATTGTTTGAGTTGGCGGTGGGAAGTGTGAAGAGAGGCACCTCCATCGACGCACAGAACTTCTGTGGCCTTCTGGAATTCCTGCTCGCTGTTGTTTCCTTCGTCCATGTCCTCGTCATCGTCTTCGTCTTCGTCTTTGTCGCGGCCCCGGGGAGGTCTATCTCCTTGCCGCTGCTTGGCCTTGCCGCAGCGTCCTCCCCGGCCATTGAACGGCCGCTTCTTGCTGGGCTCTCCTCTGCCTCCTTGGGCCTTCTCCTTGTCGCGATGCTCGTATTCAGCCTTCTGCTGCTCTACGAGATACTCTACCCTTTTGCAGTTTTGGAGGTCGTGGCCCTTGGTGCGGTAGATCTTGCAATACTGCTTGTCGGAGCCGTCCTGCTTGTCGGCTGCCGCTACAGGGGCGGCCTCCTTGCCGGAGCTACCAGCCTGTGTCTTCTTGGCGGGAGCCTCCTTGCCGGACGGCTCGACAACCAGTACCTCCTTGTTCTTCTTCTTCCTGTTATTCCGCCGCCGGCCTTTCCTTGCCGGGGCGGCATCTTCGCTGTCACTTCCTCCTGCGCCGGTATCCTCTCCGGGGAGTCTCCTCCCCTCTTCAGCACGTGCACATTTGTCAGCCAGAGCGTAAAGCTCGCTGACGTCCCGGATCTTGGTCATCGCCATCTCCTCCCTCATCCGGCGGTTACGCACGTTCTGGTGGAACGCGCTGATAACCGCGGCAGGGTGGACATCGGGGATATTGTGTTGAACACGGCTGAACCTTTGGATGTATTTGCGCAGGGACTCTCCCTCCTTCTGGGCAAGGATGTGGAGATCGCTCTCCTGGCCGTGGGGTTTGTGGCCGCCCGTGAAGGCGCCAACAAACTGGTGGCACAGATCCGCCCATGAAGAAATGGAGTTCTCCGGCAAATGCATAAGCCAAGACCTGACGTTTGGCTTAAGCACGAGCGGGAAGTAGTTGGCTAGGATCTTCTCGTCACGTCCCCCGGCAGCCTGCCCCGCAATGGTGTAGATGCTGAGGAACTCCGAGGGTTGTGTCTTGTCGTCGTATTTCTCGGGTACGTCGGGCTTAAAATTCTTCATGCTGGGCCACTGGACTTGTCGCAGCTCTCGGGTGAACGCAGGGCAACCTGCCGCGTTCGGCAAGTCGCCTGGTTCACTGGGCGCGTGCATGTCGACAGCGGTCCCAGCGCGCTGATCGGACTGTCTTCTGGCCTCTCGTCGACGCTCGATGCGAGTTCGAGCGTCCTCTTGTCGCCTGTCGTCGAGGACTTGGCGCTGATCGCGGCGAGCCCGCGGATCCGACCACGCCGTGGAGTCGTCGTCGACGTTGATCCGGCCGGGCAGCGTTTTTTGCTTCCGCGGCGGGGAGTGCACGGTAGTTGCACCCCCGGCGGTCTTGTCTCCATCGGCCTTCGCTTGGTCGACTTGCCGCGGCCGTGAAGTTGCCGGCTGCTGCGGCGCGTCGTTGTTGGCGAAGGCGATGAGGCTCTGGATCGTCGCCTTCCAGTCTTCGGCCTTGTCCGCCGCTGGAGGGAAGTCGAGGAGCAGCTGAGCCCTGGCCAGGGCTTCTGCTGGAGAGGAGGGAAACGGTGGCGAACGGTTCGAAGAGCGGGACACGCTCGGACTTCTAACCACGTTAGAAGGAGCATGTTCCCGTCCAGGCGACCGCGCCTTGCTCGTGCCAGGACGTTGGCCTTGAGCGTCCCGCGACCCGCCAGTCTGGCCACGTCCCAGCAAGCGTATGGTACCTCCGGTACCACGTCGCTGCTGGTCTGGCACCTCCTAAGAGGGACGTGGCGCATGCACGGACACCGAGGCCTTGGAGTTCGCCCGGTCGTCCGTCTTGTCCTTGGACTTGATGGCGCCGTGAGTCTCCCCACCGGCGTCCACCCTTCCGCCGGCGTCTCCCCCACCAACCGTCGGCTCTGGTGGTGGTGGGATCGACGCGGACGGGCCTCCGACCTCCGAAGCCTTCTTCTTCGGAGGCATGTTGATGTAGTCGATGAGGTTGATGAAGACTGCGCCCGCGTGAGAACCGGATCAGGTTCGCACAACCTCGACGCCCCCTACCTGGCGCGCCAAAGATGTCAGGGAAACTGGACGCCCACGAACACCTATGGGACCGGAGCCCCTTCTACGTTGCGGTAAGGGAGCGGAGGGAGAACGGAGAGCAGATCGAGGAGCACACGCGGGCAGTTTACCCAGGTTCGGGCCACGATGACGCGTAAAACCCTACTCCTGCTTTGGTTGTATTTAGTTCTTGGGCTCGGGATCTTGAAGATCTACAGTACTAGCTACACCGAGCGTGGGAGTGAACGAGTTTCTGGAATCGAACCTCCTCTACGTTGTGCATGGGCCTCCTTTTATAGCTCAAAGGGGTCACCGACAGGTGTCAACGTAGAGGAGGGTAAAAATGTAAAATCGGTGGTAGTTGCAACAGTGCATGAACAGTGGTCTTCACCTAACTCTGATGGTGGGGGACAAGGGCATTGAATGCCCGTCGCCATCGCCCCAAAAGCGCCCGCCCGGGCGTCTCCGTTTGCCACGGCGATGGCTTCGTCGCCGTGGTTCGCCAGCGTGTCCCTCAGGCTGCACAGCCCTCCGCCACGTGCCCCTAGAAGGGCCCCAGGGCGACGCGTGGCCAGATGAGCTGGAGCGCAGGCACACAGCATAAGTTTCCCCGGCAAGCACCTTGCCGGGGTCGCAACCTTGCCGGGCCCGGAAGCTTGTCGCGCTCCGGGTCCTGCCGGGGCGCGCGACGCGCCACGATGTTCCTCCTTGAAGTGCCGTTCTTTTGGCCTTCCTGGCAAGCTCCCCTTGCCAGGGTCTTGTGCTGGAATGATAACTTTGAGCCTGGTGCGGCCTTCCCGGCAAGCTCCTCTTGCCGGGGTCTTGTCTCTTAACTCGAATACTTTGTTCTTGAATGGCTTAAAAGGGTCTAGAGTGGGCTTTGGCGGGCGCGTGGTGAGCCAGACCACGGGACGCTGCTACTGCCCGTGCACAAGTCGGGATACTAAGGTACCCCTACTTTAGTACACCGACAATACCCAAACCTGCCCCAAATGGAACAAAAATTTACCCCGGAATGTTGATGCCGTTCCATGATAGCATGCCAAGTTTCATGAATTTCAGATGAGTTTTGTATTTACTACAATTTAAAAGCCGTGTATCTCAATGTTTGCGGCCGAGTGGCGGTGGCAGGGTGTTTGAAATTCATTCCCATTTCTTGCATGGGACCAAAGCATTCAACCTAGGACACATATTTGATTTTTCCACCGGTTTATATGCACTAGAGAATGTGCATGTAGTTCAAATTTGAATTATGCGAATAAAATGACTAGAAAACCCAGTTAATGTATAAAAATGTCCAAACAAACCCCAAAAAATTCCATAATTGAACACAGCACTCCTGTTGTTCTATGTTGACACTCGAAAGATTTTGGAAGCAGTAAGAGGCAACATATATCGTTTCGTCCCGAAAGGTGGCACGCTCCCAATCAAAATCATCACGCTTGTTGTGAGAAGCTAAGTTTTGTGAGAAGCATTTACCCAAACCTACCCCAAAGGGGAAAAAAAGTTTACCACGGCATGTTGATGCCGCTCCATCTTAGCATGCCAAGTTTCATGAATATCAGACGAGTTCTGTATTTACTAGAATTTAAAAGCCATGTATCTCAATGTTTGCGGCCGAGTGGCGGTGGTAGGGTGTTTGAAATTCATTCCCATTTCTTGCATGGGAACAAATCATTCAACCAAGGATACATGTTTGATTTTTCAACCGGTATATATGCACAGGAGAATGTGCATGTAGTTCAAATTTGAATTATGCGCATAAAATGACTAGAAAACCCAGTTAATGTATAAAAATGTCCAAACAAACCCCAAAAAACTCCATAATTAAACACAACACTCCTGTTGTTCTATGTTGACACTCGAAAGATTTTGAAAGCAGTAAGAGGCAACATATATCGTTTCGTCCCCAAAGGTGGCACGCTCCCTATCAAAACCATCATGCTTGTTGTTAGAAGATAAGGTTTGTGAGAAGCTTATACCCAAAACTGCCCCAAATTGAACAAAAATTTACCCCGGAATGTTGATGCCGCTCCATCTTAGCATGCCAAGTTTCATGAATATCAGACGAGTTCTGTATTTACTAGAATTTAAAAGCCATGAATCTCAATGTTTGCGGCCGAGTGGCGGTGGTTAGGTGTCTGAAATTCATTCCCATTTCATGCATGGGACCAAAGCATTCAACTAAGGACACATATTTGATTTTTCAACCAGTATATATGCACCGGAGAATGTGCATGTAGTTCAAATTTGAATTATGCGAATAAAATGCCTAGAAAACCCAGTTAATGTATAAAAATGTCCACACGAACCCCGAAAAATTCCTTAATTGAACACAACACTCCTGTTATTCTATGTTGACACTCGAAAGATTCTCAAAGCAATAAGAGGCAACAAATATCATTTTGTCCCCAAATGTAGCACGTTCCCTACCGAAACCATGACGCTTGTTGTGAGAATCTAAGTTTTGTGAGAACCTTAGACCCAAACCTGCCCTAAATGGGACACAATTTTTACCATGGCATGCTGGTTCTACTCCATGATAGCATGCCAAGTTTCGTGAATTTCAGATGAGTTTTGTATTTACTAATATTTAAAAGCCATGTATCTCAATGTTTGCGGTCGAGTGGCGGTGGCACGGTGTTTGAAATTCATTCCCATTTCTTGCATGGGACCAAAGAATTCAACCAAGGACACATATTTTATTTTCCAACCAGTTTATATGCATAGGAGAACGTGCATGTAGTTCAAATTAGAATTATGAGAATAAAACGCCTGGAAACCTAGTTAATGTATAAAAATGTCGAAACGAACCATGAAAAATTCCAAAATTGAACACAATACTCCTGTTGCTCTATGTTCACACTCGAAAGATTTTGAAACCTATAAGAGGCAAAGAATATCGTTTCGTCCCCAAAGGTGGCACGTTCCCTACCGAAACCATCACGCTTCTTGTGAGAAGCTAAGGTTTGTGAGAAGCTTATACCCAAACCTGCCCCAGATGGGACAAATTTTTTACCACGTCATGTTGATGCTGCTCCATGATAGCATGCCAAGTTTCACAAATTTCATACGTGTTTTGTATTTACTAAAATTTAAATGCCATGTATCTCAATGTTTGCTGCCCAGTGGCGGTCGCAGGGTGTTTGAAATTCATTCCCATTTTTTTGCATCGGACCAAAACATTCAACCAAGGACACATATTTGATTTTCCAACCAGTTTATATGCACTGGAGAAGCTGCATGTAGTTCAAATTTGAATTATGTTAATAAAATGCCTGGAAAACCCAATTAATCTATAAAAATGTCCAAACGAACCCCGAAAAACTCCAAAATTGAACACAACACTCCTGTTGTTCTATGTTGACACTCGCTAGATTTTGAAAGCTATAAGAGGCAACGGATATCGTTTCATCCCCAATGGTGGCACGTTCCCTACCGAAACCATCACGCTTGTTGTGAGAAGATAAGGTTTGTGAGAAGCTTATACCCAAACCTGCCCCAAATGGGAAAAAAATTACCACGGCATGTTGATGCCGCTCCATGATAGCATGCCAAGTTTCATGAATTTCATACGAGTTTTGTATTTACTAGAATTTAAAAGCCATGTATCTCAATATTTGCGGCCGAGTGGCGGTGGCAGGGTGTTTGAAATTCATTCTCATTTCTTGCATGGGACCAAATCATTCAACCAAAGACACATATTTGATTTTTCAACCAGTTTATATGCACTGGAGAATGTGCATGTAGTTAAAATTTGAATTATGCGAATAAAACGGCTGGAAAACCTAGTTAATGTATAAAAATGTCCGAACAAACCATGAAAAATTCCAAAATTGAACACAATACTCCTCTTGCTCTATGTTGACACTCGAAATATTTTGAAAGCTATAAGAGGCAACGAATATCGTTTCGTCCCCAAAGGTGGCACGTTCCCTACCGAAACCATCATGCTTGTTGTGAGAAGCTAAGGTTTGTGAGAAGTTTATACCCAAACCTGCCCCAAACGGGACAAAAATTTTACCACGTCATGTTGATGCCGCTCCATGATAACATGCCAAGTTTCCGGAAATTCAGATGATTTTTTATCTACTAGAATTTAAAAGCCATGTATCTCAATGTTTGCGGCGGAGTGGCGGTGGCAGGGTGTTTGAAATTTATTCCCATTTCTTGCATGGGACCAAAGCATTCAACCAAGGACACACATTTGATTTTTCAACCATTCTATATGCACTTGAGAATGTGCATGTAGTTAATATTTGAAATATGCGAATAAAATGCCTAGAAAACCCAGTTAATGTATAAAAATGTCCAAACGAACCCCGAAAAATTCCATAATTTAACAAGACACTCATGTTGTTCTATGTTGACACACGAAAGATTTTGAAAGCTATAAGAGGCAACGGATACCGTTTCGTCCTCAAAGATGGCACGTTCCCTACCGGAACCATCACGCTTGTTGTGAGAAGCTAAGGTTTGTGAGAAGGTTATACCCAAACCTGCCCCAAACGGGAAAAAAATTGTACCACGACATGTTGATGCCGCTCCATGATAGCATGCCAAGTTTCATGAATTTCAGACGAGTTTTGTATTTACTAGAATTTAAAAGCCATGTATCTCAATGTTTGTGGCCGAGTGGCGGTGGCACGGTGTTTGAAATTCATTCCCATTTCTTGCATGGGACCAAAGCATTCAACCAAGGACACATATTTGATTTTCCAACCAGTTTATATGCATAGGAGATTGTGCATGTAGTTCAAATTTGAATTATGCGAATAAAACGCCTGGAAAACCTAGTTAACGTATAAAAATGTCCAAACGAACCATGAAAAATTCCAAAATTGAACACAATACTCCTCTTGCTCTATGTTGACACTCGAAATATTTCGAAAGCTATAAGAGGCAACGAATATCGTTTCGTCCCCAAAGGTTGCACGTTCCCTACCGAAACCATCACACTTGTTGTGAGAAGCTAAGGTTTGTGAGAAGTTTATACCCAAACCTGCCCCAAACGGGACAATTTTTTTACCACGTTATGTTGATGCCGCTCCATGATAGGATGCCAAGTTTCACGAATTTCAGATGAGTTTTGTATCTACTAGAATTTAAAAGCCATGTATCTCAATGTTTGCGGTGGAGTGGCGGTGGCAGGGTGTTTGAAATTTATTCCCATTTCTTGCATGGGACCAAAGCATTCAACCAAGGACACATATTTGATTTTTCAACCAGTTTATATGCACTGGAGAATGTGCATGTAGTTCAAATTTGAATTATGCGAATAAAACACCTGGAAAACCTAGTTAATGTATAAAAATGTCCGAACGAACCATGAAAAAATCCAAAATTGAACACAATACTCCTCTTGCTCTATGTTGACACTCGAAATATTTTGAAAGCTATAAGAGGCAACGAATATTGTTTCGTCCCCAAAGGTGGCACGTTCCCTACTGAAACCATCATGCTTGTTGTGAGAAGCTAAGGTTTGTGAGAAGTTTATACCCAAACCTGCCCCATACGGGACAAAAATTTTACCACGTCATGTTGATGCCGCTCCATGATAACATGCCAAGTTTCAGGAATTCAGATGATTTTTTTATCTAATAGAATTTAAAAGCCATGTATCTCAATGTTTGCGGCGGAGTGGCGGTGGCAGGGTGTTTGAAATTTATTCCCATTTCTTGCATGGGACCAAAGCATTCAACCTAGGACACACATTTGATTTTTCAACCATTTTATATGCACTTGAGAATGTGCATGTAGTTAATATTTGAAATATGCGAATAAAATGCCTAGAAAACCCAGTTAATGTATAAACATGTCCAAACGAACCCCGAAAAATTCCATAATTGAACAAGACACTCATGTTGTTCTATGTTGACACACGAAAGATTTTGAAAGCTATAAGAGGCAACGGATACCGTTTCGTCCTCAAAGATGGCACGTTCCCTACCGGAACCATCACGCTTATTGTGAGAAGCTAAGGTTTGTGAGAAGGTTATACCCAAACCTGCCCCAAACGGGAAAAAAATTGTACCACGACATGTTGATGCCGCTCCATGATAGCATGCCAAGTTTCATGAATTTCAGACGAGTTTTGTATTTACTAGAATTTAAAAGCCATGTATCTCAATGTTTGCGGCCGAGTGGCGATGGCACGGTGTTTGAAATTCATTCCCATTTCTTGCATGGGACCAAAGCATTCAACCAAGGACACATATTTGATTTTCCAACCAGTTTATATGCATAGGAGATTGTGCATGTAGTTCAAATTTGAATTATGCGAGTAAAACGCCTGGAAAACCTAGTTAATGTATAAAAATGTCCAAACGAACCATGAAAAATTCCAAAATTGAACACAATACTCCTCTTGCTCTATGTTGACACTCAAAATATTTTGAAAGCTATAAGAGGCAACGAATATCATTTCGTCCCCAAAGGTGGAACGTTCCCTACCAGAACCATCACGCTTGTTGTGAGAAGCTAAGGTTTGTGAGAAGTTTATACCCCAAACCTGCCCCAAACGGGACAATTTTTTTACCATGTTATGTTGATGCCGCTCCATGATAGGATGCCAAGTTTCACGAATTTCAGATGAGTTTTGTATCTACTAGAATTTAAAAGCCATGTATCTCAATGTTTGCGGTGGAGTGGCGGTGGCAGGGTGTTTGAAATTTATTCCCATTTCTTGCATGGGACCAAAGCATTCAACCAAGGACACATATTTGATTTTTCAACCAGTTTATATGCACTGGAGAATGTGCATGTAGTTCAAATTTGAACTATGCGAATAAAACACCTGGAAAACCTAGTTAATGTATAAAAATGTCCGAACGAACCATGAAAAAATCCAAAATTGAACACAATACTCCTCTTGCTCTATGTTGACACCCGAAATATTTTGAAAGCTATAAGAGGCAACGAATATTGTTTCGTCCCCAAAGGTGGCACGTTCCCTACTGAAACCATCATGCTTGTTGTGAGAAGCTAAGGTTTGTGAGAAGTTTATACCCAAACCTGCCCCATACGGGAAAAAAATTTTACCACGTCATGTTGATGCCGCTCCATGATAACATGCCAAGTTTCAGGAATTCAGATGATTTTTTTATCTAATAGAATTTAAAAGCCATGTATCTCAATGTTTGCGGCGGAGTGGTGGTGGCAGGGTGTTTGAAATTTATTCCCATTTCTTGCATGGGACCAAAGCATTCAACCTAGGACACACATTTGATTTTTCAACCATTTTATATGCACTTGAGAATGTGCATGTAGTTAATATTTGAAATATGCGAATAAAATGCCTAGAAAACCCAGTTAATGTATAAACATGTCCAAACGAACCCCGAAAAATTCCATAATTGAACAAGACACTCATGTTGTTCTATGTTGACACACGAAAGATTTTCAAAGCTATAAGAGGCAACGGATACCGTTTCGTCCTCAAAGATGGCACGTTCCCTACCGGAACCATCACGCTTGTTGTGAGAAGCTAAGGTTTGTGAGAAGGTTATACCCAAACCTGCCCCAAACGGGAAAAAAATTGTACCACGACATGTTGATGCCGCTCCATGATAGCATGCCAAGTTTCATGAATTTCAGACGAGTTTTGTATTTACTAGAATTTAAAAGCCATGTATCTCAATGTTTGTGGCCGAGTGGCGGTGGCAGGGTGTTTGAAATTCATTCCCATTTCTTGCAAGGGACCAAAGCATTTAATCAAAGACACATATTTTATTTTTCAACCAGTTTATATGCACTGTAGAATGTGCATGTAGTTAAAATTTAAATTATCCGAATAAAATGCCTAACAAACCTAGTTAATGTATAAAAATGTCCGAACGAACCCCAAAAATTCCAGAATTGAACACAACACTCCTGTTGTTCTATGTTGAAACTCGAAAGATTTTGAAAGCAATAAGAGGCAACGGATATCATTTCGCCCCAAAGGTGGCACATTCCCTAGCGAAACCATCACGCTTGTTGTGAGAATCTAAGGTTTGTGAGAAGTTTAGACCCAAACCTACCCCAAATGGGACAAAAAATTTACCACGACATTTTGATGCCGCTCCATGATAGCATGCCAAGTTTGACGAATTTCAGACGAGTTTTTTATTTACTAGAATTTAAAAGCCATGTATCTCAATGTTTGCGGCCGAGTGGCGGTGGCACGGTGTTTGAAATTCATTCCCATTTCTTGCATGGGACCAAAGCATTCAACCAAGGACACATATTTGATTTTCCAACCAGTTTATATGCATAGGAGATTTTGCATGTAGTTCAAATTTGAATTATGCGAATAAAACGCCTGGAAAACCTAGTTAATGTATAAAAATATCCAAACGAACCATGAAAAATTCCAAAATTGAACACAATACTCCTCTTGATCTATGTTGACACTCGAAATATCTTGAAAACTATAAGAGGCAATGAATATCGTTTCGTCCCCAAAGGTGGCACGTTCCCTACCGAAACCATCCCGCTTGTTGTGAGAAGCTAAGGTTTGTGAGAAGTTTATACCCAAAGCTGCCCCAAACGGGACAATTTTTTTACCACGTTATGTTTATGCCGCTCCATGATAGGATGCCAAGTTTCACGAATTTCAGATGAGTTTTGTATCTACAAGAATTTAAAAGCCATGTATCTCAATGTTTGTGGCGGAGTGGCGGTGGCAGGGTGTTTGAAATTTATTCCCATTTCTTGCATGGGACCAAAGCATTCAACCAAGGACACATATTTGATTTTTCAACCAGTTTATATGCACTGGAGAATGTGCATGTAGTTCAAATTTGAATTATGCGAATAAAACACCTGGAAAACCTAGTTAATGTATAAAAATGTTCGAACGAACCATGAAGAAATCCAAAATTGAACACAATACTCCTCTTGCTCTATGTTGACACTCGAAATATTTTGAAAGCAATAAGAGGCAACGAATATCGTTTCGTCCCCAAAGGTGGCACGTTCCCTACCGAAACCATCATGCTTGTTCTGAGAAGCTAAGGTTTGTGAGAAGTTTATACCCAAACCTGCCCCAAACGGGACAAATTTTTTACCACATCATGTTGATGCCGCTCCATGATAGCATGCCAAGTTTCATGAATTTCAGACGAGTTTTGTATTTACTAGAATTTAAAAGCCATGTATCTCAATGTTTGTGGCCGAGTGGCGGTGGCAGGGTGTTTGAAATTCATTCCCATTTCTTGCAAGGGACCAAAGCATTGAATCAAAGACACATATTTTATTTTTCAACCAGTTTATATGCACTGTAGAATGTGCATGTAGTTAAAATTTGAATTATCCGAATAAAATGCCTAACAAACCTAGTTAATGTATAAAAATGTCCAAACGAACCCCGAAAAATTCCAGAATTGAACACAACACTCCTGTTGTTCTATGTTGAAACTCGAAAGATTTTGAAAGCAATAAGAGGCAACGGATATCATTTCGCCCCAAAGGTGGCACATTCCCTAGCGAAACCATCACGCTTGTTGTGAGAATCTAAGGTTTGTGAGAAGTTTAGACCCAAACCTACCCCAAATGGGACAAAAAATTTACCACGACATTTTGATGCCTCTCCATGATAGCATGCCAAGTTTGACGAATTTCAGACGAGTTTTTTATTTACTAGAATTTAACAGCCATGTATATCAATGTTTGCGGCCGAGTGGCGGTGGCACAGTGTTTGAAATTCATTCCCATTTCTTGCATGGGACCAAAGCATTCAACCAAGGACAGTGTAGGATCGAAAGTATGTCTAGAGGGGGGGTGATTAGACTACTTGACAATATAAAAAATCTGCCTTTTGATCATGTAATGTTTTTAGCAGTTTCACAATTAAGATCAATTCAAGTAACACCCTACACATGCAATTCTAGAGTATAAGCAGCGGAAAGTAAATTGCACATGTAGTAAAGAGAGGTGGAGAGGATCAAACGCAGTTTGGAGACACGGAGATTTTTGTCGTGGTTCCGATAGGTGGTGCTATCGTACATCCACGTTGATGGAGACTTCAACCCACGGAGGGTAACGGCTGCGCGAGTCCACGGAGGGCTCCATCCACGAAGGGTCCACGAAGAAGCAACCTTGTCTATTCCATCATGGCCTACGCCCACGGAGGACTAGCCTTACTCGGGGTAGATCTTCACGAAGTAGGCGATCTCCTTGGCCTTACAAACTTCTTGGTTCAACTCCACATCTCAAAGACGGAGGCTCCCAAGCGACACCTAACCAATCTAGGAGGCACCACCCTCCAAAAGGTAATAGATGTTGTTGATGATGATGAACTCCTTGCTCTTGTGCTTCAAATGATAATCTCCCCAACACTCAACTCTCCTCACTGATATGGCTGTGGTGGAAGAAAGGATTGAGTGGAAAGCAACTTGGGAAGGCTAGAAATCAAGTTTCATATGGTAGGAATGGAATGGCTTGATCTCAACACAAGGGCAGGTGGTTCTCTTCTCAGAAAGAGTATGGTAGGAGTGGTAGACTTTCTGATGGCTCTCCTCACGAATGAAGAGGGGGTGGAGGGGTATATATAGCCTCCACACAAAATCCAACCGTTACACACATATTTGAGCAATCTCGGTGAGACCGAAGTGAAAACTCGGTCAGACCGAAAGTTCAAATATAGTGAACGTTGGGATTTTCGGTGGGACCGAAAATACCATCTCGGTGTGTCCGAAGTGAGTCAAAGGTAGGAGCTTGCCATTCTCGGTGGGACCGAAATTAACAACTCGGATATTCCGAAGTGATGTCAATTGGTTACAGAAGGTTGGCAGTCCAGTTTCGGTGAGACCGAAACTCAAAATCGGATGGACCGAGAAATTAGGGTTTGGAAGAATAACTGAGGTGGTTCATCTCGGTGGGACTGAGTTTGTAGAATCGGTTTGTCCGAGATTACTTATGAGTGTGTTAAGTAGTGAAGAGTGCTGATAGTTGAGGGAGCTAGATCACTAAGCACTTGAGCAACCAGATCATCAACACAACCTCATCCCCTTTTAATAGTATTGGCTTTTCCTATGGACTCAATGTGATCTTTGATCACTAAACCAAAAATAGAGTCTTGAGCTTTTGCCAATGCTTGTCTTAGCATTTTGAGGGGTCCACTTCTTCAGACATTTCCATACCCATATCATCGAACTTCTCTGAAATGATTCTCAAGTAAATATTAGTTCAATGATATATATGTTGTTATTAATTACCAAAACCACCCGGGGATTAGTTGCACTTTCAGACAGATATTTGATTTTCCAACCAGTTTATATGCATAGGAGATTGTGCATGTAGTTCAAATTTGAATTATGCGAATAAAACGCCTGGAAAACCTAGTTAATGTATATAATATCCAAACGAACCATGAAAAATTCCAAAATTGAACACAATACTCCTCTTGCTCTATGTTGACACTCAAAATAATTTGAAAGCTATAAGAGGCAACGAATATCGTTTCGTCCCCAAAGGTGGCACGTTCCCAACCGAAACCATCACGCTTGTTGTGAGAACCTAAGGTTTGTGAGAAGTTTATACCCAAACCTGCCCCAAACGGGACAATTTTTTTACCACGTTATGTTGATGCCGCTCCATGATAGGATGCCAAGTTTCACGAATTTCAGATGAGTTTTGTATCTACAAGATTTAAAAGCCATGTATCTCAATGTTTGTGGCGGAGTGGCGGTGGCAGGGTGTTTGAAATTTATTCCCATTTCTTGCATGGGACCAAAGCATTCAACCAAGGACACATATTTGATTTTTCAACCAGTTTATATGCACTGGAGAATGTGCATGTAGTTAAAATTTGAATTATGCGAATAAAACACCTAGAAAACCTAGTTAATGTATAAAAATGTCCGAACGAACCATGAATGTCGGGGGAAACTATCCGCCACGAACACCTATGGGACCGGAGCCCCTTGTCTATGCGGTACGAGGGCGGAGGGAGCACAAAGAGCAGATCGTAGCGAGCACGCGGGCAGTTTTACCCAGGTTCGGGCCGCGGTAGACGCGTAAAACCCTACTCCTGCTTAGTTGTGTATTGAGTTTGAGCGCTCGGGAGCTTGAAGAAGCAGCTACACCGAGCGTGAAAGTGATCTAGGTTCCGAACCCCCTCCACGTTGTGCATGGGCCTCCTTTTATAGTGTAAGGGGTCACCGACAGGTGTCAACGTAGGAGAAAGGGGTAAAAACGTAAAAGAGGTGGTAGTTGTAACAGTGCGGGAACAGTGGAGCTACAGTACAGAACAGTGGTCTATACCTACTTTAACAGTGGGGGACAAGGGCATTCAATGCCCGTCGCCGTCGACCCCAAAAGCTCCCGCCCTTGCGTCTCCGTCCGCCACGGCGATGGATCCACCACTGTGGAGTGCCACCGTGTCCCCCTAGGCTGCACAGCCATCCGCCACGCGTCCCTGGATAGGCCCCAGGGAGACGCGTGGGCCGATGAGCTGGAGCGCGGGCACACAGCGCGGCCTTCCCGGCAAGCACCTTGCCGGGGCCTTGATCTTGCCGGGCCCGGGAGCTTGCCGCTCCTCGGGCCCTTGCCGGGTCTTCTATGATGGAATCTTCTAGTCTCCCTGGCAAGCTCCTCTTGCCAGGGCCTTGTGCTAGTGAGGTAATCTTGAGCCTGGTACGGCCTTCCCGGCAAGCTCCTCTTGCCGGGGTCTCGATCTTATGTCTTGTATACTTTGTTTTTGAATGGTTAAATAAGGAGCAGGAAGGTCTCCGGCGAGCACACGGTAAACCTTGCCGCGGGAAGCTGCGACTGCCCGTGCACAAGTTGGGGTACTGAGGTACCCCTACCTTAGTACACCGACAGGAGCCCCCGGGCCTGGGCCACACACGGTGCCGAGCGCTGTTGGGCTAGGCCCAAAACAGTGCACGGGCACCCGCGGCCCGCGGCGCGCCGAATCCACTTCCGTATCCGCCGCACCCCACTGAAACGGCACGCGTCGATCGCGGCGTCGTGGGATGGGACGTGCCCACGATCTCTTAATGGAAAGGGCGAAACGCCCCCCACTCCCCCATAAAAGCAGAGGAAGCGGGCGCGGTTCCCCTCCTTGCACTTTCATTGCATCGTCTCCTTCCTCCAGAGATCTCTCTTGCGCTCTGCCTCCACACCTCCGCCGCCGCCGAGCTCTTCGCCCCCCTCCTTCCGCCGCGTCCGCCATGGCCCCAAAGACCGACAAGGCGAAGGCGGAGAAAGCCAAGAGGGAGAAGTCGGAGCAAGCGGCGAAGCTCGCCGCGTACCGGAAGCAGCATCTCGTCTTTCCGCCGAAGCTTGGCGTGCGGGAGCTCTGGAACAAGTACTACTTGTTCTGGGCCAAGGAAACCAAGGCGCACCCCCGCACCCTAGCGTATCCGGCCGCCGCCAAGGACAGCTATCCCGGCGGGTATTACTTCTTCGCAGCCTTTTTCCACTGTGGTCTTTGCCCTCCTTTCTCAAACTTCTTCTGCGACATTATGAACACATACGGCTTCCATCTGCTTGACTTCACCCCCAACGCCATCCTCACCATGGCGGTTTTCGCACACATGTGCGAAAACTTCATAGGAGTACACCCAAACGTAGCGCTTTTTAGGCACTTCTTCACTCCTAGAGCCGAGGCCGATGCCCCCCTCTCCGGAGGAATTTCTTGGGTTTTCCGTCTGAATAAGAAGGGATCCTACTTGCCGGGGGAGCTCCGCGGCAGGTGGGAGGAGTGGCGCGCGGAGTGGTGCTGGATCGTCGAAGATGCGCCGCAGCCCTTCACCGCGCCGCGCACAACTCCCATCGTGCGCGGCAGGGATTGGAGCGAGCTGGACTCGGACGATATCAAGCTCGACATCGCCCTCGTCCGGATTCTTCGTCTTCGGATGGCCAAGCTGTCAGTTGCAGAGGTGGGCGCAGATTTCCTCCGCCGGCGCATCGCCCCTCTCCAAGACCGGAAGAGGCCAGCCTGGGAGTACGGCGGCCCGGCAGACATAATGAGGCTGCGCCTCGGGCTCAACTTCAACTTCACCATGCTGGAGCTGAAGGGGATGGTCCGGGAACTCTTCAAGTACGACCCGGCACACCCTGAGTGGTTCAGGCCTCCCCGGGAAGTGGTGCCGCTCTGCAACAACATCGTCCGGGACCGTATCCTCGCCATGATGCCCATGTGTGACTCGCACGGCGTGGACCGCACGTGGATCGCGCCCAAGCCCATTGACGTCCTCAACTTCTACGACAACCTCGCGGAGGTGGCGAAGAACAAGAACGAC
This sequence comes from Secale cereale, assembly GCA_902687465.1. Lineage (NCBI taxonomy): Eukaryota > Viridiplantae > Streptophyta > Magnoliopsida > Poales > Poaceae > Secale > Secale cereale. The sequence goes on from LR738711.1 coordinate 345,802,450, forward strand.
CTCAAGGAGCATACGCGGGACACCACCGACCAGGAGATTGCCTACATGGCTTCTCGGGCTGAAGAGGCCGCCGCAGCCGCGGCGGCAGGAATTTTTGGATACACGCCTGAAGAGGCGGAGGTTGCGGATGCGACCAGCCAGGCTGAGGAGGCGGAGATCCGCAGATTGCTGCAGCTCCCTCCCGACGCGCTCGCCGGGGTCCCCTCGCTGAGGCACTCCGGGATCCACGGGATCGTGCCCGAGGCCGCGGCAATGGAGGGTACCGCCGGAGGGAGCAGAGGCGCCGCGAGTGGCGGAGGCGCCAAGGGAAAGGGGGCCGCAGCGCAGGACGCTGGGCCTAGTGAGCCGGCCGGGGAAGAGGAGGAGGAGGAGGAGGCCGAGGACTCCGGCGGATCCACGGAGCTCTACGCCGACGACCTCTCCTCGTCGGAGAGCTCCCCGCCCCCGGCAAGCCCAAGGCAGTCCCCACCGAAGCGTCTCCGCAAGACGGCGACGGGGGAGAGGGCGCAGGCTCCCCGGCAACAGCCAGCTCGCCGGGCAGCTCCCCGGGGGAGCCAAGCCGCGCCAAGGCCGTCCGGCGCACCAGCCACAGCGGAGGCGGCCCGCGCGCGGACCACGACGGAGGCGCCTCGCAGGCCGGCGCCGAGCCGGCAGGGGTCTTCTCGGAGCGGAGCAGCGGCTCCGCCCGCTCCTCGGGCGCCGGCTACCACAGGGGCTGGGTCTTCGCAGCCCCCAGCCCCGGTGAACACCAAGCGCGCGAGGGAGTCTTCGTCTTCCGCTCCTCGCGCCGACGCGCCCACGGTGGAGTACGACTTCTCCGCCCTGAGCGAGGACGACGAGGAGGACCAGGAGTAAGGATCCAGGACCTTAAACCTTCTCGATTTTTGTCTTGGTTTTCATTGATGCTGACTTTGTCTGTTGCTTTGATTTCAGGACCCTGGCCCATCGCGCGGCGAAGAAGGCCAAGGCGCCCGAGGTCGAGGTCGCGGAAGACTCAGCAGCTGCGGCAACAGGGGGTGTGCCGGAGCCGAGCCTGCCGGACCCGAGCGCTGCTCCGAGGAGCAGCCCCCAGCGCAGCCCCCAGCGTAAGTCTGGGGTTTATTCTTTCGCTTGTCGGGATACGCCTGAGGAATTGGTCTTGTCTTCATATCTCGATGTTTCTTGTCTTGTTTTGTGCAGAGGTGGAGCCACAGCGGGAAGAGCGCCCGAAGACCGTCGTCGAGGAGCCGCAGGCCCCGCCGTCCCCGCCAAGGCAGAATTCTCCGGCAAGGGAGAGTGCTCCGCCAAGGGTGGGTACTCCGCCAAGGCAGAGTACCCCGCCAAGGGCGAGCAGCCCGGCGAGGGCGGCCACTCCGCCAAGGCCGAGCTCCCCGGCGAGGGAGCCCGCCACTGAGGACGTCCGCCAAGGTATGTTCTGTAGCTTGTCTTCTTGGCTTTGCCTCTTTTTGGATATTTGCTTGAATCTTGAACTTCTTTTTCTTCTTCTTCTTTTTAGATCTTCCTCCTCCTGAGCCCATGGAGACGGGGATTATCAACCTCGAGGAGGAGGGCGCGCAGGGCGGCGGCGGTGACGCCCCTGTCGTCGAGGAGATGACCGAGGCCGCCGAGCCGGCCGCGCAGGAGACTGCTCCGGCTGCGGACGCAGCGGCCGGGGAGGGGGACGGCGACCGCACCGCCGGCCCGGAGGCGGTGGGAGCACCGGATGCTGCACCGGCCACCGGCCCCTCCGCCAGCAAGGAACAGGGGTACTATCTTGAGGCCCCCAACGGCGTCTTCATCCAGATGCCTTGGGGGTCTTCATCGCGAGCTCCCGCGGAGGGCGAGGCGTTTGACGGAGAAGTCCTCGCCTCCGCGGGCCTGAAAATCGTCGAGGCGCCCGGCGGGAGCGAGGGGCCCGAGGAGGAGAAGCTGCTCCACCAGCTCCTGGCCCTTTACCGGGCCAGGCAGGCGAAGCTCGCCTCCCGGGAGGCTCTTGCCGCCAAGGCCGCCGCGGAAATGGAGAAGCGCGCGGCGGAGCTCAGCGCCGCCAACCAGGCGGCCCTCCGCGAGGTGGCGGAGGAGCGCGAGCGTCTCGCCGGCGAGTACCAGGAGTGGGTGCTCGAGAAGGCTGAAGCTGAAGAACAGCAGCGGCTCGCCAGGGTGGAGATGTCCCGGCGAGAGGGAGAGCTCGCGCAGCGGAAGGTCGAGCTCGACTCCCATGAGGAGGACCTTGCCGCTCGAGAGGCAGCCCTTGGCGGAGAATTGAAGGAGGCGAAAGCCGCCGCGGTTGCCGCGGAAGACGCCAAGAAGGAGCTCGCCGCCAAGGTTGTTCAGCTGGAGAAGGCGCTGAAGGTGAGCGCGGAGAAGGTTGCCGCGCTCATCACGGAGCGCGAGAAGGACGCCCACACAAACTCCGAGCTTCAGGTGAGTCTCTCCAAGAGGGGCGACGAGTTGAAGGCCGCCAAGGACTCCATCGAGGACTTGGAGTTGAAGGTCACCACTCTGAAGGATTCGCTCGACGCTGCCCGGGCTCAGGAGAACAAGCTGAAGGAGGAACTCCGCAAGGAGCGGACCTTGGTGGACAGCGTCAACAAAGCATCCGAGCTCTTCCGCCAGACCATTGAGGTATGGACCGAAGACTTGGTTTCTTCTGCGTCCAACATTGACCAGGAGCTGCTGGCGCTGAAGGTTGAACATCTCATCTACTCGCCGGATCCGGACCTCCCGCACAGCGCTAAGCTCAGCCTCTTCTTCAGAGGGATCGCGCCGGCCCTTGCAGGTCTCCGGAACCGAATCCCCGCGCAGCTGGCCGAGGAGTCGCGCCTGCTCTGCGCGGGAACTCTGGAGCGGGTGCTGACGAAGATCGTGTACCGCAACCCGGGGATCAATCTCACCAACGTTCTTCGCAGCTTGCCGGCTGATGCAGACACGGAGGCCCTGAAGGAGCAGGTCGCCCACATCATCGCCAAGGTGGCTAGGCTCGGCAGGAAGGAGGGCGACCGCATAGATTAGGGCTCCGTTATCTTTATCTTTTTGTTGCTGCACATTATGTCATGAACTTATTAGTCCATTGCGACAAGTTATCCTTTGTAAGATATTTATCTTATTTTGATCAATCAGCGCAATGTTATCTTCCTTGTTTCAATCTTTGACTTTGTATGTTTTTCACCCTACGCTCCCGGGGAGCTTGCCGGCAAGGGGCCTTTGCCGCGAGCGCTGAGTGCTGGACTCTGAGCAGCCTGCTGGCCAAGGTCTTCGCCGGCAAGCAACCTTGCCGCAGCTAGTCGCAACGCACTTAGCTTGCTGAGCGTACTCGGAAACGAAGCAAGGGCGCGACACTTGTCGCGGCTCACTTAAATCGTTGAGCGAACTCGGAAACAAGATAAGGGTGCGGCAAGCTACGGGTAGGTTCCTCCGCGCACAGGTTTTCCATACAAAGTGTGACTGTTCAAGGAAGACAACTAAAATTTAAAATTTGAACTGATCAAATTCTAACAACTTATCTTTCATAAGTTGCTCGCTTATATTGCTTGTTTTCCGGTAAGGCTTCTCTTTCTTGAACAGCACTTGGTTCCTCCTCCAACTCCTTCCCCCCCGGCAAACTTGTGCGCGAGGAACGTTCCTTCTGCTTCAGAGGAAAGAAAAGGGAGAGGGAAACGGGTATATGGCCTTTCGGCGTGCTAATGCTTACCGTATACTTGAGTGTTGCACGAAATGCCAAACAAAACATGCAAATAGCAAAGAAAAGCATGCGAAAGGCAATCAGTGCGAAAAACACAAAGACTTTACTGATGCACGGGGTCTGCGCCCGGTTTTGTACAAAGGGTTACATGCAACAGCGGCAAAGCTTGTACAAAAGGTGGTTGCCGGAGCGGATCACGGCAACCGCGCCTTAGGGGTGAAACTTGCGAAGATGCTCTATGTTCCAGGAGTTGCTCACCGGTAAGCCTTCTTCGGTCTCGAGGCGGACAGCGCCGGGCCTCGTAACTTGTCTCACCCGATAAGGGCCTTCCCACTTCGGCGTCAACTTGTTGGTATTCTTGGCGAACTGAACACGCCGAAGAACAAGGTCGCCTTCCTCGAGACTCCTGGCCTTGACCTTGCGGCTATGGTAGCGACGCAAGGCTTGCTGGTATCGAGCAGCTCGTACAGCAGCCTGGAGACGTCCCTCGTCGAGGAGCAATGCGTCATCTTGCCGCAGTTGCTCTTGCTCGAGCTCATTGTAAGCGAGCACTCGAGGAGATCCGTATACGAGTTCCGTGGGGAGAACTGCTTCTGCTCCATAGACTAGAGCAAAATGTGTCTGTCCGGTGGCTCGACTTGGTGTCGTTCTGATTGACCAAAGAGCCGCCGATAGCTCCTCTATCCAATTTCTTCCACACTTGCGCAGCCTGTCAAAGGTCCTTGTCTTGAGTCCGCGCAGCACTTCAGCATTCGCCCTCTCCGCTTGACCGTTGCTCCTCGGGTGAGCAACAGAAGCGAAACAGACCTTGGCGCCAAGGTCTTGGACGCACTGCATGAAGGTGCGACTAGTGAATTGCGTACCGTTGTCGGTGATGATCCTGTTAGGGATCCCGAAGCGGCAAACAATCGACCTGAAGAACCTGACTGCTGACTGTGCTGTCACCTTTCTCACCGGCTCCACTTCTGGCCACTTTGTGAACTTGTCGATTGCAACGTACAAGTACTCAAAGCCCCCGACAGCACGAGGGAAAGGGCCGAGGATATCGAGCCCCCAGACAGAGAAGGGCCATGACAAAGGGATTGTTTGGAGAGCTTGAGCTGGCTGATGAATCTGCTTCGCATGGAACTGGCACGCTTCACACTTGGTTACTAGTGTAGTTGCATCTTGGAGGGCTTCTTGCCAAAAGAACCCTTGCCGGAAAGCTTTCCCGGCATGCGCCCTAGCGACAATGTGGTGGCCGCATATGCCTCCGTGTATTTCCGCCAACAGCTTCTGTCCATCTTCTCTGGAGATGCACTTCAACCTGACACCATTGAGTCCTCTTCTGTACAACTCGTTATCCACGAACTGGTACATACTTGACTGCCTGGTTATCTTCTCTATCTCTTGAGGGTCGTCGGGAAGTTCTCCAGTTTGAAGGAAACGGACGATTTGCTGCGCCCATGCCGGAGCCCGAGGCTCGACGGCAAGGACTAAAGGCTCGAGGGCCGCTGCGGGAACCTCAGCTTCTACGGCAAGGACCTCTGGTTCTGCCGGAGCTGACGGTCCCCCGGCAACCTCGCCGGGGCGAGGCTTGCCGGGAACGCTTGCTTCAACTGTACAAGCCCGAGGACTTGCAGGAGCAAACTGTTCCTCAGCGTTCTGGTTGTTGATCTTGGGGACCTTGGCGGCGGTTTCAGGAAGATCCGCCGGCAAGTAGTCGCCGGAGACCAACTTTCTCTTCTTGGACTGCCCAATTGATGGTGTAACGGATGGTTGAGTCAGCTTGAGCAAGAAGGTCCCTGGTTCCACAGGTAACTTCATCGAAGCGCACTTTGAAAGGCCGTCTGCAATTTCATTTTGAGCTCTCGGGACGTGCTCCATCTGCAAACCTTCAAAGTGCTCTTCAAGCTTTCTCACTTCATCGACATAGGCTTCCATCAAAGGGCTCTGATAGCTCTTGTTAACCTGTCGGACCACCAACTGAGAATCTCCCCGCACAATCAGCTTCCTGATCCCAAGTTCGGCCGCAATCCTGAGGCCGGCAAGCAAGCCTTCATATTCAGCAGTGTTGTTTGTCGCTTGCTCCCTGGGAAAGTGCATCTGGATAACATATTTGAGGTGCTCTCCGGTGGGCGCGATGAGTACCACGCCAGCACCGGCGCCTTGCAGCGAGAAGGCACCGTCAAAATACATCACCCATTCACTTGTCGCTTCTTGTACGGGTGTGCTTGTTTCTTGAACTTCCTCGTCGGGCGTTGGGGTCCACTCAGCTATGAATTCTGCAAAAGCTCGGCTCTGTATGGTTGAAGTACTTTCAAACTTGAGTCCAAAGCTTGACAGCTCCAGTGCCCACTCAACAATCCTGCCTGTCGCTTCTGGGTTGTGCAATATCCTCTTCAGCGGAAAGCGAGTGAACACTGTTATCTCATGGGCTTGGAAGTAATGGCGCAGCTTTCTCGAGGCCATGAGGAGGCCGAAAAGCAATTTTTGCACACCAGAGTACCTTGACCTAGCCCCCTGGAGAAGGGAACTCACGAAGTACACTGGGCGCTGCACCATCCTCTTCCGCACCTCTCCTTGTTCCTGCGCAGAGTCATCCTTGTCGGGGCCAGAGCTTGCCGGAGCAGCCCTCTGCTTGTCGCTGGATTCGCTTGCCGATGGTGCTGACTCCTCGTCGGACTCCCTCTCCGCTACTAACGCAGCACTAACCACCTGGTTGGTTGCCGCTAAATATAGCAACAACTTTTCCTGTGGTTTAGGTGCGACAAGTACTGGAGTGGAGGACAGGTACCGTTTCAAATCCTGCAGCGCCGCCTCCGCTTCCGGAGTCCACTTCATGGGACCTGCCTTCTTCAAGATTTTGAAGAAAGGTAGGGCGCGTTCTGCAGACTTTGAAATGAACCTACTGAGGGCAGCCACACAACCTGCAAGCCTCCTGACATCCTTGACGCGCTTTGGGGCCTCTATCTGCTCAATGGCTTTAATCTTGTCGGGGTTGGCTTCAATCCCCCTCTGTGATACAAAGAACCCGAGAAGCTTGCCGGAGGGGACTCCAAAGACGCACTTCTCGGGGTTCAACTTAAGCTGTATCCTGCGCAGGTTCTGAAACGTTTCTTCCAAGTCTTGAATCAGGGTTTCCTTGCTCTTGCTCTTCACCACGATGTCATCCATGTAAGCTTCTACATTTATGTGGATCTGTGGCTCAAAAGCAGTGTACACTACCCTTGCAAAGGTTGAGCCTGCATTCTTCAATCCAAATGGCATGCGAATAAAGCAATAAGTGCCACATGGAGTGATAAATGCAGTCTTCTCTTCATCTTCCTTGGCCATGAAAATCTGATGATAGCCTGAGTATGCATCAAGAAAACAGAGTAGCTCACATCCGGCAGTGGAGTCAACGATCTGGTCAATGCGCGGCAAAGGGAATGGATCCTTGGGACATGCTTTATTCACATCGGTGAAGTCTATACACAGTCTCCATTTCCCATTGGCCTTGCGCACGACGACTGGGTTTGCCAACCACGTCGGATGGATCACACCTCTAACTAGGCCTGCTGCTTCTAGCTTCTTGATCTCTTCGTTGATGAACTCTTGGCGCTCCACGGCTTGCTTCCTCACTTTCTGCTTGATGGGCCGCGCATGAGGACAGACAGCAAGCTTGTGCTCAATCACCTTCCTGGGAACACCGGGGATGTCAGATGGTTGCCAGGCAAACACATCGACATTCGCCCGCAGGAAGGCAACGAGCGCGCTTTCCTATTTGCTGTCAAGGGTGGCACTGATGGTGAAGGTACCACCAGTGCCGTCCTCCTTTGCGGACACTTTCTTGGTTGCCGGAGGAGCAGCCATTCCTTTCTTACTCTTGCCGGTGGAGCTCGATGGAACGTCCTCGACGGCAGCGCAGCACTCCGAAGAGGTGCGGTTGCCGGAGTGGGTCCCAGAGCACTTGCCGGACTTGGTCTTCGTCTTCTTCCCCCCAGGAGCTTCAGCGGCAAGAGTATCCTTCTCGGCCGCAGCTGCCGCATCCCGGTAGATCTTGTCGGCGCAGACAAGCGCATCCTTCTTGTCGCCGTGGACAGTGATGACGCTTATCGGCCCCGGCATCTTTAGTACGTTGTAGGCATAATGGGAAGCTGCCATGAACTTGGCGAGGGCAGGACGGCCGAGTATTCCATTGTAGGGCAATGGAATATCGGCGACGTCAAAAGTGATGCGCTCAGTTCTGAAATTGAGCTCCCCGCCAAAGGTCACCGGCAGAGTGATCTTTCCCTTGGGCTTGCTCCTCCCCGGGTTGATTCCTTGGAATGAACCGGTCTCTTCGAGCTCGCCATCTGGAATCTGGAGTTTCTTGATCACAGCAGAGGAGATCAAGTTCAGCCCGGCCCCGCCGTCAACCAACATTTTGGTGACCTTGACGTTGCGGATGGTGGGAGAAACCAGCATCGGCAAGCACCCGACCGCAGTGGTGCGGTCAGGGTGATCCTCAAGGTCAAAAACGATGAGCGTGCTGGACCATTTGAGGAGCCTGCGCGACTCCACGGGCGGCTCCGCTGCGTTCACCTCACGCACCCACTGCTTGAGTTGACGGTGAGAGGTGTGCAGAGAGGCGCCACCGTCGACGCACAGGACCTCCGTGGCCTTCTGGAACTCCTGCTCGCTGTTCTCCTCGTCCTCCATGTCTTCATCGTCGTCTTCTTCGTCCTTGTCGCGGCCCCGGGGAGGTCGATCTCCTTGCCGCTGCTTGGCCTTGCCGCGGCGTCCTCCCCGGCCATTGAACGGCCGCTTCTTGCTTGGCTCCTCCCCGCCACCTTGGGCCTTCTCCTTGTCGCGCCTCTCGTACTCAGCCTTCTGCTGCTCGACGAGGTACTCGACGCGCTTGCAGTTGGAGAGATCGTGACCCTTGGTGCGGTGGATTTTACAGTATTGCTTGTCGGAGCTACCCGGCTTGTCGGCCGCCGCTGCAGGGGCAGGCTCCTTGCCGGAGCCGCCAGCCTGCGCTTGCTTGGCGGGGGCCTCCTTGCCGGACTTCTCGACGGCAAGCACCTCTTTTTTGCCCTTCCTTCGGTTGTTCCGCCGCCGGCTCTTCTTTGCCGGGGCGGCGTCGTCGCTGTCGCTTCCTCCCGCGCCAGTATCCTCCCCGGGGAGTCTCCTCCCCTCTTCCGCGCGTGCGCACTTGTTAGCAAGAGCGTAGAGCTCGCTGACGTCCCGAATCTTCGTCATCGCCAACTCTTCACGCATGCGGCGGTTACGCACGTTCTGGTGGAACGCGCTGATAACCGCGGCAAGGTGGACATCAGGGATGTTGTGCTGCACACGGCTGAAGCGTTGGATGTACTTGCGCAGGGTCTCGCCTTCCTTCTGGGCCAGAATGTGGAGATCACTCTCCTGGCCGTGGGGTTTGTGGCCGCCGGTGAAGGCACCAACAAACTGGTGGCAAAGGTCGGCCCAAGAAGAGATAGAACCTTCCGGCAAGTGCATAAGCCACGAACGGACGTTCGGCTTTAGCACGAGCGGGAAGTAGTTCGCCAAAATCTTCTCGTCGCGCCCCCCGGCAGCTTGCACTGCGATGGTATAGACGCTGAGGAATTCCGAGGGGTGCGTCTTGCCGTCGTACTTCTCCGGTACGTCGGGCTTGAAATTCTTCATGCTGGGCCACTGGACGCGCCGCAGCTCGCGGGTGAACGCAGGGCAGCCTGCGGCGTACGGCAAGTCGCCTGGCTCACCGGGCGCGTGCGCGTCGACAGTGTTCCCAGCTCTCTTGTCTGATTGTCGCCGAGCTTCTCGGCGGCGCTCGATTGTGGTCCGAGCGTCTTCTTCTCGCCGGTCGTCGAGGACTTGGCGCTGGTCCTGACGAGCCCGCGGGTTCGACGAGGCGGTGGAGCCGTCGTCGGGGTTGTTCCGGCGGGGCGGCGTCTTCTGCTTCTGCGGCGGGGAATGCACGCTTGTCGCACCCCCGGCAGTCTTGTTGCCGTCAGCCTTCGTCTTCTCATCTTGCCGCGGCCGTGAGGTCGACGGCTGCTGTGGAGAATCGTTGTTGGCGAAGTCCATCAGGCCCCGGATGGTGGCCCTCCATTCTTCGGCCTTGTCGGCCGCTGGAGGGAAGTCGAGGAGCAGTTGCGCCCTTGCGAGCGCTTCTGCCGGAGTGGAGGGGAACGCGGGTGAGCGGTGCGAGGAGCGGGATACGCTCGGACTTCTAACCACGTTAGAAGGAGCGGGGTCCCGCGCCGGCGCCTTCGCTTTGCTTGTGCCCGGACGGGGGTCCGGGGCGTCCCGCGAGCCTCCGGTTTGGCCTTGCCCCAGCAAGCGGATACCACCTCCCGTGGTATGGCGCTGCTGGGTCGTCGTGTGCTGAGATGGACGCGGCGCGTCCACGGAGACCGAGGTTCGGTCGTCCGTCCTGTTCTTGGATCTGGTGGCGCCGTGAGTGTCCTCGCCGGCGACCGCCCTTCCGACGGCATCTCCCCCGCCCACCGTTGGCTCTGGTGGCGGCGGGTGAGACGCAGACGGGCCTCCGACCTCCGAAGCCTTCTTCTTCGGGGCCATGGAGTTGTCGCTGTTGACGTTGCTGATGAAGCTGGAGAGGTTGATGAAGAATGCGCCCGCGCGAACGCCAGATCAGGTTCGCACAACCTCGACGCCCCCTACCTGGCGCGCCAAAGATGTCGGGGGAAACTGTCCGCCACGAACACCTATGGGACCGGAGCCCCTTGTCTGTGCGGTACGAGGGCGGAGGGAGCACAAAGAGCAGATCGTAGCGAGCACGCGGGCAGTTTTACCCAGGTTCGGGCCGCGGTAGACGCGTAAAACCCTACTCCTGCTTAGTTGTGTATTGAGTTTGAGCGCTCGGGAGCTTGAAGAAGCAGCTACACCGAGCGTGAAAGTGATCTAGGTTCCGAACCCCCTCCACGTTGTGCATGGGCCTCCTTTTATAGTGTAAGGGGTCACCGACAGGTGTCAACGTAGGAGAAAGGGGTAAAAACGTAAAAGAGGTGGTAGTTGTAACAGTGCGGGAACAGTGGAGCTACAGTACAGAACAGTGGTATATACCTACTTTAACAGTGGGGGACAAGGGCATTCAATGCCCGTCGCCGTCGACCCCAAAAGCTCCCGCCCTTGCGTCTCCGTCCGCCACGGCGATGGATCCACCACTGTGGAGTGCCACCGTGTCCCCCTAGGCTGCACAGCCATCCGCCACGCGTCCCTGGATAGGCCCCAGGGCGACGCGTGGGCCGATGAGCTGGAGCGCGGGCACACAGCGCGGCCTTCCCGGCAAGCACCTTGCCGGGGCCTTGATCTTGCCGGGCCCGGGAGCTTGCCGCTCCACGGGCCCTTGCCGGGTCTTCTATGATGGAATCTTCTAGTCTCCCTGGCAAGTTCCTCTTGCCAGGGCCTTGTGCTAGTGAGGTAATCTTGAGCCTGGTACGGCCTTCCCGGCAAGCTCCTCTTGCCGGGGTCTCGATCTTATGTCTTGTATACTTTGTTTTTGAATGGTTAAATAAGGAGCAGGAAGGTCTCCGGCGAGCACACGGTAAACCTTGCCGCGGGAAGCTGCGACTGCCCGTGCACAAGTTGGGGTACTGAGGTACCCCTACCTTAGTACACCGACAATGAAGAAATCCAAAATTGAACACAATACTCCTCTTGCTCTATGTTGACACTCGAAATATTTTGAAAGCAATAAGAGGCAACGAATATCGTTTCGTCCCCAAAGGTGGCACGTTCCCTACCGAAACCATCATGCTTGTTGTGAGAAGCTAAGGTTTGTGAGAAGTTTATACCCAAACCCGCCCCAAACGGGACAAAATTTTTACCACATCATGTTGATGCCGCTCCATGATAACATGCCAAGTTTCAGGAAATTCAGATGATTTTTTTTATCTACTAGAATTTAAAAGCCATGTATCTCAATGTTTGCGGCGGAGTGGCGGTGTTAGGGTGTTTGAAATTTATTCCCATTTCTTGCATGGGACCAAAGCGTTCAACCAAGGACACACATTTGATTTTTCAACCATTTTATTTGCACTTGAGAATGTGCATGTAGTTAATATTTGAAATATGAGAATAAAATGCCTAGAAAACCCAGTTAATGTATAAAAATGTCCACACGAACCCCGAAAAATTCCATAATTGAACAAGACACTCATGTTGTTCTATGTTGACACACGAAAGATTTTCAAAGCTATAAGAGGCAACGGATACCGTTTCGTCCTCAAAGATGGCACGTTCCCTACCGGAACCATCACGCTTGTTGTGAGAAGCTAAGGTTCGTGAGAAGGTTATACCCAAACCTGCCCCAAACGGGAAAAAAAATTGTACCACGACATGTTGATGCCGCTCCATGATAGCATGCCAAGTTTCATGAATTTCAGACGAGTTTTGTATTAACTAGAATTTAAAAGCCATGTATCTCAATGTTTGTGGCCGAGTGGCGGTGGCAGGGTGTTTGAAATTCATTCCCATTTCTTGCAAGGGACCAAAGCATTTAATCAAAGACACATATTTTATTTTTCAACCAGTTTATATGCACTGTAGAATGTGCATGTAGTTAAAATTTGAATTATCCGAATAAAATGCCTAACAAACCTAGTTAATGTATAAAAATGTCCAAACGAACCCCGAAAAAATCCAGAATTGAACACAACACTCCTGTTGTTCTATGTTGAAACTCGAAAGATTTTGAAAGCAATAAGAGGCAACGGATATCATTTCGCCCCAAAGGTGGCACATTCCCTAGCGAAACCATCACGCTTGTTGCGAGAATCTAAGGTTTGTGAGAAGTTTAGACCCAAACCTACCCCAAATGGGACAAAAAATTTACCACGACATTTTGATGCCGCTCCATGATAGCATGCCAAGTTGGACGAATTTCAGACGAGGTTTTTATTTACTAGAATTTAAAAGCCATGTATCTCAATGTTTGCGGCCGAGTGGCGTTGGCACGCTGTTTGAAATTCATTCCCATTTCTTGCATGGGACCAAAGCATTCAACCAAGGACACATATTTGATTTTCCAACCAGTTTATATGCATAGGAGATTGTGCATGTAGTTCAAATTTGAATTATGCGAATAAAACGCCTGGAAAACCTAGTTAATGTATAAAAATATCCAAACGAACCATGAAAAATTCCAAAATTGAACACAATACTCCTCTTGCTCTATGTTGACACTCGAAATATTTTGAAAACTATAAGAGGCAACGAATATCGTTTCGTCCCCAAAGGTGGCACGTTCCCTACCGAAACCATCCCGCTTGTTGTGAGAAGCTAAGGTTTGTGAAAAGTTTATACCCAAAGCTGCCCCAAACGGGACAATTTTTTACCACGTTATATTGATGCCGCTCCATGATAGGATGCCAAGTTTCACGAATTTCAAATGAGTTTTGTATCTACAAGAATTTAAAAGCCATGTATCTCAATGTTTGTGGCGGAGTGGCGGTGGCAGGGTGTTTGAAATTTATTCCCATTTCTTGCATGGGACCAAAGCATTCAACCAAGGACACATATTTGATTTATCAACCAGTTTATATGCACTGGAGAATGTGCATGTAGTTCAAATTTGAATTATGCGAATAAAACACCTGGAAAACCTAGTTAATGTATAAAAATGTCCGAACGAACCATGAAGAAATCCAAAATTGAACACAATACTTCTCTTGCTCTATGTTGACACTCGAAATATTTTGAATGCAATAAGAGGCAACGAATATCGTTTCGTCCCCAAAGGTGGCACGTTCCCTACCGAAACCATCATTCTTGTTGTGAGAAGCTAAGGTTTGTGAGAAGTTTATACCCAAACCTGCCCCAAACGGGACAAACTTTTTACCACATCATGTTGATGCCGCTCCATGATAACATGCCAAGTTTCAGGAAATTCAGATGATTTTTTTATCTACTAGAATTTAAAAGCCATGTATCTCAATGTTTGCGGCGGAGTGGCGGTGGTAGGGTGTTTGAAATTTATTCCCATTTCTTGCATGGGACCAAAGCATTCAACCAAGGACACACATTTGATTTTTCAACCATTTTATATGCACTTGAGAATGTGCATGTAGTTAATATTTGAAATATGAGAATAAAATGCCTAGAAAACCCAGTTAATGTATAAAAATGTCCACACGAACCCCGAAAAATTCCATAATTGAACAAGACACTCATGTTGTTCTATGTTGACACAGGAAAGATTTTCAAAGCTATAAGAGGCAACGGATACCGTTTCGTCCTCAAAGATGGCACGTTCCCTACCGGAACCATCACGCTTGTTGTGAGAAGCTAAGGTTTGTGAGAAGGTTATACCCAAACCTGCCCCAAACGGGAAAGAAATTGTACCACGACATGTTGATGCCGCTCCATGATAGCATGCCAAGTTTCATGAATTTCAGACGAGTTTTGTATTTACTAGAATTTAAAAGCCATGTATCTCAATGTTTGCGGCCGAGTGGCGGTGGCACGCTGTTTGAAATTCATTCCCATTTCTTGCATGGGACCAAATCATTCAACCAAGGACACATATTTGATTTTCCAACCAGTTTATATGCATAGGAGATTGTGCATGTAGTTCAAATTTGAATTATGCGAATAAAACGCCTGGAAAACCTAGTTAATGTATAAAAATATCCAAACGAACCATGAAAAATTCCAAAATTGAACACAATACTCCTATTGCTCTATGTTGATACTCGAAATATTTTGAAAACTATAAGAGGCAACGAATATCGTTTCGTCCCCAAAGGTGGCACGTTCCCTACCGAAACCATCCTGCTTGTTGTGAGAAGCTAAGGTTTGTGAGAAGTTTATACCCAAAGCTGCCCCAAACGGGACAATTTTTTTACTACGTTATGTTGATGCCGCTCCATGATAGGATGCCAAGTTTCACGAATTTCAAATGAGTTTTGTATCTACAAGAATTTAAAAGCCATGTATCTCAATGTTTGTGGCGGAGTGGCGGTGGCAGGGTGTTTGAAATTTATTCCCATTTCTTGCATGGGACCAAAGCATTCAACCAAGGACACATATTTGATTTTTCAACCAGTTTATATGCACTGGAGAATGTGCATGTAGTTCAAATTTGAATTATGCGAATAAAACACCTGGAAAACCTAGTTAATGTATAAAAATGTCCGAACGAACCATGAAGAAATCCAAAATTGAACACAATACTCCTCTTGCTCTATGTTGACACTCGAAATATTTTGAATGCAATAAGAGGCAACGAATATCGTTTCGTCCCCAAAGGTGGCACGTTCCCTACCGAAACCATCATGCTTGTTGTGAGAAGCTAAGGTTTGTGAGAAGTTTATACCCAAACCTGCCCCAAACGGGACAAAATTTTTACCACATCATGTTGATGCCGCTCCATGATAACATGCCAAGTTTCAGGAAATTCAGATGATTTTTTTATCTACTAGAATTTAAAAGCCATGTATCTCAATGTTTGCGGCGGAGTGGCGGTGGTAGGGTGTTTGAAATTTATTCCCATTTCTTGCATGGGACCAAAGCGTTCAACCAAGGACACACATTTGATTTTTCAACCATTTTATATGCACTTGAGAATGTGCATGTAGTTAATATTTGAAATATGAGAATAAAATGCCTAGAAAACCCAGTTAATGTATAAAAATGTCCACACGAACCCCGAAAAATTCCATAATTGAACAAGACACTCATGTTCTTCTATGTTGACACACGAAATATTTTCAAAGCTATAAGAGGCAACGGATACCGTTTCGTCCTCAAAGATGGCACGTTTCCTACCGGAACCATCACGCTTGTTGTGAGAAGCTAAGGTTTGTGAGAATGTTATACCCAAACCTGCCCCAAACGGGAAAAAAAATTGTACCACGACATGTTGATGCCGCTCCATGATAGCATGCCAAGTTTCATGAATTTCAGACGAGTTTTGTATTTACTAGAATTTAAAAGCCATGTATCTCAATGTTTGTGGCCGAGTGGCGGTGGCAGGGTGTTTGAAATTCATTCCCATTTCTTGCAAGGGACCAAAGCATTTAATCAAAGACACATATTTTATTTTTCAACCAGTTTATATGCACTGTAGAATGTGCATGTAGTTAAAATTTGAATTATCCGAATAGAATGACTAACAAACCTAGTTAATGTATAAAAATGTCCAAACGAACCCCGAAAAATTCCAGAATTGAACACAACACTCCTGTTGTTCTATGTTGAAACTCGAAAGATTTTGAAAGCAATAAGAGGCAACGGATATCATTTCGCCCCAAAGGTGGCACATTCCCTAGCGAAACCATCACGCTTGTTGTGAGAATCTAAGGTTTGTGAGAAGTTTAGACCCAAACCTACCCCAAATGGGACAAAAAATTTACCACGACATTTTGATGCCGCTCCATGATAGCATGCCAAGTTTGACGAATTTCAGACGAGTTTTTTATTTACTAGAATTTAAAAGCCATGTATCTCAATGTTTGCGGCCGAGTGGCGGTGGCACGGTGTTTGAAATTCATTCCCATTTCTTGCATGGGACCAAAGCATTCAACCAAGGACACATATTTGATTTTCCAACCAGTTTATATTCATAGGAGATTGTGCATGTAGTTCAAATTTGAATTATGCGAATAAAACGCCTGGAAAACCTAGTTAATTTATAAAAATATCCAAACGAACCATGAAAATTCCAAAATTGAACACAATACTCCTCTTGCTCTATGTTGACACTCGAAATATTTTGAAAACTATAAGAGGCAACGAATATAGTTTCGTCCCCAAAGGTGGCACGTTCCCTACCGAAACCATCACGCTTGTTGTGAGAAGCTAAGGTTTGTGAGAAGTTTATACCCAAAGCTGCCCCAAACGGGACAATTTTTTTACCACGTTATGTTGATGCCGCTCCATGATAGGATGCCAAGTTTCATGAATTTCAGATGAGTTTTGTATCTACTAGAATTGAAAAGACATGTATCTCAATGTTTGCAGCCGAGCGGCGGTGGGAGGGTGTTTGAAATTCATTCCCATTTCTTGCATGGGACCAAAGTATTCAACCAAGGTCACATATTTGATTTTTCAACCATTTTATATGCACTTGAGAATGTGCATGTAGTTAAAATTTGAAATATGCGAATAAAATGCCTAGAAAACCCAGTTAATGTATAAAAATGTCCAAATGAACCCCGAAAAAATCCATAATAGAACAAGACACGCCTTTTGTTCTATGTTGACACACGAAACATTTTGAAAGTTATAAGAGGCAACGGATATCGTTTCGTCCTCAAAGGTGGCACGTTACCTACCAGAACCATCACGCTTGTTGTGAGAAGCCAAGGTTTGTGAGAAGGTTATACCCAAACCTGCCCCAAATGGGACAAAAATTTTACCACGACATGTTGATGCCGCTCCATGATAGCATGCCAAGTTTCATGAATTTCAAACGAGTTTTGCATTTACTAGTATTTAAAAGCCATGTATCTCAATGTGTATGGCCGAGTGGCGGTGGCAGGGTGTTTGAAATTCATTCCCATTTCTTGCAAGGGACTAAAGCATTCAATCAAAGACACATATTTGATTTTTCAACCAGTTTATATGCACTGGAGAATGTGCATGTAGTTAAAATTTGAATTATGCGAGTAAAATGCCTAACAAACCTAGTTAATGTATAAAAATGTCCAAACGAACCCCGAAAAATTCCAGAATTGAACACAACACTCCTGTTGTTTTATGTTGACACTCGAAAGATTTTGAAAGCAATAAGAGGCAACGGATATCATTTCGCCCCAAATGTGGCACATTCCCTACCGAAACCATCATGCTTGTTGTGAGAATCTAAGGTTTGTGAGAAGCTTAGACCCAAACCTGCCCCAAATGGGACAAAATTTTTACCACGACATTTTGATGCCGCTCCATGATAGCATGCCAAGTTTCACGAATTTCAGACGAGTTTTGTATTTACTAGAATTTAAAAGGCATGTATCTCAATGTTTGCGGCCGAGTGGCGGTGGCACGGTGTTTGAAATTCATTCCCATTTCTTTCATGGGACCAAAGCATTCAACCAAGGAAATATATTTGATTTTCCAACCAGTTTATATGCATAGGAGTGTCGGGGGAAACTGTCCGCCACGAACACCTATGGGACCGGAGCCCCTTGTTTGTGCGGTAAGAGGGCGGAGGGAGCACGAAGAGCAGATCGTAGCGAACACGCGGGCAGTTTACCCAGGTTCGGGCCGCGGTGGACGCGTAAAACCCTACTCCTGCTTAGTTTGTATTGTGTTGGAGAGCTCGGGAGCTTGAAGAACTAGCTACACCGATCGTATGAGCGATCTGGGTTCCGAACCCCCCTCCACGTTGTGCATGGGCCTCCTTTTATAGTGCAAGGGGTCACCGACAGGTGTCAACGTAGGAGAAAGGGGTAAAAATGTAAAAGAGGTGGTAGTTGTAACAGTGCGGGAATAGTGGAGCTACAGTGCGTGAACAGTGGTCGCTACCTACTTTGACAGTGGGGGACAAGGGCATTTAATGCCCGTCGCTGTCGACCCCAAAAGCTCCCGCCCTTGCGTCTCCGTTCGCCACGGCGATGGCTTCACCACCGTGGAGTGCCACCGTGTCCCCCAGGCTGCACAGCCATCCGCCACGCGTCCCTGGAAAAGCCCCAGGGCGACGCGTGGGCCGATGAGCTGGAGCGCGGGCACACAGCGCAACTCTCCCGGCAAGCACCTTGCCGGGGTCTTGACCTTGCCGGGCCCGGGAGCTTGCCGGGCTCTGAAGCTTGTCGCTCCCCGGGCCCTCGCCGGGACGCATATAGCGCCGAGGCGTGTCTTCTATGATGTAATCTTCTAGTCTTCCTGGCAAGCTCCTCTTGCCAGGGCCTTGCGTGAGTTAGGTAACCTTGAGCCTGGAACGGCCTTCCCGGCAAGCTCCGCTTGCCGGGGTCTCGATCTTCTGTCTTGTATACTTTGTTTTTGAATGGTTTGACATGGAGCAGGAAGGTCTCCGGCGAGCACGTGGTAAACCCTGCCGCGGGAAGCTGCAACTGCCCGTGCACAAGTTGGGGTACTGAGGTACCCCTACCTTAGTACACCGACAGGAGCCCCCGGGCCTGGGCCACACACGGTGCCGAGCGCTGTTGGGCCAGGCCCAAAACAGTGCACGGGCACACGCGGCCCACGGCGCGCCGAATCCACTTCCGCATCCGCCGCATCCCCCTGTAACGGCACGCGTCAATTGCGGCGTCGTGGGATGGGACGTGCCCACGTTCTTTTAATGGAAAGGGCGAAACGCCCCCCACTTCCCCATAAAAACAGAGGAAGTAGGAGCGGTTCCCCTCCTTACGCTTTCATTGCATCTTCTTCCTACTCCAGAGATCCCCTTTGCGCTCCGCCTCCACACCTCCGCCGCCGCCGTCTGCATCTCCGGCGCCGCCGGGCTCTTCATCCCCCTTCCTCCGCCGCCTCCGCCATGGCCCCAAAGACCGAGAAGGCGAAGGCGGAGAAGGCTAAGAAGGAGAAATCGGAGCAAGCGGCGAGGCTTACCGCGTATCGGAAGCGGAACCTCGTCTTCCCACCGAGGCTCAGCGCGCGGTAGCTCTGGAACAAGTATTACTTGTTCTGGTCCAAGGGAACCAAGGCGCACCCCCGCACTCGAGCTTCTCCGGCCGCCGCCAAGGACAACTACCCCGGCGGGTACTATTTCTTCGCAGCCTTCTTCCACTGCGGTCTTTGCCCTCCTTTTTCTGAGTTCTTCTGTGACATAATGCACACCTACGGCCTCCATCTTCTTGACTTCACCCCCAACGCCATCCTCACAATGGCGGTTTTCGCACACATGTGCGAAAACTATATAGGAATACACCCAAACGTAGCGCTGTTTAGGCATTTCTTTACCCCTAGAGCAGAGGTCGGCGCCCCCCTCTCCGGAGGAATATCTTGGGTTTTTCGTCTGAACAAGAAGGAGTCCTACTTGCCGGGGGAGCTCCGCGGCAAGTGGGAGGAGTGGCGTGCGGAATGGTGTTGGATCGTCGAGGACCAGCCGCAATCCTTCACCGCGCCGCGCACAACGCCCATCGTGCGGGGCAGGGACTGGAGCGAGCTGGATTCGGACGACGGCAAGCTCAACGTCGCCTTCATTAGGATTCTCCGTCTCCGGACAGCTAGGTTGTCTGTCGCAGAAGTAGGCACAGACTTCCTCCGCCGCCGCATCGCCCCTCTCCAAGACAGGAAAAGGCCGGCCTGGGAGTACGGCAACTCGGCGGATATCATGAGGCTGCAACCCGGGCTCAACTTTTACTTCACATCGCTGGAGCTGAAGGGGATGGTCCGGGAGCTGTTTAAGCACGACCCGGCCCACCCGGAATGGTTCAGGCGGCCCCGGGGAGTGGTGCCCCTTTGCAACAGCACGGCCTGTGATCCTCTTCGCGCCATGATGCCCGTGTGTGATTCGCACGGCGTGGATCGCACATGGATTCCGCCCAAGCCATCAGACATCCTCAGCTTCTTCGACAACCTTGTGGAGGTGGCGAAGAACAAGAACGAGACCCGGGAGCTGACACGGGACACCACCGACCAGGAGATAGCGTACATCGCATCTCGGGTTGAAGAGGCCGCCGCAGCCGCAGCGGCGGGAGAGTTCGGCTACACGCCCGAGGAGGCAGATGCTGCGGAAGCGTCCTGCCAAGCGGAGGAGGCGGAGATCCGCAGGCTACTGAAGCTGCCTCCCGACGAGCTCGCCGGAGTCCCATCCTTGAGGCACTCCGGGATCATCGGAATCCAGACGGAGGCCGCGGCGAGAGGCAACGCCGCCGGAGGGAACAGGGGCGCCGCAGGGAGCGGAGGCGCCGGAGGGAGTGGAGGCGCTAGAGGGAAAGAGGCCGCAGCGCAGGGTGCTGGGCCCAGCAAGCCAGCCGGGGAGGAGGAGGAGGAGGGCGACGCCGAGGCCGCCGAGGACTCTGACGGGTCCACGGAGCTCTACGCCGACGACCTCTCCTCGTCGTCGGAGACTTCCCCGCCCCGGGCAAGCCCTAGGCGTTCTCCACTGAAGCGTCTCCGCAAGACGGCGACGGGGGCGAGGGCGCAGGCCCCCCGGCAACAACCAGCTCGCCGGGCAGCGCGAGCTCCCCGGGGGAGTCAAGCTGCGCCGGGGGCGACCGGCGCACCAGCAGAGGCGCCCCGCAAGCAGGCGCCGAGCGGACAAGAGTCTTCATGGGGCGGAGCGGCGGCTCCGCCCGCTTCCCGGGCCCCGGCTACCACAGGGGCTGGGTCTTCGCAGCCCCCAGCCCCAGGGACCGCCAAGCGTCCGAGGGAGTCTTCGCCTCCCGCTCCTCGCGCAGACGCGCCCTAGGTGGAGTTTGACTTCTCCGCCTTGAGCGACGACGACGAGGAGGAACAGGAGTAAGCATTCGAGATCTTACATCTTCTCAAATTTCGTCCTGATTATTGTTGATGCTAATCTTGTGTCTTGCTTTGATTTCAGGACCTTGGCCCAGCGCGTGGCGAAGAAAGCCAAGGTGCCCGTGGTCGAGGTCGCGGATGACTCGCCCACCGCGGCAACCGGGGACGTGCCGGAGCTAAGCCTGCCGGACCCGAGCGCTGCTCCGAGGAGCAGCCCCCAGCGCAGCCCCCAGCGTAAGTCTGGGTTCCATCCTTCCGCTCGTCGGGTGCGGTTGGAGATTTCGTCTTGCTCTAACATCTTGATGTTTTTGTCTTGACTTGTGCAGAGGTGGAGCCACAGCCGCAGGAGCGTCCGGAGGCCGCCCCCGAGGAGCCGCAGGCCCCACCGTCCCCGCCAAGGCCGAACTCCCCGGCAAGGGAGAGCGCTCCGCCGAGGGCGGGTACTCCGCCAAGGGCGAGTACCCCGCCAAGGGCGAGCAGCCCGGCGAGGGCGGCCACTCCGCCAAGGCAGAGCCCCCCGGCGAGGGAGCCCGCCGCTGACGACGTCCGCCAAGGTAGGTTCTGTAACTTTGTCTTTTCGGAGTCGTCTCTTTTTGGATATTTGCTTGAACTTCTTTTGCTTCTTCTTCTTCTTCTAGGTCCTCCTCCCCCCGAGCAGATGGAGACGGAAGTCATCATCATCAAGGAGGAGGGCGCGCAGGGCGGCGGTGGCGACGCCCCTGTCGCCGAGGACACGGCGGGAGCCGCCGAGCCGGCTGCGAGGAGACCGCTCCGGCTGCGGACGCAGCGGCCGAGGAGGGGGACGGCGACCGCACCGCCGGCCCGGAGGCGGCGGGAGCATCGAGTGCTGCGCCGGCCGCCGACCCCTCCGCCGGAAAGGAGCAGGCCGGCTACTACCTTGAAGCCCCCAACGGAGTATTTATCCAAGTGTCGTGGGGTTCTTCGTCGCGAGCCCCCGTGGAGGGCGAGGCCTTTGATGGGGAGGTCCTCGCCTCCGCGGGCTTGAAGATCGTCGAGGCGCCCGGCGGAAGCGACGGGCCCGAGGAGGAGAAGCTGCTTCACCAGCTCCTGGCCCTTTACCGGGCCAGGCAGGCGAAGCTTGCTTCTCGGGAGGCCCTTGCCGCCAAGGCCGCCGCGGAGATGGAGAAGCGCGCGGCGGAGCTCAGCGCCGCCAACCAGGCTGCCCTCCGCGAGGTAGCGGAGGAGCGCGAGCGGCTCGCCGGGGAATATCAAGAGTGGCTGCTGGAGAAGGCCGAGGCCGAAGAGCAGCAGCGGCTCGCCGAGGTGGAGCTGTCCCGGCGAGAAGGAGAGCTCGCCCAGCGGAAGGTCAACCTCGACTCCCACGAGGAAGACCTTGCCGCTCGGGAGCAGGCCCTTGGCGGGGAGCTGAAGGAGGCGAGAGCTGCCGCGGCTACCGCGGAGACCGCCAAGGAGGAGCTTGCCGCCAAGGTCGCGCAGCTGGAGGAGTCGCTGAAGGCGAGCGTGGAGAAGGTCGCCGCGCTCAACACGGAGCGCGAGAAGGACGCCCACACCAACTCAGAACTCCAGGTGCGTCTTTCTGAGAAGGGCGACGAGCTGAAGGCCGCCAAGGACTCCATCGAGGATCTGGAGCTGAAGGTCTCCACGCTGAAGGACTCGCTTGACGCCGTCCGGGATCGGGAGACCAAGCTGAAGGAGGAGCTCCGCAAGGAGCGAACCTTGGTGGACAGCGCCAACAAAGCGGCCGAGAACTTCCGTCGTACCGTTGAGGTATGGACCGAGGACTTGGTATCTTCTGCGTCCAACATCGACCAGGAGCTGCTGGCGCTGAAAGTTGAGCATCTCATCTACTCTCCGGATCCGAACCTCCCTCACAGCGCCAAACTCAGCCTCTTCTTCAGAGGGATTGCGCCGGCTCTTGCAGGTCTTCGGAAGAAGATCCCCGCGCAGCTGGCTGAGGAGTCGCGCCTGCTCAGCACGGGAACCTTGGAGCGCGTGCTGACGAAGATTGTATACCGCAATCCCGGCATAAACCTCACCAACGTTCTCCGCAGCCTGCCGGCCGACGCAAACATGGAGGTGCTGAAGGAGCAGGTCGCCCACATCATCGCCAAGGTGAACAAGATCTCCAGGATCGAGGGCGACCGCGTAGATTAGGCCTCCTTTATCTTTATCTCTTTTTGTTGCTGCATAGGGTGTTTGTGAACTCATTAATCATTGCGACAAGTTATCTTTTGTAAGATATTTATCTTATTGTGATCAATCAGTGCAGCGTTATCTTCCTTGTCTCGGTCATTTACTTTGTATGCTTTTCACCCTACGCTCCCGGGGAGCTTGCCGGCAAGGGTCCCTTGCCGCGAGCGCTGAGTGCTGGACTCTGAGCAGCCTGCTGGCCAAGGTCTCACCGGCAAGCAACCTTGCCGCAGCTAGTCGCAACGCACTTAACTTGCTGAGCGAACTCGAAAACGAAGTAAGGGCGCGACACTTGTCGCAGCTCACTTAAATCGTTGAGCGTACTCGAAAACAAGACAAGGGTGCGGCCAGCTACGGGTAGGTTCCTCCGCGCACAGGTTTTCCATACAAAGTGTGATTGTTCAAGGAAGACAACTAAAATTAAAAATTTGAACTGCTCAAATCTTAATATCTTAGCTTTCGTATATTGCTTGCTTCTTGGTAAGGCTTCTCTTTCTTGAACAGCACTTGGTTCCTCTTCCATCTCCTCCCCCCCCCCCCCCCCC